>OZ020540.1:13138913-13279913 GCA_963971435.1 Lasius platythorax
TCTCTATATTATATATAACTATTATATCAATCTCACACAGACATTATAATAAATTTCCATGTCGTTGTATTGTACATTGGAAGGAAGACGCACTCGCATGCGAGTGATGAGTGAGCACAGCATGTAGAGATAATTAAGACAAATATAAACAAGAACGTGTCGAAGACGTGTATGATTCGAATTATCATAATTACGATAAGAAATTTCCGACGCTTTTTTTCGCGATCGTTTATTGTTCTCTCGCATATTGGTAATTTTGTTATTTGTTTACTATTAAGAACTAGAAGCTCTCCAGAGATATTGTATAATTCGAGAAGGAAATGTATTTAATTTAAAAGGCCGATACCCGGCTTAGCAAGGTGTCTCTCCTAAAGGATTCCGTCTGCGTCTCGCAAAGAGAATGTCATTGTGCCATTTGTTAATGGTAATGAAATACCCAAGTTTGGACTAACATATTAACGCAGTAACCGTACGATTTAGTATGTTTCAATGCCGAGAATCTGTAGTAATAGGATAGTCATCTACTTCGTTTTACCGTAATCCGGGGAAAAAAGTCCATATAGGTATAATCAAATATAAATACATATATATAATTATATATAAAATATGTTCATATATATGTTTTCTTTCTCTTGTACAAGTATAATCTCTGTCCGTATGTACAGGAAACATAATAAAAAGAATAGTTGAAGAATTATTAGAAGAATTATTTTCTTTCGCATTGTTTTTTTTTCTTTTCTGAAAAAGTAAAATTTGAAGAAGTAAAGAAAATTGCCCACATATAACTGTATATATATATATATATATATAAATTTATATTAAAATTATTCTTCTAATTATTTTTTTAATATTCTTCTTAGCTTTTTCCTGTACATATAAACAAAGATTGTGTAAGAGAAAGAAAACATAAATGGGGATATTTTATATGTAATGGACATATTTCATATATATTTATATTTGATTATGTTCGGGCCTTTTTTCCCGGGAATGTAACTCGGACTATCTGGAGAAAAGGTTGCGCAATCTATAACTAGATAAATAGCCGGAGCACTATTGGTGTACATGTATTTTCGAAAATGACGTAAAAATTAGATACACGCGTAAGAGCTCTTGATCAATAATGCATATGTCGCGTATGACGCGATGCTTTTTAGTCCAAGAGTATGCGCGCACTTCGTTATTAAGACTTCCTATTACGTCATGATATTCTCGTACGCGCATCCCTTCTTCGCATTTTCCCCACTTACAAGCACCTAGACGATTCTATCGTTCTTGCAAAAACACGTGCCTCAATCCGGTTTGTGGCGGATTCCATTATCGAAATCGCGGAATCGCGAAAGCCAGTCCTTTATTAGCACGTCAGTTAATAATTTGCTTTAAAAAATCGAAAAAAAGCACACATCGCGAAAATAGGAAGAAATAATTTTCTTACGAGAAAGAATCGCGCGGATCTAAGATTTATATAATCTGAGATTTTCAAAGCGGAATTACAAAACTTATATGGCAATTAGTCATCGGGGCATCAAATGGCAAATTACAGTTGCAAGCATATAATTTTATCTTCTCGCGCAATGTGATTCTATATTCAACGTTAAAATACACATGTAGATAGGTATTCCCCCGAGCATGAGCTTATAAATTGCATAATAGTGGAAAAAGAAAGATAATTTTGTATTTATAACTATATGTGCTAATAACCGTTATATTTTTCTCGACTGTCATTAGTATCGTCGAGGTACGATACCTGTTGAATTTTGGTGTTAAACTCGAGATGTGTGCACACACGAATTAAATTCTCGTGTGAAAATCGATTGATAAGCGCGATGATGAAAAAATTAATAAATGCATCGAATATATCTACGATAAGCGATATTATACATATAACTTATTTATGTGATTCGCGGAACATTCGCGAATTTCTACGAACGAATATCTACATCGAATTGCAACACGTGCGATTATTCGGGCGCGCGGATGTAAAAAGAGAAAGAAAAAAAATACCCAAGATCACTTTTGACCCAATTCTCTTCTGCTACGTACTCTTTCCTCCGAACCGGCTCTCGGTCAAGTAACTCTCGGGACTTTCCCGTCCTCCGCGCTCCTCATAGTGAGACCATGACGTTCACCGGATTAAAAATAGCCATAGTCATCGTATTAATAGTACCCGGTACGCATATTCGGAACAATGCGCGTGACGAAGTCGGAACGTAAAATCCAGAATTTACTTAACGCCGTTTCTCGCGAAAGTACCTTACGTACGAAACAATCGAGCGTCAGCGTCTTCCAAACAAGAAGGAGTGGGAGCAGCGCGAGTAGATGGATCATGTGGAGAGAAAGAGAGATCAGCCGTACTGTCTCTCTTCAGAAGTGCTACAGGTGTGCTACTCGTTCCGTTTCGGGATACACCGTATCCTTGTATCAAATGTTTTTTTGATTGATGAGTACGTGGCGCTTATATCACTCTTACTTCCAAGTATTGGTTCAGGCATTTGAGCGGTCGCGAGAGAGTCACTTACCATCGCAGGAGAGGGGGAAAGAAGAGAAAGGAGTTAGTCATAAGCATAAATGAGAGCGAAAGCAGTGACGGAAGAGACATCCGGTAAAAGCTCAAGTCGCTTATTCGCAACGGATGCGAGCAATCACGCGGATGATTGAAAATGACGTAATAAATTTAGAGAAATTTAAATAGCGTGTAGAGTAGATTCGCGAGTACATATTTGCTCAAGAGTAGAGACGATGGAAATGAACAAGGAGAAAGAAAATACTAATACAGTTGGATTTTGTTATACAGATGACAGAAAAATGAAAAGCTTGTTGTAACAAAAAAAAATTTTTATTTAGTGATTTTTTGACCGGTAAAGAAAAGATTGCATTTTTAACGTAGCGAGATTTTAGTACAAGAATCTGCGCAAAATTTAATTCTGAAACGCAAGACTAACGTGAGAGTGAATGTGTACGTGAAAAACGTGATATGAATTGAAATCAGCGCGAAGATCCGCAGGAAGGTCGACACGTATCCTCGAATGTCCTCGCATCGGACTAAGAACATTGTCCTTATTGTCCGCCATGGTTAGAGCATTGTCGTTGAATAATACGTATCTATACACGTAACTGTTACAGATGTGCTGTACTTCGCTTGTACTAACACGATGTGTTTTCGGTTAAATAATATATAATCTCTTTATATAATATACATAATATACACATTTATATAATGCACATTATATAAAATATAGTAAGCTCTCGAAATATATCAATGATGTAAATAAAACATATTCTTAAAAGATTCAATTACCGTGTGTGTAAAAGCGTATACATTTAACATATATCCCATAATAATTTTTTTCATCATAATACAAAATTTCTGTAGTCGTTTTTCCAAGAAAATATGAAGAAATCCCAGAAAATTTAAAATTCCTCGAGAAACACGCGTGATGCAATTGGATATATGTGTGTGTATATACATATATATATATATATTATATACATACATATATAATAATCACGATATACGAAGTACAGAGAAAGGATTAGATCTTCTCCCTTCTTCTGAAGAACTTTGAAAGAGCGAAGTAAATAGTATTTCTTCATTTCCGACGTTCCAGGTTTCTATCGGAGAAATCTTTTACGATATAGAGAAAATGAAAAATACTTGAGATTTCTTTGCAAGATAACGCTGCACGCGTCGCGATATGTGCGCGATTTCATATTTATCAGAACATTGAACATATATGCGTACATATTGTACGTATGAGTCACATTTCTGGGTTTTCGCTTCAATATTGATTTCTCGATAAAATCATCCATCGTTATCGCGCATTATTGTTACGAGTAACACAGCGGCACGGATACGTTTGGGGCTTTTGTATTTAACAATATGATACGATAATTTTGAGCTTTTGACAGTCACGTATCGCGATATCTCCACCTTGTGAGTTCCAATACTTTCGTTGCGAAGAACATGTACGCTTTGCAAAGTCAATAATCGTGTGCGAGAAATAATATATGAGCACCTGTGAATTATAAGTTATATTCATTCAAAAGAAACTATTGTTTAAAGTTACTCTCGAAAGCCGTACTTATAAATGGACATATTACTGCAGAGAGTTCATATGTAATATAGGAAGTTACTTTCTTATTTATTTATACACTCTCCTAATCTTAATAATACCTGAAATATTCGGATATTTAAGTATTACTCAAATACTCAAATGTTTCTGGTATTCCGCAAAGTATTATCTGAATGTTTCTAAAATTAGGGAGTGTATCCAGGTATTAGGTTAATTTCTGGAAATTAATCAGGCATTCGGTAATTTCAAATATTAACCAGAAGTATCTACATTTCTACAGAATACAATCAATTTTCTCGAAAATGAAATCTCGCTCGTAAAAATTTTATTCTACGTTTTCGATTTATTTTTGCACCAAGAATCACCTTCTTTACGTATTACATTTCCCGATATACTGCTCCAACTTGTGACGTATGTTTCTTCGTACGATTCCGAATCAGCGAATATAGAATACATCTTCGGCACATTCCTCGAATCCCGAACTTTCAAAATATAATTGCGAGAATTGTTAAATATCAGACACGAAGAGAACATGCTATACAAATAACTCTAACGTCAGAAACCAAGTTGAGATCACAAAATCCCCCAATAGCTCAGCTTTTTCTTATTGAGAAAGAAGGGAACAAGTTCGCTCTAGGAGGGAATACATGATTACATGATGACAGGGCAAACGTTAAGGTTTATAAGATACAAAGTTAACAAGGAAAATAACAGTAAAATATATTAGAATTGATTATATTAGTAACATATGTACGTGTTTTTAGTAGTTCGACAATATACAGAGATTGCACGGATGTTCGGCGCGAAGTAATCTTATTGTGAGACGATGCACTTATGAGAATGCCCTTTCGAATGTAAGAAAAAAATGGTTAAAATGGTTAAAATAATGGATCTCGGCTGTGCAGGCAAAAGTTACAGGCTTTATCGGTAGGCACGCGACTCGAGACAATAACATATCCTGGAATGCGTTATGTCTTCGGCAGTCAGTATCTCATTCGGGGTCGCGAACGCAGGAAGATATTTCGCAATCGGACGGGTGTATGAGATAATGCACAAAATCTTGAATCGAATTTAAACACGAATCCGCTATCGGAACCTTTAGCCACGGAAATTTACGTACATATATAAATGACTGTTGATACAGGCGGATCGATCGCGACGTAATTAATATAATAATCGCAATACAAGTGAAATTACGCAGCGTGATTCGACGCACAATACGAAGAGTTTTGAAATAAAAATAAGGCAACTACGAAAATGCGAAGGATGTAATCCGCAAAAATATAATAAAATTGCCGATTTTAACAAACAAATAAGTTCTCATCAATTCGATGTCTTTGATCTATTCCAGATACATTCCTGGCACGGTAGTTCGTTTAACTTGCGTTCTTCCTATTAGCGTGCTGACCGATAGAGATGTGTATATACCAAAGAGTAAAGAAACACAGGAGGGAATGTATCGGTAGTGGGGGCTAGGCAAACCGCTGACGGATATTCGTTGGCAGCCATCTTGAGCGTCCACTTTTTTGACGCTTTTTTGACACTTTTTTGACATCTTTCAGTTCTTTATTCAATTCCTACTGCTTGCCAATATCTACTGCTCTAATTTTTTTTTTAAATAGTAACAAAAAAGGTTATCGCTTTTCACTATTAAAAGCTATTTATTCTGACTATGGTTGTACATCTTCTTGACTTCCATGCACGAGATAACTCGCTAACAAAAATTACGAATCAAGAATAGAGTATAATTGCCAAAGCAAATTATCTCGGAAGTCATACTTTAAATAACAAATCATTTTCTAATTGCCGCAGTAAATTTTGAGGTACTTCCAGTATCTTTATGCGAAAAGCCATTCAATATTGGCGCCCGTGAGCGGCCATCTTGAGCGTCCACTTTTTATGCTGGTATATATAGGCACTTCCGTCCGCTTCGCTAAAACCATATGCTCCCTCCTGTGTTTCTTTACTCTTTGGTATATACATATATACATAGATGTGTAAATGTGTATTAGGTCACAAAAAATTCAGTTCAATCTTTGATAGAAGACTTGAAGGCTATAATGAAGGCAACACTGTTAATAATGTCTATGTATTATGTATTTGTGTAGAAATATACAACAAAAATTACGTAATTAATAAATAAATGATTTTATTAAAATTCATTTTAAATTACGTTAAACTGTTATATTTAGTTAATGATGTGTGTATTAATTATTTTCTTATATTATATTAATTTTTTGAAATGTATATTTATTATATTCATTTATAAATATAATTTTTTGCAATTTATATACAGGGTGTCCGGTATCAAACGGACCAACACTCGTGAGTGGGTAGAGCGCAGTAAACTGAAAAGAAAAGTCCTTTACTATTTTGCTAAATTCGCAATAGTTATTGCGTTATTAATTAAAATATCTAAGCTAATGAGCCCGTGAAAAGCGGTAAGCCGGAATGGGTAGGCATGTACGATGGCTTACTTTTTTACGTCTCTTAACAACGGAAGCATTATCTTAGCGAGAGGTGGAGTCACGCAGCGAGCGACGAGCGACGCATGATATTTGTTGCTAAGAGATATAAACAAATAAGCCATACCTTACAGTCTACCGATTCCGGCCTACCGTTTTCCACGCGCTCATTAGCTCAGATATTTTAATTAATAACGCAATAACTATTGCGAATTTGACAGAATGGTACAGGACTTTTCTTTTCAGTTTACTGCGCTCTACCTGCTCACGAGCGTTGGTCCGTTTGATACCGGACACCCTGTATAAGTTATATATATTTTTTCTCGCATGTATAAGTTTCATATAATACTCGTAATATACGTACACAAAAAATACATGTTATTGTTTAATATAGAATATTCATCAATATACAAAGTGAGGAAAAAGTATGGAAACCCCTAAATACCTCGGAAACTACGCATTTTAGAAAGAAATGTTTCATACAAAAGTTGTAAGGTTGAAAAAGGTCTACTTACTGATCTTATCTTGACCTTGGATGGCGTCGCCAAGGTCAGGACAAAGTCACCTTGAATTTTTTTAATGGAACCCCCTACTTTTCATTGCATATTCTTGTAGCTTATCTCGAGAGCTTTCCAAAACACTATAATTAAGTTATTTTTCATTGAGTACTTTTCGAGCTATAAGGCTTGAAATTTACAGTATTTTGACATAAAATACAAAATATCGTGTAAATCATTCAGTTTTCGGTAATCTTACCTTAATACTTTTATGCATAGAATCATGAGACCAATCAATTGGTGTAAAAAACACATAGTTGCTATTAAGAAAAAGTATGTAATTTGCAACATATAATAATATACGCGTACAAAAAAAATACATGTTATAGTCTAATGTAGAATATTCATCAATTTGCTTTTATATTTTTACCAAAATATAAAAAATAATACAAAATTATTTTTTGATTAACAACTTTTATGAAGATTAATACAAATTTTATGATTTTTTAATTTCTTTTTTTACATAATACGCTTTCTGCATTAACATACATTTGCATCCAGAATCCCGTGTAAGAGCCGAACGAAAAATAACAATTGAAAATCGTACAGGTAACAAGTATGTTTGTGAACCAGTGTTTAACCAGTATACAATCAGTTTTCCAACATATTTCTATATATAAGTATATTACTAATTGTAAAAATAATTACAATAGAGATAATTATTTAGTTAATCATCAATATTTTGGTAAGTGAAGTATTGTATTTTCACGGTTATTGTATTAATATAACCTATATGTTAAAAAATCCGAACTAACTCTATAACTTCTTAAATTAAATATGTATATATAAATACTACTAAAAAAAAAAAAATAGGGAGCATTTTTCATATCCTAAAAATTGGGCTATTTTCAAATCGTGGAAACTCGGCGAAAAATCATCGTAGATAAAAAAATGAAAAAAGCATTTTGAAGCTTGAAGTTTAAACTTTAATGCGCTATCGGTGGTTTTCAAAATTTTTTTATCTTTCTTGTTCTGTGCTTTAAAAAGGGACACTTTGTTTTATTCCTTAAAATTACGTATTTTTTATACTCTGCAGCACGATAAAAAAATTTCTCTCTAAAAATTCAACTCAGGTTCCATAAACTACAACATTTTGCCTACAAAACGCTTTTTTTTTTAATTTTTCTACAATTTTTTTGACCGAGTTACACGATTTTGAAACTAAACCTGTACCTTAGAAATGATGATTAAAAATGATAGCTATTTATATCGCATTACACGCGGTTATCAATGCGTATAGAATAAGTTGCTGTCTATTGTTCTCTGTATATATATATATATATATATATATATATACAGGGTGTATCATAAGTCACGCCCCACCTGTTAATGGGAGATTCGTAAGATTATTTGGAGACGATTTTTTCAGCAAAAATATCGAGAGAGGTCATCATTTTTTTGCAAGTTTCTAATTTTTGTTATCATGTATCTTTGTAACTAAGCCTTAAATTAAAATTCTATTAAAGTAAACTCTACTTAAAATTAACTGAAGAATGTGGTTTTGTTAATATTTTATTTCCTCAAGGCTTAGTTTGCGAAAAACCCTTTATTTTCAATCGTTTATAACTCTAAAATTATTGGTGCCTCAACATTTTTGCTGAGGAAAAATCGTCTCCAAATAACTTTAGGAATCTCCCATTAACAGGTAAGGCGTGACTTATAATACACCCTGTATATATATATATATATATATATATATATACATATATATATATATACATATATGTATATATGATAAAACTCCTGTTTAGGGGAGGCCCCTCCAATGACCTTGACCTTGACCTATGTTATCAAGGTTACTGTCCTGAGTATTCTCCAAAAAGTTTTAAGGGTCGCTCGTTGTTTATTAAAAAGTTATTAACAAAAGAATTTCCACGAATTATATGTAATTTTCAGACACTATGTGCATTTAATAGAGTGTACCTTACCTGATTCATTTATTTATGTGTAGCAAATCGAATGCGTAGGCGGGAGAAGGGCTCCGCCTCTTCTCCTGCACCTCTATCCCGAAAAAACTAACCTAACCCAAACCATTTCCTAGAGGTGAAGCATTATTCAGGGGAAATACTTTTACAAGAATTTTACCATTTAATATTTAAGAAAATATATTGTGCATATACGTCGAAGAATTATTTTGAGAAATAATGGGAAGGGTGGAGCCCCTTCTACATATGCCGAAGGGTGAATTATTACTTAAAATAAAGATTCTATTTTGACTATTTTTCAATGCATATTATTGTAGCTTATCTCGAGAGCTTTCCAAAACACTATAATGAGTTATTTTTTCATTAAGTACTTTTCGAGTTATAAGGCTTGAAGTTTACAGTATTTTGACATAAAATACAAAATATCTTGTAAAACATTCAGTTTTCGGTAATCTTACCTTAATACTTTTATGCATAGAATAATAAGATCAATCAATTGATGTAAAGAAAACACTCAAAGATGCCAATACTGCGAGCGCACATCTCTCCCCACCGATACGATTAGGACAATCTCAGCGATAAAGTCCGACCGAACCTTCGGCTTCGGTCTCGGCTTCGGTCACCTTTGGCCAAAAATTATACCTTCGGCAAAACAATTGGCTTCGGCCAAAATCAGTCGGAAGGTTTTGCCGAAGCCGAAGGTTGAATCTACGTAGGCGCGCGAGCATGGCAAGGGAGCGCGAGTGAGTGACAAAATTTATTATGTTCCTAAAGCCAAAAGCAAAAATAACTTAATTCATAATTTCAATAAAAATAACTAATTATTTATTTGTGAATATAACTATTTAAATAAAAAAACTGATTTATTATTTTTTTAAGATCATTGGATTGGATAGCAGTTAAAAAGTATTAAATATTTTTTTTTTTTATAAAATACAAAGAAGATAAAGTGATTTTTATTTTTTAGTTAAAACAACTTAGTTCATAAGTTAAATCAGAAAAACCGACATTTTCTTTTGTGATTTTTAGTCTAGTATTCTAGTTTTAATAACAGATTTATTAATAACTTTCCACTTAAACCGTGGTTAGTGTTAATATAGAAATAAAATAAAACTGATTTCTTTTTTAAAATAATAGCAGCAGTAAAAAATAATTTACTTTTTCAAAGCGAAATGTAAAAAGGACGAAGTGATTGTTAATATTGTTATTTTAAAAAGAAGAATAATGATAAATTAATCTTTATATAAATACTTCCATATCTCTCTCTCTCTCTCTCTCTCTCTCTCTCTCTCTCTCTCTCTCTCTCTCTCTCCCCCTCCCCCTCCCCCCTTTCTCTCAAAACAGAGCCAATTTTATTTTCTTTAAATAAATATTAGATTTAATAAATATTTTTAATATTTTTAAATGTAATAATTGATCAAGCATACAATTTTATATTAAATTAGAGAATTAAATATAATTTGCACGTAATATAAAATTTGTTGATACTAATCAACTTATATCAGTTAATTAATGTACCAGATATGCAATACAATTACACAAAATTTTAAAAATCAGAAAATAACTATCTTAAAAAATTTTAATTCTATTATTTATTGTATAATATCATATTTATTTTTTCTTACTAAAAGGATGTAAAAATTGCGTAATGAGAAATAAAAATATAAGAATATTTAATATATTTACTTTTAGCATATTTTTCTCCTAATCATTTAAAGAATATGCTTTAAATGTTAATAATAAGAAATATATTACAGTAAGTAATAATAAGAAATATATTACAGTAAGACAAAATACAGTTCAACGAATAAGATTTCTGAATTAATTTTTTTTTGCAAAAGTACGACTAGCGCATTCTCTCGGAGAATTATTAAACTAGTTAGTATCGACGTTCGTCTCGAACATGTGCAAATATTTAGATGTAGCGTCGAGTAGTTATCGAGTTATTTCAGCTTTCGTTGAACAAGCTTTTTTTGTTGTGTCGCGATTTTTAAGAACAACAGCTGCTATTAAATTTCGTGTAAAACTTAAAAAAAACCGCATCTAAAATGTTTAAAATATTGAAAAAGACATACACGGAGATAATGAATTATTTAAATCGACAACATCCGAGTAATATAAGCAGTTTAGAAAGAAAAGCGAAATATTAGGTGATCAAAGGTCATCCGAGCAGAAATATTAGGTGATCAATTAGGTCATCCGAGCAGAAAATTATTTCAAAGATTTTGACTGAAAATCCTATATTCGAACTGGAATTGATTGAGAAGCAGCGAGACAGAAATCTTGACCCAAGATGTGTGCAAGTGCATTTGGGCGTTTGATTTCCTACTTTTTGTCTGCAATTGTCACGCTATTTTTGACAAAAAAGGGATTAACAATTCCTTGACATCTCTTGTACTCACCGGATCTGGCAATAGACTTTTTGCTGTTTTCTGAAACCAAATTACGTTTAAAAAACAATATTTTGAGGATATACCCAAAGGAGTGAAACGAGTTAGTTGAATAGGTACCGTGTCCGCGGAGAGGCTTTTTCAAACAATTTTAAATCATTGTTCTAGGCGTGTTTTTTTAAGTAAGGTCCGATCAGACATTAAAAAGAAAAAAACAAAGTAAGAGAGAAAACTTTTATCACTGGTATTACAACACTTGTACATATCTACTTTATTTTTCTACGTAGTCACCATTATTTTCTAAGCACTTTTGGTACCGAGGAATATAAGCTTTTTTATGCCCTCTGCATAAAAATCCGCCGCTTTAGCATAAATTGCAGACAAACGCATTACGATTTCTTCACTCTTCAAAAGAGATCCACTTTTAAAAAGACACGTAAAATTGATTAGTCGAAATTATCGAAGTTTTCTCTTTTCCGTGATGCCGATTGGTTTTTTCGCTGTACTTACCTCATGAGCAGCTATCATTATCGAGATCGCATATTTTAACAGTTCGAAGAAAGTTAATAGCAATGTGAATGATTTTATTCGTTAACACGCAAATAATATTAATATATTACTTTTGAAGAACGACGAAAATTGTACATTTTTCTCGAGTTTACATGTTGAATTACTGTCATTGCAAAGATTACGTATTTTAACAGCTCAGAAGTTTATAATGAATCATTTTATATGATTTTATTTATTAAATTCAAATGTTATATCAAATGTGTCTTTGAAACATGAAAAAGATCGTAACACGCTTATTTTGAATGATTGCCTTAAACTATATATGTAATTCAGTAGATTAAATGACGTGTTAAATTAAAATTTATTGTTACAATTTTTATTTTAAGGATTACATGTAAATAAGAAATTTATGGTTAGCGCAGGTATTTTTTATTATTAGTTTTATTTCAAAAATATTTAAAATGATTCTTTTTTTCAAAATTTGAAGTTTATCAAAAATTTGTGGATTGTGAGCTATATCAGCTAAGACGGTGACTGGAACCACGTCTTTGTTTATGTAAATGAATATGATCTTGTTTATTTAAACACCTTGTATAATAATAGTAAACAACGTATTAGCGTCAAGTAACCGTATGATAAAAATCATTTGAAGATCATATTATTAGGAATTTATTATTTTTATTAATTTATTATATTTATTATTATTCTCTACAACTTTTATTAAAAAAATAATTTGATTCCCATTTAAGAAACCAAAGGTGATTTTTAAATCTTGAAAATTACAAATAATTAAAACAATTTTGAATTGTGCAATATATAGTCCTATTCAATTTATGCAATATTTGTCTAAAACACTTTTCGTTAAAACCAATGCAGAGTTATCGAGGTGGTTCCAGTTCGAACTCCACTCTATATTATAATTATACTTTTATGCATCGATAAATTTTCTTCTTTAATTCTCTCTGGGAATTTTTAATTAGAATAATGTTAGAATCTTGAATGTCGCCAGTAGATAAAATAAAAGACGTAAGTTGAATCGACCAAACTGGCAATTTATTAATTAAATGGATCACGACGTTTCGACCATAGGTTTTGGTCTTTATCGAGTGAACTAGAAAATTTTTTACAATATTATAGAAAGTATATAGCGTGATGAAAATCGATAACAAAAATAAGCGAAAATATATACATACAGTATTTTAGTCATCTAATAAATTACGAGAAATAAGGAAATCACTATGTCGAGATTGCATTATGTCAACCTCTCCGTCAAACACACTGAGGACGACTAAACAACCTTTATTAGTCTGTCATAAATATTGTTTAAATTCTCAGTGTCCTTTTGTAAATTGATAGTGTTGTCAAATTTTTTAATAAAAAACATTTCAGCGATTTCTCTCTTTCTCACATGTTTTTCATTATGTAAAATAACCGGCGCAGACCAATCAAAGTCATGATTGTAAGATATGAATATTTCGAAGAGTTTGAAAGATATTTATTAACACAGAAATACAAATACGTTTTGTCATTCAGACGCTCAGAAAGATTCTGTCTCTGTCGCTAAGGACCGCGAATAACAATAACAAATAACGATATACATATTACGAACGTATCTTCTCGTAATTGTAATTAAAAGAAATAAAGATGAGTACACAAATGTTACAAATATTCATCCTACATGATTAAACTCCGATTTATGCTTACTAATGACAGAAAAATTACTTGCGTGCACTTTTATGTTGTTAAAATGTTCTTTGACACGTGTACCTAAATGTCTTTTCGTTTGGCCAATGTAAGAAGCGTTACAGTTTTTACAGTCTAATTTGTAAACGACTTCAGTCCTGTTATCAATAGGCAATCTGTCTTTGCCACGCTTAATCAATGTATTAAGTTTTTTAGGTACATTGTAGACAACATTAAGACCCATATTTTTAAGAACACGGCTAATCTCATCACTCAAGCCTTCAACGAACGGTAGAGAAATGTAGAATGGTGTGTCTAAATTATTATCATCTGTTTATATTTCCATTATCACGATGTTTTAAAAAATTAAGTCTTTTGTAAACGTAACGATTAATAATTTGTGTTGGGAAACAATTATTGGATAGAATCTGTTTCACAGTATCAATATTCTTGCAATGAAACCGAACGTTAGATAACAAAATAGCACGATCAACAAGATTATAAATGGTGTTCATTTTATATTTAAACGGATGATTAGAATAAAAATTAATGTATCTATTAGAACACGTAGGTTTTCTATACCAATTAGTCAAAAGTCTTCCATCAGAGCGAATGACAGTCGTGTCCAAAAAACTAATACAGGAATCAGACTCAATTTCATGCGTAAATGTTAAACGTTGATGATAATTATTGAAGATCAATTTTATCTCGTCGACCTTAGTGCGTGGAACAATGGTAAATATGTCATCAACATATCTATAATACGTAGGAACATCGAAACTCAACAAACTTAAGCAATGCGTCTCTAAATCGTCCATCACGATATCTGATAGAATAGGTGGATATATAATAGAACAGGGGAGATCCCATAGGACTGCCGAAGATCTGTTCATAAAACTGTCCATTAAAAGAAAAACTAGTAGAATCTGAAACCGTTTCTATCGCGTATAAAAGCTGAGATAAGTTACATTTCGTGTTAGGAGCAATATAATTCCAACGTTTAGTAACAGCACTCAAAACTAATTCTTTAGGAATATTAGTAAATAATGCAGTAACATCGAGTGAGATCATTATTTCGTCATCCTTAATAAATTTGTCCTTAATATTATTAGCAAATGTCCAACCATCTTTAATATGAGATTTAGGTTCCAAAATAGAAATCTGTAATATATCATGAATGTATTTCGCGACATTATATAACGGACTACCAAGTGACGACACAATAATCCGTAATGGAAAACCAGTTTTATGAACCTTAGGCAACCCGTAACATCGTGGTAAATTGCCGTTTGTAGAGTTTAATTTTTTATAAGTAGGCTCGTCTATTAAACCAAGTACACGCGCTAATTGTGAAAAACTGTTGTATCTACAAAATAGTGTTATTTTAATCTACAAAATTGTTATCTTTATCTGCACAAAATAGTGTTTTCTAAACTGTTAAAAACTGTTCTATAAATTATTTTAATTGTGTAAAATATATTCTACAAAAATAATGTGATATCAAACAATAGCGCCAATTGAAAATAAGAACTTTTAAAAATATTTTAACAAAAAAAGTTGTACAAAATAGTTATTTTAATTTTCTACAAAAATTAAAAAATTTTTATTAAAAAAACGGCGCTGCTAAACTAAATATGCTTAAATTAACGTATTATTTAATATATTTACATTGCAGTTATTGATGTAATTAAATTAAATATAGTTCTGAATTAAATTTAGATTTAAATTAAATTTATTCGTTGGTTTAATATATATTTTGAAATATACTTTGAAATTTAGCAGCGCCAAGTTTTTTTAATAAAATTTTTTAATTTTTGTAGAAAATTAAAATAACTATTTTGTACAACTTTTTTTGTTAAAATATTTTTAAAAGTTCTTATTTTCAATTGGCGCTATTGTTTGATATCACATTATTTTTGTAGAATATATTTTACACAATTAAAATAATTTATAGAACAGTTTTTAACAGTTTAGAAAACACTATTTTGTGCAGATAAAGATAACAATTTTGTAGATTAAAATAACACTATTTTGTAGATACAACAGTTTTTCACAATTAGCGCGTGTACTTGGCGCCTTTTTTTTACATTTTTTTAAAAAGGTAAGTTTTTAGGGATTATATCATTCTTTTTTTGTAGTATTTAATTAATGACACCGAATCCACTAACAAATATATATATTATGCTTTGACGTATTAGATTACCGAGTTAAAAATATCTTAGATTATCGGATCTTAATAACACTGTTAATTAATAAGTGAGAGGATCGAACACATACAAAAAAAAAGAAAAAGAGATTGACACTTTGATAAAGACTAACGATCACAGACGATTTATTATGCACTAAACGAAGATACAGATTTACAGAGAAATTTCTCGAATAAAGAGAGCGGCTGAAGCGCGAGGTGAAGCTAACGAAAGTCGATCAAGGACTGACTAAACCAAAAAATCGAGAGCGAAAATTCGTTAAATATACCGCATATGTCGATGTTTTGAGTCAGCTGATCGTCGCTGAGCAGGTAGAGCGAGAGGCGCGCGCGGTAAGACGAGCGACACATGAAAAAGCGCGTAAACACGAAGCGAGGGTGTATCGACGATGCGGTAGTTCCGCGAAGAGTATTTATAAGGAGAAAGAGATGGACAATATAATACGAAAAATAAGGTCGTATAGAGAATAATCAAATAATCGCTTAATAACGCACGAAGGAACAGATGATAAGAAATAAATTTGCATAAAAGTATTAACAAACACATAAATTCTATTATTTAAAAAACGAGAAAGAACGAAAACGAGAGAGAAGGAGAGAGCGAGAGAGAGAGAGAGAGAGAGAGAGAGAGAGAGAGAGAGATTTATAATATATTATTATAAATAAGAAAGAGCGAGTGAGAGAGAAAAAGAGGGAAAGAGAAAAACAGCAAAAGAGAGAGAGATCCATTAGCAAATATATAAGTATTATTATCCATTAGCAAATATATAAGTATTATACTTTGACGTATTAGGTTATTAATATCGATTCAGACATATCCGTGCCGTATCCATGACGTATCCGTTCCGTATCTGTACTCATCAGTGCAAAGTATTCACATACTTCAGTTCTGTATCCGTCGATTTTCATTCAGTATGTCAAGAACGAAAGAGAGAAAGACGAATTTTTCAATCAAAGAACTTACAGTAATTGCACTAATTTTAGATGAAGAAGAAACCGTTTTACGCAAAAAAAGAAAGCGTAAGTGAATGAAGATTGAATAACAACCAAAGTCGCACGCTGTCTTTAATGCCCGATAAAATAAGAATAATTAGCGGCAGCGATAATGAGCGAAATTTAACTGCGCTTGCAGTCGTTTTGAACAAAATGTGTAGCTAAACTGTTTCAAATTTTTAAACACTCGGGGGATTTTCTCCTCTAGTGCCGTCTGTTCAGTGAAAATATCGGCACAGATCGCTGTCTACACACTGACACTGATACGGACGGCTGGATACTGATACGGATACTGAAATGTAAGAATACTCTAATATAAAATTATGGAAACGTTATTTTCATCAGTGCACGGACGTGCACGGAACGGATACGTCACGGATACGGCACGGATATGTCTGAATCGACCTTTATAGTTACCGACGACGGTCGGTAATAATAATAATATAACTAAATACACAGTCGACTGTCGACTGCTCGAACCGTTTTTTGCACATGCGCATTGGAGACTTTGACGATGACCACAACGACGACGGAGACGTTTCTTAATGATAAATTTTAACATTGAGACTTTGCATCTTAATGTCTCTGTTTAGAGATCATGTAGAGCAAAAATAAAAACACTTTCCTTATATAATTCAAACCCAAGCTATCGATTAAGCCTATCAAGAATTCGATCGGTTTAGCGGTTATTGAGGTCTGATAATCTGAGATACTCTCAACTATCCGACTCGCGTAAAGATACCCGGAGTGCCTCGCTGTTGCTGCGCGGTACTTGGCGCGAGACACTACCGTGTCTCTTGATCATTATTTTTCCACGATTTAACAATTGTATTAATTTTATTAGTTAATTTTCTAATCGGATCTTTCTTCAGTTTTTTATAAGTAGATTGATCACTTAATAGAGATTCCATTTTCTCCACATAATCATTTCTGTCCATGACAACTGTGACTTGATCTTTATCGGCCTTAGTGATAAACAAATCATCATTATTAAGTAAGAATTCTTTGCAGAGAGAGAATCCTTTGAAAATATATCTGTCTACATCAATCATCCGTTTAAATATAAATGAACAACATTAATCATCCGTATAAATATAAAATGCATACCATTTTGGTTTAAATATAAAACATCATTTTGGTTTAAATATAAAATGAACACCATTATCTGTCTACATCATCAATCATCCGTTTAAATATAAAATGAATTACATTAATCATCCGTTTAAATATAAAATAAACACCATTTATAATCTTGTTGATCGTGCTATTTTGTTATCTGACGTTCGGTTTCATTGCAAGAATATTGATACTGTGAAACAGATTCTATCCAATAATTGTTTCCCAACACAAATTATTAATCGTTACGTTCACAAAAGACTTAATTTTTTAAAACATCGTGATAATGGAAATATAAACACAGATGATGATAATTTAGACACACCATTCTACATTTCTCTACCGTTCGATGAAAGCTTGAGTGATGAGATTAGCCGTGTTCTTAAAAATATGGGTCTTAATGTTGTCTACAATGTACCTAAAAAACTTAATACATTGATTAAGCGTGGCAAAGACAGATTGCCTATTGATAACAGGACTGAAGTCGTTTACAAATTAGACTGTAAAAACTGTAACGCTTCTTACATTGGCCAAACGAAAAGACATTTAGGTACACGTGTCAAAGAACATTTTAACAACATAAAAGTGCACGCAAGTAATTTTTCTGTCATTAATAAGCATAAATCGGAGTTTAATCATGACTTTGATTGGTCTGCGCCGGTTATTTTACATAATGAAAAACATGTGAGAAAGAGAGAAATCGCTGAAATGTTTTTATTAAAAAATTTGACAACACTATCAATTTACAAAAGGACACTGAAAATTTAAACAATATTTATGACAGACTAATAAAGGTCGTTTAGTCGTCCTCAGTGTGTTTGACGGAGAGGTTGACATAATGCAATCTCGACATAGTGATTTCCTTATTTCTCGCAATTTATTAGCTGACTAAAATACTGTATGTATATATTTTCGCTTATTTTTGTTATCGATTTTCATCACGCTATATACTTTCTATAATATTGTAAAAAATTTTCTAGTTCACTCGATAAAGACCAAAACCTATGGTCGAAACGTCGTGATCCATTTAATTAATAAATTGCCAGTTTGGTCGATTCAACCTACGTCTTTTATTTTTAATTAGGTTTTATTAAATAATATATGGCGTAAGGAAATAAATGGTGCACTTATAAATTGCACTTTTTGTAACATTCTAGTTGATACAAACTCTTCATAACGAATAAATGTATTCACATTGCTTAACTAATCCTCTTAACATTTGAGAAATGTCATAATACATATACGATCTCTGTAATATCCAAAATAAAAACAGCATGCAACAAAAAGATTAATTAGCATTATGGAAAATTAATTCCATTCAACATTACATATCTTTAAGAGTTTTTTTATGTATAAATATAATTTATTTAAACGTGTTTTAAATATTTTACATAGATATTCTGTACAGAATACATGCCTTTTATGTCTTTAAATTTGAAATTTGAATTTGAAATTTAAATTTAAATTAGAAATTTTTGAGCTAACTTGAAGTTAATTTTTTCTCAGTGAAAATATCAAATTATTAATAATTTTTAAACAATTCAAAGTGAAGATGTTTTTACAAAATAAATTTCAGAGCAACGAATAAATAATAAATCATATTTTTTAGATCAGTTTTGCTTTAATTTTATTTAATTTTATGTTTGATTTATAGAATATTGCTTAAAAAAGTCTTTTTGAATCCGGTAACATGCAAAAATTATTTAAACACAATGTCCAATGTCATATAGTTCAATCATCTTAATTTCTGATACAAATAAATACATATATAAATTATAAAGATGCAATGAAGTGAAAGTGACTTTGATAACAAAAATAAATAAAATTAATACAAATGAAACATTGTTTAGATTTATCTATAAAACAATACATGCATGCACTCTATTAATTATCAAATTCGAATAATGATTTTTATAACCTTCGCGGTACATAATCCAAATAATATCTTAGATATAAATTAATATAAATTAATATAAAGATGTTCAATTTCCGAAGATCTTTTAATTAATGAATTAGATAATTAATGATGCATTAGGTTGTGTTAAAATAATTGACGTTTTGTTATCAAAAAAATAAAAGGATTTATAATAGATTTAATTTTAGAGATAATCCTAAAGGATGTTTCTCGAGTACAGTGTTCAAAAGTCACCAAGATGACCTACCCATAGATTGTCCTAAAATAGTTATCTTAGGAAAATTCAATCTTTTCTTCGTTTTTTCACATACGTATTTTCTTTAAATTCTTGTCTGTCAAGTGAGGTTGACGATATAATAGAATAAAATTAAGAAAAACACAGGTTGCAATTGTTTTCAATAACTTTTATCAATGCCCAATGGTTAGTTTTCGAAAATCGAGGAAATAAAACTCTTCAGCAGATTTCAAAAGATGACAATATGAATATTTTCTAAAAAATACTCTCTCCTCTCAGTTTATATAGAAAATAATCTCTTGATGAAATTGGCTCAAATTGTAAGAATTAATAATTTATAACCTCTTAATGTAAAAAATTTTATAACCACAAAATTTTTTTTGTGCGCACGCGTGAAGAACTATATAATATAATATAATTAAAGATGAACTATATAATATAATATAATATAATTAAAGATGAACTATATAATATAATATAATTAGAGATGATAATATGAAGTATTGTGTGTCATATCTTTACATTGACATAAAAAATATTGTTATCAAACCACTTTTCATTCCAGATCTGATCTGCGAAAAGAATTCCATATATAATTAAATATAAATATATTTAATAAATAAAAAATGTCCATATATGTTTTTTTTCTTTTGTATAATCTCTGTCCACATATATAGAAAATAATTGAAAAATAATTAGAAGAATAATTTTAATATAAATTTGTATATGATTATATATAATCAATATATGGACAATTTTTTCTCACTTCTTCAAATTTCACTTTTTCTAAAAAAAAAAATAAAATACGAAAAAATTATACAAGAGAAAGAAAACATATATGGACATATTTTATATATAATTATATATATTTATATTTGATTATGTATGGACGCTTTTCTGGGAAATTTGCTTCATTGAAGATATAAATTTGCCCATTTCTATATTTATAGAAGAACTCAAATATAACACATCTCAGTAGTTAATGAGGATTATCAATCTTCGTGACATTTTGCGCGATGCACTTTGCGGTATTGATGAGGATTAAAAAATCGAGTAGATACGAGTGGGGATAATTTCAAAAGACATTATAAGGTAGGTACATGTGAAGTTTGTGTTTCAGTTGCGGAAGTTACGGTGATGGCGACGCATATAAGCCGAGTAAACGGCGGTTTTACATTTACGCGAGACTCCGGCGCGCACAGGTAAGGAGAATGGAAGTGCATGCGCATTGCATGAATTCAGCCGAAGAAAGTTCTTCCGTGTTTGTCCGGCGCGAAGCGGCCTGTGTTGCATAATACTTTCGTTGCAGATGAAGGAAAGTGTCTCCTTCTCTCTGTCCTTCTTTCTTTCTTTCTTTCGTTCCCCCCCTTCTCTTCTCCGCTGCAGCAGCGGGAATGCAGGTACGTCCGGCAGGTTTCTTACTTTCTTACTCTTGCATGTAACAGTTAAAGTATATACACGAGCGACTTTGGTAATTGTAATCGAATATTATCGGTATTTTTATTGTGCCCCGTCGATGTAAATGTGTTTTGCATGTGAATGTGTAGATTTTAAATAAATAAAGTGTCAACGGGGGATAAACATCGTTTTCTCATGACGGAGACACGCGCGAGCGGATGTTATCGGTAAATAACTCCGCGAGCGTATAAAACGAAGACTCGAGTTACAATTGAGTTAAAGGCAACAGCTGGCTCCAACAGATTCAATTACAGCTTCCGCTTAAATACACGCCGACGACGGATATTTAAAGTGTTAAGCGGATTGCACTCACCAGGTTCTTCGAAACAACTTTGCCACGCGTTTCGCGTTCAGGATCTCTAGAATATTTTTACCCGGGACATACATACTCCAACCGCTTTACCTACCTGTTGACGGTTTTTTCTTCAACGGTTTTGCTAATATATGTTAGTAGTTATTACTCTTTTGAAGTGATTGAGGCTATATTATTATAGTAATTGAAGCTATTAGTTAGAGTTATTACTCTTTTGAAGCTATATTATTACTCATTTTTGAAGTTATTGAATCTATATTATGACAGTAATTGAAGCTATATTATTACTCTTTTGAAGTTATTGAAGATATATAAAAGCTATATATTGAAGCTATATAAAAGCTATATATTGAAGCTATATAGAAGCTATATTGCTATATAGAAGCTATATTGAAACTATATAGAAGCTATATAGAAGCTATATTGCTATATAGAGGCTATATTGAAACTATATAGAAGCTATATAGTTATATTGAAGCTATATAGTTATATTGAAGCTATATAGAATATATTGAAGCTATATTTTTCTCTCCCCTTAAATCCCTTGCCATCTAATTCAGCGATATATGAAACATTGAATTTTGTACGAAGCGATAATATTCTCAATGTGATAACTTTCTATTGTGCAATACGAGAGTGCAGTTACGCAATGTCGTTATATACACATTACAAATAAGTTGAGGAACGACTACGCGATGAGTCGCTAGTCGATACGGGAGCAACGTAATCTATGCGAACGACGGCGAAACAGTCTGGAACGCGACTCGATCGATTTTTCGGCCTCAGTCGGGGCACCTGAATCTCATCACCCCCCTTTCAACCCCCGTACGCATGCGTTACGCGCGATTCCATTCCCGTGCCCTCTTCCCTCCCCCGTACGCGTGCACGTTTCTCGCCATCTGTCGCTGATAGAGGCGGTGTGCAATAGCGCAACGCGCAAGACGAGGCGCGCTATACCCTATGTCGGCGCGATTAGCAACGACGACGAAGCCAAGCCAGTGCATCTCGCCCCTTTTGTTAGGACAGTTCACTCTCTTAGCGCGCTCTTAGAGAACCGAGGTGATCGAGGTCGCCCGATAACGCGTGGTGCAACGTGGCGAAACGTGCATATCTCGGAAGAGTCGAAAATTTTCGATCGTCCCCATTTTTTTTTTTCCCTCCGGTGAGTCTATTTTCACGGCTTTCGGGGTGGCGCGCGAACATCCGGAAAATCGCGCGCGACTTTTTCTCTCTCTTTCGCCCAGCCGGCCCAGTCATTTCTCGGCAGTCATTATGAGAGAAAGAGAGTGCAGACGGGCGATGTTCGCGCGACGCGCTTTTATCGGCGCCGAGAATTAGACTCGCCAAAAAGTGGGCGATGCGTGAAAACGCATTCGCACGCGTGCGGAAGTCGCGATATTCTTTATACACGTGTCGAAAAAATACATGCCAACGAACTTACCCAACGGAAAGACGGAACCGGGGAGAGAAAGAGAAACCGAGATTGAGAGAATAGCAAGGAACAGGGCACCAAACGGACTAAGGGCATGTCAATGCGCACACAGTGAGTCGACACATATGTCACACAATCAC
Organism: Lasius platythorax; assembly: GCA_963971435.1. Lineage (NCBI taxonomy): Eukaryota > Metazoa > Arthropoda > Insecta > Hymenoptera > Formicidae > Lasius > Lasius platythorax. The sequence goes on from OZ020540.1 coordinate 13,162,322, forward strand.
TCGTTTTAATCTTAACAGCGATATCTTGATATATGTGATAATACGCATCTTGTCTCGCGCTATCGCGTTTCTTATGCAATTTATTTACTCTCGAAATACTCTCGTGTGTATCTGTCACCGAACTAGAAATATCCACATCTTCGAAATCTTTAAATCTTGCATACCTAAGTAATCTATAATAATCTAATCATTAATACCTGCTTAATAATAAATTGTCCGAAACTAATTTTTATCGTATTATTGTAACGACATCTATCTTAAACTTTTGTTAACAAGCACGTCGTAATATAATTGCTATCCAATTTTTTTTTTCGAGGTTATTGCACGCTTTAGTTTTTTTTTTATTTAAAGGCTGACATAACTGCTCAATGAGAAAAGAATATTTTTTTGCCCGTCTTCATGCTGCGCAAGAATCCTGTTGTATTATTCCTACACATAACCGCGATAAGATAAGATCGTACCAAAAGATTGATGGTAATAGTTCCGCGTTATGACGTATCGAGTTAAAATATTCGCCGGATCAAAATTATCTTGTACTTTTTGTCAACGCGCGTCACCGTATCTAGATACACGATCCAATTATGCGATAAAAAAAGACCATCGCTTTGCAGAGTTATTTCACGCGGGAAGATAAGAGCAAAATATATATATGAAATTATATCCGCCAAAATGAGAGAAATTACGGATTTTGACTTTTGTCAAAAAACAATGTCCGCTTTCTCTATTTACTCTTGTCGCTTGAGCAAAGTAATTCTATCGTAGATCTGATAGACGCGTAAAAGAGCATTGTAAATTAATTTTAATTTCCATATTCAAGGTTTATACTGGTGTTTACGCACATATATGTAGACGAAAAGTGTAACTTCTGGTATGGCTGGCTGATCGATATTTGGAGCGTATAGGTCGATCGATCGCTTTCCAAGTTGTATATACATACCACGTGCCACAACGGCGACAATGCTGCGTTAACCCTTTCGCTATGAAGGGCATATATTTACGTTCTTGATAAGCAATCTGGCCGATCATTTACGAAGAGCGTATATCTAACATAAGCTCTGCAAAGTTGACAATACAGAGACTTTCCCAATTATAAGCATAATTTTTAATCCGAGAGATTGCAAGAGAGTTATCTCCCCTAATTTTCAAGCGAGCTTAATCCTTTAGTTGCGTTTCCTAGCAAATAATTGAGAACTTTATATTAAAGTGCATAATTTACTTTTTATTTTGATCTTGAGTAATATAGGTATAATGGCTCACGTACAAGTTCAGTCTGTCACGCTAGAAACTCAAGTTCGAATCCATAGGCATCCATGTACTTTTTTTTAATTTTATATTATATTTTTTTATTTTATATTATAATTTTCAGAATATAATAAATAATGAAAATTAAAATATAATAACATGATTAAATAATATTACATTATTACAGTGACAATTCAACAAAACGGTCGATATAATGTGCAACGGAAAAATATCAGAATTATCAAATAAATAATAATTAACGATTTACACAAGCAGACGAAATTCGAACGTTTATATGTTTATAGTTTAACTGATTATACATCGTACAATATAATAAATATTTGTGCAAAATAGTACTTATTTTGTATGGCTAGGTAAAACGTAAATTTGATCAAAATCAAATAATACATATTCGACTCATAAAATGTTTATTAAAATAAAAGATAATATTATAGTATAGATCATAAAAGTATATTCGAGCTCTGTATACAACAGCGAGTGGCACGCATTTGCCTACGTTGCGATTGTCCATGCGTTGTAAACCCACGTAAATTATAGGTCACGTATAATTATATTGTATAATTATAGGTCACGTTTCGTATCGAAAGCACCGGGTGATGAGATGTGGACTTAGCTTCGCACGAAAAGTTGCAAACCTATGTGGAATTCTAATTATCGTAACGTGAACAATCACTACAGGGCCAATCGCAACATGACCAATCGGGACTGTAAGCAATCGTAACGTAAGCAAATGGGACACAAACAATAGCCATCCGAAAACAAATTAAAAATTCTAAACATACTTTACTCAGAGTGCAAATTACGTACATATCTACATATGGGAACATCCGCCAAAATATTACATTTTTATACTCATTTGAAAATAATACTACATCCCAAAAAGAATTATTTTTATTAATATATTGCTTTGCAAAATTTAAACAAAGCACCTTATTATTTTTGCTAATTTAATTTTCTCCTCGATTTTCTCCCGAGCATAAAACCATATTTCTTAATGTTCTACATAATTCTCTTTATTAAGTTGCGTGGCAACAATTGATGATAGTTTTGGATCAGAAATAAAAGGATCCTCTTTAATTTCTCAAATTGTTGTCCTTTCTTATCTTTCGGTTAATTTTTTTTTTTTTTTTTGGTCGATTGGCGGGATTTATTTGCGATATTATCTTCCATTTTGCATTTCCTTATAATATGTATATGGATAGTGTAGATTTTCTTCTATATTGTTTATAAGTTATGCAACTTCATTATACGATTTGTCTTCTTCATGTTATTTTATTTAACTTCTCTTAATTAAGTTCTTTTCCATTTGCTTGATCTCTGATTTTTTGCAATTTATTTTAATGAAAAACGCATTGATATGTACACACGTGGACAGAAATACCTTGACACGTGAATTTAAACGTGAATTTAATTTAGAGGCATGCTTCGATATGTGTAAATGTGTAATTTTACGCATTAAGGCATTCCCATTCACATGTTAATTAAATAAAATAGCAAGACAAATTATATGATGAGATTGCACAACTTATAAACAATCTAGAAGAAAATCTACACTATTTATTCAATGCATTCAGTTTTAAAATATGTGTATCGTGTATTTTAAAATTAAAATTACATATTAAAAGAATTCTATCCAACCGTTATTTCATTACAATCTTTTTAAACAATTAAAGAACGAAAAATTTATTGATTAATTCTTCAATTTGTATAGCTTATTTTTACTCGGTTTTGCTCTTTATAGTTATTCGCGCTTCGCTCTTACACTAATTTTCCTTGAGTCTCAATTGCGAGCTACAATATAATCACGTCTTTGTATACAGCTAACAAGTTGTATACAGTACAATGGTTTTTTAGTAGCTAAGAATCCTAATATTGTTTTTTAGAAATGGAAATAAATTAATAAAAGCATCTCGGACTTTTCAAAGATCGTAGGATATGGAAGCAATTTTCTTTAATGTAATCTCCTCCTTTTTTCCCTACCTCTTGCGTTTTAATATTGATAAACTAGGGAGGTAACAGAATCTCATTTTATTCTATTTTTTGTTTTTTCATTTTTTTTTTCTTGATTATTTGAACTATTTAGTTTACTAGAATTGGAAAATATTATTATCATCGTTCCTCTTTTTCATAATACAACAAAAATAGATTTTAACAGAAGCAACACAATTCATATAATATCATAATCCACAGTTAATAGAGAAAAATATTTGATAACGAAGATACGAATATTAATTTTATAGTATAAAGTTCCTTTTTTCTGTCACTTCCTCAATTCGTCGGTATCAAAACTTTACGAAAGTAGATAATAGAAAGGAGAAAAATTATATTATAATTAAACGTCCGAAGATTAAACGCTTTAAAATCTTTGGAAGGTTTGTTTATATTTGTCTATGATTATTGTAAAAAAGAGATTTGTCGTACCATTAAAAAAATCATTATTGTAGAAAAGAAATTTGTCATGCCATTAAAAAAATTGCATCTTCTCTCTTGCTTCTTCCCAAGCTACTGAATTATTTCAAACTTTTATTGAGAAAAGTGCCACAATATTTCCTCATTCTCACGTCCCTGAAATTACTTTAATCTACTAGGAAATAATAACTAGAAACTGTGATTTTTAATCATTTGTAGAAGTCGGCCGATTTATTTTCAGACATTGTGATAATGTAACTTTTGATCAATATTTCATGAACTATGAAATATTTCAGAGTTTTAGCCAATTTCATCGAAAGCTATTTTTCCATGTGCGGAGTTCTTAGCAAAGATAAAAATTAAAAGAAAGTAGAAACAATATGTATGCTCGATTCATAAATTTAAGGCACAAGAATTTGGAAATGAAAGTGTTTAAAGATATTTTTAAGTAGTAACAGTAATAGGAAGTAGAAGTAATTTTAAATGTAAGGATTATTTTTTTGCAAATACTATAATAATTCAGAGACTCATCCATGATTTTTAAAGCTGAATAAAAATAAAACTAGATATTTTGTAACAATGATTAATTTTGTAACAGGATTAGAACTAATCAATACAATCTAATGAACTTTTATGCCGAAAATATTACATTAGAGGTATTAAATGTCGTTATGAAACTGATTATGAAGAGACATTAATTATACGGAATTTATTTGTCGTATATATAATGAGGCTTAAGCTAACAAGAGAACATACTTTCTCTCTCCGTTTTTAATGAGCTTTGACTATGTTGTAATAGAGATCAAAATAAAAGACACGTATTTTTTATAAGTGCTTAATCGCACATTATGAGGTTGAAACATTTCCTTGAAAAAAAAAAGGAAAAACGGTTTTTATGTTTCTGAGTAAATACCGAAATGGTAAGAGATATAAAAAATGTTTCATATAAAAATTCTATGGTTCTTTATGTACTTTATAACAATGTAACTAGATTTAGTTATTTTAGCTGGAAAGAAAGATATACTTTTGGCATTTTTTTTACAAACTTTTACAAACTTTTTACTTTGATGTCTTTTTTTGGCGAATCTATTTTCTTATACACTGCTCTATATATTGGGCTTTCATAACTCGTCGAAAGCGTGTAGCCAATTTTATTTTTAGTGCCTGCAAATTTTATTATTGGCTTCATACATAAATATTATTTTTTGCCGTACCTGGTTTTGTTGTAATTTCTGCGAGATAATGAAGAAAGAGCTGTCGTCATAAGATGGATATGAAGCGTGTATAGAGATATAGAGATTTTTCACGCTCATTTCAGAAAACAACTTTATCATATAATTACATTTGTCGTTAAATGCGCTTTAATTTTTGTTATTAGACAAACTTTAAAATTTTCAAAAATTTAAGAGGGAGAGGGGTTTAAAAAATTTGACATTTTTGAAAAATCTAATTACATTGTTGTAAATTACATTAAGAACTATAAAAACTTTTGTATGAGACTTTTTTTTATATCTCTTATCGTTTCGCCGATATTTACTCACAAATATAAAAACCGTTTCTTTTTCTTTTTCAAGGGGATGGGATGTTTCAATCCCTTAATGTGCAATTGTGCACATATAAAAAAATACATGTCTTTTTTTAGATAATAGCGTAATATGAGATATAATAATAAGTATTGTTAAAATATGGAATAATATGAATTGTTTAAATATGGAATAAAGCTTGACAGATGCTAATATATATTAATTTAAATAAAATTTTGAATCGATAAAACTCTGGTTCGAATAAATTCTGTTGAATTAAACTTTGTTACATAATCTTGAAGTTTTACCTTGATGATAATTATCATCACTATTACAATAGTGATTCATAAAAGTTGTATTTGTGTACATGTTCTATTGAAAAAATGAAAAGATAGCTTTATTTATCAGCAATGAGTATCAATATGACTATGTCAATATAATAAAAATTGTTGCGATTTTCAAGATTATGTAACAAAGTTTAATTCAACAGAATTTATTCGAACCAGAGTTTTATCGATTCAAAATTTTATTTAAATTAATATATATTAGCATCTGTCAAGCTTTATTCCATATTTAAACAATTCATATGGTAAAACTGACGTTTAGGGGAGGCAGCCCCGATGACCTTGACCTTGACATATGTTGTCAAGGTCACCCTCGTGAGTAACCTTCAGAAGGTTTTAGCCGTCGCTCGTTTTTTATTAAAAAGTTATTAACAAAAATGTTTGAAAAATATAGCAGTTATTTTGAGAATTGAAAGGCATAAACGACTAATATGTATGTGGAAATAGAGTAAGTATGAACGACGAAAAGTCATTTAAAGCAGTGAATCTTTAATATATAGAATAGTTTTTTCACAAACATTCAATTTTTAGAATTTTTAATTGGATTAAAGTTTAGATCCAACATTTCTTTAAAATAAATGCTGTAACTATATACATGGCTGCGTCGAAGTCGTCCGAATTCCTACAAGTATAAAAAACAATATTTATTTGATATAATTATCAATTAAAATAAAAAGAATTACCTCATGATTTAAATAACGAAATCTATCTTTAACACAGCGCTTCCTCTCATCTGTATATGCATTTTTTAAGGTAAAAGCTAAAATATCATGCAAAAATTCCTCGGAAATTGCATTTATATATGCAAAATTTACAATAATCATTCGATTGTGATCTTTGAAATTTTTATCCCAAAACATTTTTCGTATAAATTTGGGCCATGTATTCGCATTGCCAATGACATCTTAAACCGCAAGCCAAGGATTATTATTTATTTGTTCAAGTGAATATACCATTATAAAAATTACTGTTTTAAAATTAATCAAGCAATTATTACACTGGCTACACGACATACTGGCTACGCGTAGTTATTAGGGCTCTTATTTTATTCCGTTTTTCGAATATACGTGAAACGTTTATCCGTTTACATTTACTTCTAAAAAAACGTTTACTTGTAAACGTTTACTTGAACACGTTTACACGTAAGGTTCCCTATTATATGTTTCAATTATACGTTTAAATGAAAACACGTTTAATCGTATATTTAGTACATCCTTTTATTGGCAACTTCTATTTTCGTGTATACTATTTTGATGTTATTTTCTATACATATTTTTCCCGTTTTTAAACAAAAATTTATTGCATATTATATTTAAATCTGAAAAAAAGAATATTTTCTTGGTATAATATTTTATATTTTAGATCAAAATATGTCAAATTAAAATATAAAATATCTCGAAAACTGTTCAATTTTTGGCTATTTACCCTTATAACTTTTTATGCAGAATGTTACCGGGAATCTATTTACATAAAACAATAATTTTTATATAATAATGTGGATATTTCGATATAATAAAAATTGTAGCGCTGTTTGAAATAAATACAATGTCTAATTTAATGTAAATATTTTACATATACGAGTTTTCGGCTTGAAGCATCGCGGGCGACGTCTACCTTTTCATTTTCGGCCCTGCAATATGGCCAACTTCTGACTCGTGCGTTAGAAATTGACGTATATCATGTTGTCATTTGATCTAACGCACGAATCAGAAGTTGGTCATATCGCAGGGCGTGAAAAACGTGAAAATATTCAGAAAAACGTTTATAATAAACGGATGTGCTAAATATACGTGTAAATGTATTTTCGTTTAAACGTATAATAGACTTAAAACACGTGTATTCAAAAAAACGTTTATAATAAACGGATATACTAATTATACGTGTAAACGTGTTTTCGTCTAAACGTATAATAGCGAGCCCTAGTAGTTATACTGAGTGACATACTAAGTAAGAATGTCAAAAGAAATCAAAACAGAACAATAAGTTTGGGAATGTAATGAATGTTTGTACCTATATAACACGTATCTACATCACTAGTCCCAGTATGGCATAGTGCAGTATGGCATAGCACAGTTGTGTGTTAGTCAGTTGGATAATTTGAAGATTTCCTGAATTTTCAACATGCATTTGCACGAATTCATCAATTTGACATACAATTTTGATTCTTTGTGGAATTTTTTGTGTGAGAAGAAAGTCGTTCGTGGCGAAATAACGTGTCCGAGATGTCAAAATGTATTAGTACTAGTCAATAGTTCCGAAAATCGCTTATTCATTGTACGAAAACATATTATAAAGTTATAAAAGGTCGAAAGCGAAGAAGAGTAACATGCAATTTCAAAGTTAGTGCATTCCATGGAACATGGTTTGAACGAACACACATAGATCTGGTCAAAATTTGTCGTTTTATTGCCTATTTTTTACTGCTGCAGCCACCACGACACAGATGTCTGATTAATGAATTAGAATTAAATGATAGAGATGTAGTCGATTGGACAAACTTTTGTCGAGAGGTAAATAATATACAGCATACGGTTATCAATTCATGTTATTCATTTATGTTTGCTTTTAAGTAATGTTGCGCGTTTGTTCGCTAAATTAATTCTAGTTACTTCAGCAATGGATCGAAAGTAAACAAGAACCAATTGGTGGACCGGGGAAAATTATCGAAATAGATGAGGCTAAAATAGGCAAGAGGAAATACAACAGAGGACGCATAATTCAAGGACAATGGGTTTTTGGTGGTATTGAGCGCAATACTAAAAAAGTTTTTATTTTGCCTATACCAAATCGAAGTACCGAAATACTTTTGCCTATCATTCGAAAATATGTTATTCCCGGTTCAATTATTCATACGGACAAGTGGCGTGCATATGATGCTTTACATAATGAAAATTATATACATCGAACGGTAAACCATTCGGCTAATTTTATAGATCCTGAAACTGGTGTTCACACCCAAAATATAGAAAGATTGTGGAGAGACATGCGAGCAAGTATTCCTCGCTACGGCACACGTGATTATCATTTCACGAATTATCTCGCAGAATTTTTATTTAAAAGAATATACAATTTTCACGAACGCATTGAGGCTTTCTTTGAAATAATGAGTTCTATGTATCCATTAGATCATTTAAATACTGATTAAAATTCTCATTTCGCATACTCGTCGACTATTTCTTATATCAGAATCCTCTGCCCATTCATGTATTTATTTATTCCACACATTCAATAAATAATATTTTCAATTATCATACGATTCACTGCTTTAAATGACTTTCTTTCGTTCATACTTACCCTATTTTCACATACTGCTATATTTTTCAAACATTTTTGTTAATAACTTTTTAATAAAAACGAGCGACGGCTAAAACCTTCTGAAGGTCACTCACGAGGGTGACCTTGACAACATATGTCAAGGTCAAGGTCATCGGGACTGCCTCCCCTAAACGTCAGTTTTACCCGAGGATTTTCCTATAGACTACTAAAAGGCTAAAAATTGAAAAACTTTACCTTTGAAATTATAAATAATAATAGCATTATAATTATATTATTAGACATAGTCTTCCAGAACGCGTACTCGATCGATGCTCGTCTTTCAAGTATTTTAAAATAGTATTTAAAATGCTTGTAATTCCTTATTACAACTATGTTGACTTGTGTATAAAAGCAACAGATTGTATAATTTTTTTTCTTGCACTATATGTACGTCGAAATAAATTAGTTCTTTTTTGCATATCAGCTTTCATGTTCGAAAATAGACGTTGGTAAAGTATGCAAAAAGCTCTCTTTTCCATTCATGAATTAATAAATAGGTGTAAAATTTTACCAACCATCGTAAAAAGCCCTTTTATGCGGAGAATATAGAGCACATGTAGATTGAATTATAATTAATTCATTTATTAAAATTTCTTCGCAATACTAAAAGATTCTCGGCATATATATTTTGTCAATATGATTACATAGTTTAACAAATAAAACACAAAACTAGTTATTTCTCGTTTTTTTTACGCTGAATACGATTTCGATTTCTAAGTTACTCCATCAAGTCACAATCTTGAGAAATTTGCAATTAAAGTTGCAAAAAAGAACTATTTTAATATATTTTATCATATTATAAGTACGATATGTGACATGTTGACAAAGTTTTATCGCAATCAAAATTAAGTATGTTATTAAAACTTTCAGCTTTTAAAAAGAATTTGTTATGTCGACTATAATTAATAAGATATTTATGATTAAATATGGAATCTATTGCTAAAAAGTTGCAATTTAGATCATTTAAAATATATCAAATGTATACAAGTTTTTAATTATGTTTATTCGAACTTAAAAGCTTCTCAAGTTACTGAATATGAATCCGATGTGTAAAATGGCGGAATTAGTACTATAGATGTCAAAATTAAAATATGCTTGGATTTTTGCAAAAATATATTATACATGCAAAAATTTATGCAAACATTTTAATGTCAATATTTTTTATTGGATTCGTATTCAGCGATCTAAAAAATCCTTAATTTAGTTGAATAAATATAATTGAAAACTAATAGATTATCTCTCAATAGTTTAATTTGCAACTTCTCCGCAATAGATTTCATTTTTAAACATGAATATATTGTTAACTATAGTCGACACAACAAATTTCTCTTGAAGGCTGAAAGTTCTAACAATATATTTAATTTTGATTGCAGTAAAACTTTTCTAACACGTCACATATCATAGCTATAATATACATTAAAATAATCTTGTTTTCAACTTTAATTTCTCAAAATTATAATGTGATGGAATAATTTGGAAACCAGAATCGTATTCAATATAAAAAAAAAACTACGTGAAGTAATTAGACTTGTTTCTGTGTGTCTGAAAAAAATTATTTTTTGTTGAACTGTGTTATTGAACGCAAATGAGAAGACATGCAAAAAACTAATTTACTTTAATGTGCGATGCACGAAAAAATTTACATTTCTCATTTTCATGGAACAATTTAATATGACTACAGTGAAAGAATTAAATCCAAGAGGCTCAATAACAATATTATTATTGTTTATTTTAATCTACTAGTTCTATTTTTCACTTTGTTATCAATATTTTGTTATGTATTATGAATTCTTGTGCAAGTTGCTAATTGTAAGTTTCCTGCTTTCCGCTTCGTCTCGTATTCAGCGTGAGTTAGGTCAGTGCACTGTCTTCGATAATCGTTTCCGGTGATAAGAATCCGTCGCGAGCCACTACTTGTAATTATATCTTGAGGCCAGCTTGGAAATGAATTATTTTCTCGCATCAAGTAGAGAGAGAAAAAGAGTGAAAAGGGGGAGGGGAAGAGTAAGTGGTCAAAGCGATAAGCGTCTAACGTAAACTCGGCCTTGATAGAACGACTGTTTGTTGATTGTGTCACGAGTAAACAAATGTTTCAGAAGTTGATGCTCGATTGATGAGAGATTATTTATTGCATTAAGCATTCATATCGATGATAAATATTCATAATAAATGTTTCGGAAGTCGATGCTCGATTAAACATTCATATCGATAATGAATATTCATAATAATCAAATGAATTGGAAGCGGGCTAAATAAAAGTATTCATAATAATGACAATATTTATGCATTAAAAGATGCATTAATTTCTAGTGGATGCATCTTTTGAACCCCTTAACGCACGGTTTTTTTGCAACAAAATGGCAAAAAGAAAAAATATTTTTTTCATGATAATATAAAATAAAGCATTGCCAGAGTTAACTCGGGCTTGCACAATTCTGCCAGTACCGCTTGCTCGAGTTAACTCGAGCTTGCACAATTCTGCCAGTACCGATTGCTCGAGTTAACTCGGGCTTGCACGTTAAGAGGTTAAACATCTTTTTACGCATTATCTTTGCGAATTTCATCGTTGCGTCATATATTGCACTATTAGCAATAAATATAAGAATGAATCAAAACGTAAATGAGATTTTAGAATGCGTTTTAATGTGCGCGAACGTTCAATCGTTTATAGTACATAATCCGATGATTAAATAAGAGACTGATTTAATTCAAAGAAGAATTACCATAATTGTGTAACAAAAAACATTTTATTTTATTCAAAATCTTTTTCCAATATCGATGTTGACATCGTCTATCTATCAATCTATTCAATGTTATTCAATAATAATCTATATTTAATATTAATTTTTAAATTTTTTGCTATCAAATGGCGTGTATATAATTACTAAGGAGAAATAATAAGGGCGTTTGCATGTGCGTATTTCCGAGTTTGACAATCTTTGGATATGCTGTATAATTATTTAAAGAGACATTTTCCCGAATATGATCATTTGCTCTTACATTCTCATCTTTTCTTCGAAATTAAAATTTCCGTTGAAAGGAAGATTTTTCGAAAGTATTAGAGATTTTCAAAGAGCAAGATTCCTGACCGAAATAAGATATTTTATAAAATATTATTCCAATCTTTGATTAACTATACCATTCGCTGTATCGATATTGAAGAGATAATGTACAATGTTCCCCGGTTATAAGATCGATTTTTGCTCCGATTATAAGGTCGCAAATTATTCACCCATATTTCTCTAGAACACATCTCGAGTTTCAAGTCTTATCTGACGTCATAAGAAAATAATCACTTTCGAAGATTTCCCAGAATCTTAATCACTTTATATGTTAAAATACATTAGGATCCAAAAAAATCTAACAATAAGATTAATTTGTACCGAGACTACTTTGTAAAATCCGCATTATTTTCGGAAATGCGCTGTTAAATACTGATCTTCGTAAAATCGTACTTTTAAACAATCGTAGCTAAGAAACAATAAGTAATGATAGAGAAATCTTGTTCTTGTTTAGAAATTTTCGTAAAGATTCAAAATTTTATAAAAATAAATAAGAGTAATTTTTTTATATGTTACTTTAAATCCATATAAATGTTATAAACACATTTGTATCTTTTTATGTTAAAGAAAAATTGTTCAAGAAAAAATTGCGATTTTTCTAAAACAAACTTTAGGATGATACCTTGAAGTCCCCTCCTTTAATATTAAAAATATAAAATTAAAGTACAATTGAGAAATGCATTCATGGAAAAAAATTCTTAAAGCTTTTGTAAAATTAGGCCGCTCCTCAATCATGATTTTATTATTGCGAATAAAATAAAATAATTTTTAGGAGAGAATTATTGTAATTTTTTAAATTGATATCAGTCTTATTATTTTTAATTGTCTGAGAATATATAAAGAAATATCATACTGAGCAAAGTAGGCTCGCGAACGACATGCATAACCTTTCGCTCAACTATATCACGAAACTGTGTTCGAGCGTGAAATATTAATAAGAGCTTTTTTCCGACATCGGTTGATGACCGTCACCACGGTTATATTGATTTAAGATATACGAGATAGAAGTTACGATGTTCCAGGTCAAGGTGCAACTATAATCATTGCATAAATCATTGCGTACACGTGCGCAAAGCTCCGCGCATAAAGTCTCTTGCTTCTTTTCAAATACTCCTTCTATTACATAATGATGATTAATTAACAGAATAAAAGAGATTAGCACTTTTATTTTAGGATATTAGTTTATTCTATCTTTATATTCTGTGCTTTCAATCTATACCTGTGCATTACTGCAGACTCATTGTTTAATACATTTCTTAAAAACAATCATGTGTTTTTTTTACATCAATTGATTCCTCTCATTATTTTGTGCATAAAAGTGTTGAGGTAAGACCATCGAAAAATGAATATTTACGATATTTCATAGTTTATGTCAAATTAAAGTATAAAATATTTCGTAAACTATTCGCTTTTTGACCATCTTACCCTTATAACTTTTTATGCCAAATATTGGAGTAGATTTATATAAAAAATTAGGGTAGTTCCATTTTAAAAAACTAGATTGACCTTTAAATGACCTTGAAAAACGCTATTCAAGGGTAATTCTAGGTCGATATTATGTCCCCCTCGAAATCCTTCAATTTTTGCCTTACATTTTTTTCTAAAATCCCGTGATTTCTTGATATATATTTGCCTGTTAAGATTAAAATAAACCCTGTACAAGTCCTCTGAAAAATGTTTTTTACCTCTTTTTTTAAAAGACATCGGATTTTAGTGTGTATTCAAGTATATCACTATAACCATTATATAAAACTTCATCGAAATTATTCTCTAATGTTAATATATTTTTTCTCATAGACACTGTGCAAAGTTTGAAACACATATCAAAATGGGAACGACGAACGCACAAACCAATTCGGGACACGCACACGACGAGACTCATTCGAGAGGAAGTTCGATCGACACATTCTTCGCCGAAACGGTGATTCTTTTAACCGGTGCTACTGGCTTCTTAGGGAAAGCCCTTCTGGAGAAGTTGCTGCGCTCGTGTCCTCGTGTGGCCACGATTTTCGTTCTAATCCGTCCGAAAAGAAGCCAGTCCATCGAAGAACGCTTCAGGGAACTACTGGAAAATCCTGTTTGTAGATATATGCTTATCATACCGCCAAGTTATTCAAAAAGAAAATAACTCTATTTTAAATAAGCTTAATTCTGGTAATTTTATGTGGTTTACGTAAAATGCCATATAGAAAAAGTATCCAAATTTCATTTGTTACCTGAATAAAAAGTTTTATTTTTTTCGTCGAATTCAATGATTTTTTGCGCTATGTCGCTGACCGTCTAAATCCCACACGTCTCTAATTGTAAGAATTGAATAATTGCATCGAGAATTACCGTAGAAACAGTAACAAGGGATATGTTGAAAGTGAGTGTTGAATTGGACTACCGTTTAAAAAATGTATGTCATGAAAAAGCATACAGATTAAAAATTTTTAAATTTTTTAAAATTAAACTCAGACACAGAGTTCGGCTATCAGCAGATATTGTTGTAAACTGCATGTTTATAAGTTGAAAGTTACCAAAATTAAGTTCTTTTAAAATAGAGACATTCTCTTTCTCGAATAATCCTACATTATCGAATTTATAGAAATCTTAACGTAGAAGTTTACCTTTTCTCTAGATTTCTTTATAAATTAATTTTGCTCTACATTTGCATCAGACATTGACATTTCTTATAGACGTAATATAGTATACGCCCATGTTAAATTAATGCAATATTGATTCTAACTTATAACCTCCTCTATAGAGGAGACGATTTAAATATTTCACTTGTGGCGTGCTTATACTTAAAGTGTCAAACAGTCATCAAAACGTTCGACGAAAGGTCGCGATTGTTACCGTTCTCACGATTATTTTCTGTGATTATTATCTGTGAAATTATGTCTGTTAATCCGTATATATCGAGAAAATCGCGCCACGAATACTTTTCTATGCACGTCCTCGCACATTTCTTACAACAAAAACGGTTCTTTCTTCTCTGTCGCAGGTTTTCGATAGAATACGATCGGAATTTCCCGGCGCCTTAAATAAGATCTATCCCGTGAAGGGTGATGTGGGCATGCCGGAACTGGGACTTCAGCCCGAAGACAAGGATATGTTGATACAGCGTGTTAATATTGTTTTTCATAGCGCGGCCACAGTGCGTTTTAATGAGCCGTTGAAAGTAGCCGTCAATCTAAACACAAGGGGCACAGATCGTATGCTAGACTTGTGCAGGCGCATGACGAACCTTATTAGCGTCATTCACGTTAGCACGGCCTACAGCAACGCCGATCGACGAGAAATTGAGGAATCGATATATACGTAAGAATTCCAATTATACGTAAAAGATACAAAACACATTTTCACATTAAAACGAAGAAGCCTTCGAAAATCTTCGATTGAATTGATTTGTCGCGAAGTCGTATGTGGAAGAAAAAAGTATCGTATCAAAAGCGACAAGCGCATACTTTAAAGTAAAGCATTAAGCATGTTGATATACGGGTCATAGTGGTAGAACAAAAGGAACTTTTTTTCTTAGGAACGTAATATTCGATACTTGATAGGTGGAACGAGGGGGCGAAACCTAATGGGTAGAGGTGCTATAAGTAGATTCAATATTTCTCGCTCGCAATCCTACCACAAGACGATTCAAAAGTTGCGGTATACTTATTTCTTATACACGATACGAACCGCATTCTACAAAATTAAGTTTGCTTTCCAACGCGCAATAAATATTCAACGAGCACAATTTAGAGAAATACCCTCATAATAATATATATTGCTAATGTTACAGCACAGAGATAAAGCCGTATACAGTAATCGATATGTGCGAAAATTTGGACGACGAGACAATAAGAATAATAGAGAAGAGACTGATCGGTAATCATCCAAATACTTATACATTAACCAAAGGTTTGGCAGAGCAAATTGTACTGTCCAAGGGAAGCGATTTACCGATCGCGATCGTACGACCGAGTATAGTCTGCGCCGCGTACCAAGAACCATTTCCAGGCTGGGTAGATAATGTTTGCGGTATAACAGGTACATCATATTAAAGCAAATTCGATTCCGTTCGTGCTTGAAATTTTGATAGCAAAGCTACTCGGGAAAAGAAGTTCATATATAATCAAATATAATTATATATAAAATATATCTATATATGTTTCTCCCTCTTGTATAATCTCTGCCCGTATATACAAGAAATAAAAAGATTAATTAAAAAATAATTAGAAAAATAACTTTAATATCAACTTATATATGATTATATATGGGCAATTTTTTCTCATTTCTTTAAATTTCACTTTTTCTGAAAAAAGATACGAATAATTATTCTAATTATTTTTTAATTATTCTTATTATATTTCCTATACGTACGAACAAAGATTATATATACAAGAGAAAAACATATATGGACATATTTTATTATATTTATATATTTGATTATAGAAACTATTTTTCTCGGGCAGGTTTAATGAAGAGTAATAAAGGCACTCGTTTACGCGAAAACTTAAGCAAGACCAAATTGCTTTATATAGAAAATTATTAGAGATATAAAAAGACACGATATATACAGGGTATCTGGTAATAATCGTCCCACCTCACGTGTGCAGGTAGAACGGGTAAAACTGAGTAGAAAAATCCTCTACCGTTTTGCAATCTTCGCAATAGTTAATGAGAAATTAATTAAACAAGATCGGCCAATCCGCGCGAGTACAAGCGCGCGGCAAGATGAGACAGCCCAGTGTTACGCAGTTATTAAACACGCGGAGAGAGAAAAGAGATAACCTAATTATAGAGCGCTTCTCCCACCACTTCATCGCACGCATAGCAATCGCGTAACATTAGGCTGTCTTTTCTCGCGGCGCGCTTGTATTCGCGCGGATTGGCCGATCTTTTTTAATTAATTCCTCATTAATTATTGCAAAGATCGCAAAACGGTAGAAGATTTTTCTACTCGCTTTAACCCGATTTAACCTGCACACGAAAGATAGGGCGATTATTACGAGTGGCCTTCATTTGGACACGGTACAATTGGACACGTTGCAAATGGACACGAAATTTTGCACACGGTTCAATTGGACACGGTTCAATTGAACACCGATCAATTGGACACCGTTTATTTGGACACGTAAAAGTTGCACACCGTTCATTTGGACACGTTCAGTTGGACACGTAAAAATGCACACCGTTCATTTGGACACGTAAAAGTTGCACACGGTTCAATTGGACACGTTAAAAGTTGGACACGGTTCTGTTGGACACGGTGCAAATGGACACCGTTTATTTGGAAAGTACACGCACAGACTGCAACCCCCCACCCCCCCGCCCCCGCCCCCACCCCCACCCCCACCCTTACCCCCTGTTACAAACCCATGTGGAATACCACTTTGTATTGCACAATTAAACGGTGCCCATTTGCACCGTGTCCAACAGAACCGTGTCCAACTTTTAACGTGTCCAATTGAACCGTGTGCAACTTTTACGTGTCCAAAAGAACGGTGTACATTTTTACGTGTCCAACTGAACGTGTGCAACTTTTACGTGTCCAAATGAACGGTGTGCAACTTTTACGTGTCCAAATGAACGGTGTCCAATTGATCGGTGTCCAATTGAACCGTGTGCAAAATTTCGTGTCCATTTGCAACGTGTCCAATTGTACCGTGTCCAATTGAACCTCTCCCATTATTACCGGATACCCTGTATAATTAACTGCTTAACGTGTCTGTGAAATTAACTTAACAGAAGAATTTTATTAAATGTAACAAGTTATAATAAAAAATGAGAAAAATTAAAAGTTTTAATTGTATGAAAAAGACCGAGCGTTTCTAATTAATTAATTTTTTCTATATTAATATAGTCAATCCGTTACGGAAAAAACACTTGAAAAGACACTCAAAATAACACTCAATTTGAGAGTTATTTAGAACACTCAACTTGAGAGTGACATTCAATTCGAGTGTAACTCTCAACTTGAGTTGATTTGAGTGTTACTCTCTCTCAACTTGAGAATTAATTTGAGCGTTACTCTTAAGTTGAGAGTAAATCTCAAATTAATTCTCAAGTTGAGAATAACACTCAAGTTAACACTTAAATTGAGGGTAACATTGAAGTTGTACTTTAATCTGAAGCGGTTGTTACACTAAAATTTAGGGTAACAATGAGCTGGATACGCAGTTCAATGAATAAACTATACAGCACTTGACAGGCTACACTCTGAAATAAAATGTTAGTTTAAGATATTTTTTAATGATCACAATAACACTATCGGTGAACATTTTTGTTGCCAAATTGTTCGTTGTGATCATTAAGTGCATAAAAATAATAAAATGCATATACGCTAAAAGCGTACATTAAATGAGAATGAAATAAAATTGAATGTTTTTATAAGAATAATCAGTCATTTATTATCCAAGTGTTGAGAGTAAACGTTTAAACATTCAATGTTTACATTTAAACTTGAGTGTAAACACTCAGTCATTGGATGAATACACTTAATCTTTTAATGTTTACACTCAATTTTGAGTATAAACACTCAATCTTTGGGTGTACACCCTCAACGTTTGAGTGTAAACACTCAATCTTCAATCAAAATTTGAGTGTATACATCCAAATTTGAGAGTAAACTCCCAAAATTGAGTGTAAACACTCAATCTTCAATCAAAATTTGAGTGTATACACCCAAATTTGAGAGTAAACTCCCAAAATTGAGTGTAAACACTCAATATTTGAGTGTTTTTTCCGTAAGGGATTATACATATAACGCGTACACATGTTATATTCTATTATTTGACAGGTATAATGACGGAGATAGGTAGAGGCACTATTAGGAGTATTGTGTGTAACGCAAATTTAGTAGTAGACGTTGTACCTGTCGATTTTGTTGTCGATACGTTAATATGCGCGTCTTGGCATAACGCTATGCAACGTAGCGATACGATAAAGATTTACAATTGCACCAGCGGCGCACTGCATCCGATTACGTGAGTATTTGTGAGAAACCGTTAAACTGGAACGAACACCGTGGACATAGTGAAACAATAACAAAAAAATATGATTTCTTGCAGATGGCGCGAATTCGGATATCTTACGAGAAAACACGCTATAGAGTCCCCCTCGAAATACGTCATGTGGTATCCAGACTTTACATTTAGGACAAACAAATTTATTCACACTATTATGGTAGCTACATTGCACTTCTTACCTGCGTTTATCGTAGATCTTATATTAAGGGTCCAAGGTTGCAAACCTATGTAAGTGCTCTCTCGTTTTAACCACACGCGCGAAAAAAAAAACAATTCTATTTATAATAATAGCATTTCGATGCATCATCTTTTTTCAGAATGATGAAAATCACCAAACGTTTCGAACGCGCTGCTAAAACCGGAGAATTCTTCGCGATGAACGAGTGGAAATTCTGCGCTGATAACATGACAAAACTAGTGAAATTTGTCGGAGCGTCGGGAGATTGTAACGACTTCAATATAGATATTAGAAGCTTGGATTGGGATACATATTTACATCAATACATGTTAGGAATTAGAAAATACATTTTGAAAGACAATCCAGATACGTTAAATAATGCTCGAAGTCGTTTATCGAGGTAAGTCTCCCAATTTCATATTCTTAATCATCTTTACACTTGCAAGATACGCTGCGCAGAAGAAATAAGTCGATCATTAATGTATTACAGATTGTACTGGATGCATAAATTAACCAAAATATTCAGTATATTCATGTTATTAGGAATGATCAAATGCGCCGGTCGGTGATGTCATCGAGAAACTATACGAAAGCTTTTGGATCGCAATTCGTGCGATTCTAGAAACGCTGCAAAAACATTGCGGAAAGGAATATTCTAGGAAAGGGACATATAACACGCTTTATTTCGAAAACTAAACTGTTATCAAATACTAATATACTAATTAAATCAGATACTAATGAGAAAGAGGGAGGGAGGGAGGGAGGGGGAGGGGGGGGAGAAAGGAGAGTAGTTTAAAAAATATAATTTTGGAAAATGTAAATGCAGGATTATTGTAAATACTATAAAACTTTTGTTTAAAACATTTCTCACATATCTTTCATGTTTTCCACGATAATTACTAAGTTCGCTTCGTATATAGAGCTTGTATCAACCTCCTAATCTATGATTGACACATACAAAAAAAATGTTGTGTCTCTTATTTTCAGTTATTTTATCCAGATATATAGAGTCCACTAATCAAAGAGATGGAGATTTAAAAACGAGATTTTTTTATCAATAATTATCATGTTATCGTAAAAAAAAATAATATATTATTTTGAACAATATATAGATACAAAATTATTAATACATATGTCAAGAAAATCAAATCGTAATTTCCTCACTAATCGCTGTATTTTGTATCTTATTCAAATTATTGTGATTGTGAATTCTTTCTCGCTTCGAGCTTTGTAATATTACAATATAAAGGTGAAATCATACTCGAGCGCTCTCAGACTAATTATATTAGGCGCACGCGTTGCGTCATGATATACGTAAACTAAACTTTTACATGGTACAATATGAATAAGCAGATTTTTTTAATATACGATATTATACTCTCAAAGACTGACTTTAATAAAATATTTTAAAAATAATACAAAACACACACTACACACACACATACATAGGGGACCTAACTGTATTGCCTTATTAATAATTATCAATATCAAAACAAAATTATTTTTGCTAATTCAAATACTCCTATAATCATATAATTAAACAATTATAATTAAACCAATAAATTCTATCGCACCACGCTCGCAGGAACAAAAAAATTTATTAAAAAGAAATTTTAAAGCAAAATGTGTTTCAGACACTCACGTTGTCTGGTTGATTACTGTTAATTCCTTTGCGAAACTAAACTAATTAAACTAAAAGGACTATAGGCGGCTGTGACATAAAACGATCACGTGCAAGAACTTGTTACAGTTTGTGTGCGCGTGTGTTAATTATATCGGCAAAATGATCCGTACACGAGGGTAAAATCTCCCTAAAAATTCAGAAAATGGTATGTATATCTGTAACATGGTGAATGAAATAATAAATATATATTTCGTGTATATATGTATTTGCAATTTTATTTAAATGTCATGGGATATTATTTCAAAATATAATATCACTCGATCTCAAATTTTCGTAATTTTTTGTACTTGCTATTCTTAAACTTTGACTTGGCATATATCACAGGAATAATATGATTATATTATATTGTTAGACAAATCATTGTTGGATGAAATTAAAAAGAGACTTCATCCGCTCGATTATTTATATAATTAAAATATAACAGCTTAGAAATAATGTTACGATATTACGATTTTTGTTATTTTCAAGATGAATACGAGCATTTAACGCATATCAAACATGTTCCTGAGCGTAAGTCTTTAAGCACCTAAATTGCTTTCTTCGCGCGTAACAATGTATTGCGTAAATATACTTCGACAAACTAATGAAATACATTATTATTAAGCGATATCATGACTATGTTTTTATATACATAAATGTGTATATTGTACACTTTTGCCATGTATCAAACTTGTACAAGAGTTGTAATTACATAAATGATGTTTGTAATTAACATATGACTTCTTCGATTATAAATATTCGTATATCATATCAAAAATTTAGAATATGTTGTCAATAAAGAACTTGACTCAAGACACATAAGAGATCCATTATTTGTGCCAGTTTCTCCTGACAAAAAAACTAGGAAAATGCGATTTCATTCCATTGACTTCAAGAGTTTCAAGATTCCGACAACATGGTTGATCCTGTTGGATTAGACAATATTAGCCATTAGCTTTTAGTCCGCTTCAAATCTCCCAGTAGCTCTACGCCGAAGTCCTCTATCCCTCTTTCCTAAAACTAGAAAAATTACTCTTCGAAGATCGGTTAAATATTTCTCTCTTGACATCATGATCATCATTTGTCAAATAAAATGTATCTAAAAAAAGCGTCAGGATTTCTTGCCAAAATCTCTTGAAGACTCGCAATTTCGGACACTCGCTCCACTAACTCACAGAATTTCTATGAGTTGATCTTTTCGCATTGATTGCAAAAGATCTGATCCTTCTAAACCCTTCCGTAAAGGTAGAAGGTCCCAATCAAACCATCGACTTGTATTCCTAGCTCTATTCTAGGTATAACGAGCTTTTTTCCTGAATTCTTGCAATCGCGAGTTCTAACGAAAAGTACCTTTACTTTTAACGGCCATCGTCAAACAATTCTTTTTAAATGCCTTCCGTAGACATTTAAAGCCTTCTGTAAACATTCCGCGCAAAAGCTTCTCTTCAATTCCATGTCCTTTAGGGAAGCCCCTAAAATTAATCACGATGTCTTACAAGTCTGTCTTTCTCGAGTGCTCACTTCTTTCATTTCAGTCTTAATCTTGACAAATCTAAAAGTGGTCAAATAAAGAAGGCTTATGAGATATTTTCCAATCTTTTGAGAGACCTACCTATTGAGAGTAAAGAGTGAATCAATATTTAAATAATTCTTTGACTTAATGCAAGGTGCCATATAAATGATATTATTTCTACTAAATATTTATGTCAATTTATATTACTTGTATCGTTTATAAGACGTAATAAGTAGGAGAGTATAGTACAATGTATATATTTTTATTTTATTAGGACAAAAATCAACTTAAAATTAAGATAAAACTGCATAAACGGTTACATCTTACCGATTTTATCGCCACTTAAATGGAGAGGTTCTTCTGAGTTAACAAATAACGTTTAATAATAACGAATAATTTTTGACGAGTAATAAATAACAATTGATTTTTTAGGAACAATTTTAATAATTTAATCATTTTATTTCTGTCCTCTTATTCCTGTTTCATTCGCTTTTGCTTCTGTGTCGCTGTCCACGAGCTGCCAAGTTTAGAAGACAATTCTTGGAAAGCAAATTAAGTCACTGTTTTATTAACAAAACGATAGATTTTGAATATGTTTTCATAAAAAAGTCACTAACTTTATAATAAATTTTTATATAACACTTTATATTTTATTATTTTATTATGAATCTGGAGAAAAAAAGAATAGTCATCCATACAAATAATTTGCATTTTCAATGACAAAAAATATTTATCTAATTCCTCATTATAATGCATGATTCTATAGAACACAGATTATAACAAAGAAATAGTTAAGAAAATGTAGTAAAAAAGATTGTTTTTAATAAAAGTTTGAAAAATTTATCTTCAAATACTGTACTGAAAAAAATAAATCCTGGATCCTCTTTCATTTCTTAGAAAAGATTTTGAAAATT
Organism: Lasius platythorax; assembly: GCA_963971435.1. Lineage (NCBI taxonomy): Eukaryota > Metazoa > Arthropoda > Insecta > Hymenoptera > Formicidae > Lasius > Lasius platythorax. The sequence continues at coordinate 13,185,510 of OZ020540.1, forward strand.
ATCTTGCAGCATTTGATGAGTGTTGATCTCACAAAAGCCACTTCCTATTTCTCTACAACTTAGATTTTCTTTTTTTTTTTCTTTCAAAATTATGTACATACATAGAATTCAAAAGAAGAATATATAATTGTAAAATTTAAACACACATATGTAATACACATATTTATTTTCATTTATATTACCAAACTATTGTACTAATAATATACATTTTCTAATTTTAAACGTTCTTAATTTTTATTTATATAATTTTATACATAACAATTATTTTATTATGCTGCAATTGTATACTTTTACGTTAATTAAGAGTGTGTCAAGAATTAAGAACAATTATGAGAGTTTTTCAGGAATAAAGGGAATCTTGTAAACTCTGTTTACTGTTTTTTCATTGAGTTTATTTATGTACATCGCACAAAGAGATTAGAATATCACAAACGTTGTTCGCGCGCGCGCGCGAATGTTTTGTACGCATGCGTAATCAAGGCACTAAGAATGGACATCATACAATTTACAATTACGACCGTACAGTTACGACTAAAACTTTTTCACGTGCAAAAGCCTTAAAATAACGACGTTTCTTGACTTAGCTACCCTCTCTACAAGTTAAAGTCTTTTATTTTTACTCTTCATGATGCTTCATGGGTTGCGCAAAAAACGCCGGCGTGGTTGAACTTCTTTCTAGAAAAATCGGAATAACTTGACAAGTAATATCAGGTCATTTCAGATGGTTTTAGAATTGATAAAGTTGAGCAATGTTAATTGCATTAAACATTTTTATTAATATAATGAGCACATGGAAGTTGATACAGCGACGGTGTTACGATTTACTCTCATATAAATACTCGTTGCTCGTGATACTGGTGGCGTTTACTTGCATATTCATTGGCATAGTACATTTCGGAGAGGTTAGAATAACTTTTATTTATTTTTTTATGCATGTGATAGATTTGTGCAGATCATAAGAAGAATTAGTATTTTAAAACTTTTTTTTAGTTTTTTTAAGTGTTTTGTTACTCTTATCTTTGGTACATACTATAAAATGTTATATGTATATTATATTTTCTTCATAAAGAAAGAATATATATACAGGGTGTTCCTAAACCTATGTCAGAGATTTTAAGGGCGTATTCTAGGGGTCAAAATAAGAAAAAAAGTTCTTATAAACATGGGTCCAAAAATGCTTTCCCTCCTAGTTATAGCCTCTAAAGTCGGTGGAAAAAATTGCAAAGATGTATTGTAGCTCTCGGAGACTTTTTCACAGAACGTTGAAATTTTGCACAGCGTAATAATTAATAGTAACCTTCATTTTTATGTGGTTTTGACGATACATTTTGCGATTTTTTCCACCAACTTTAGGGGCTATAACTCGGAGGGAAAGCATTTTTGGACCCATGTTTATAAGAACTTTTTTTCTTATTTTGACCCCTAGAATACACCCTTAAAATCTCTGACATAGGTTTAGAAACACCCTGTATATATACATATATATAGTTATATATTATATGTATATATATATATATGTGTATATAATAAATGTATATGTGTGTGTATGCTTATGTATTGAGATATTTGATGAATTTTAATTGATATCTCTCTAGGTATGGTTAACATGGAGCAAGGAAAAATACGAGGCGGTCTTTCATTCCTTCAACGACAATATCTTGGGAAGATCTTTCCAAAAGAAATTATGCCAACATGTTCCTATAGATGTGGTTTACACATGGGTAAATGGCTCCGATCCGGTGTTTTTAGAAAATCTTCAGAAACATGTCCCTGTTGTGGATCTTAGTGTTGCAGCTTCAAGATTTAGTGATAAAGACGAACTGCGCTATTCTTTGCGATCATTAGAAATGTATGCACCCTGGGTGAGGCATGTTTACATCGTGACTAATGGCCAAATACCAAGTTGGCTTGATATGGATAATCCTCGGATGACTCTAGTCAGTCATGAAGATATTTTTTTAAATAAAAGTGATTTACCAACTTTTTCTAGTCCTGCTATTGAAAGTCATATTCATAGGTGCTTGGAAATATATATGTATGAATTCACATTATTACATAATGAAATATGGACAGATTTGTAACAATATTTTTTTCATTCTTTTAGAATACCTGGAATCTCTGATAAGTTTTTATATTTTAACGATGACGTCATGTTAGGTGCCGAGATATGGCCAGAAGATTTTGTAACTCAAGCAGGTGGACAGAAAGTGTATCTGGCATGGTGGGTTCCAGATTGCTCCGAAGTTTGTCCATGGGCATGGGTTGGCGATGGATCGTGCGATCATGCTTGTAATACTACATTATGCGAGTTTGATGGTGACTAAATAATTTTATAATAATGTGTGTGATATAAATGTGTTATTTAAATAACTATAATATATACTAAAAAATATTTAAATAATATATATATCTAAAAAATTATTCTAATGATAATCCTGTGTAGGTGGAGATTGTCAAACAACCACTGTCCCTATTGACAGTGAGACTATGAAAGAAAAAGGCGATTATTCATACAAATTTTTGGAAGATTCTCGTGAATATAATGGACTAAATAATATATTACATGATAAAAATGTCGTTGATTTATCATGGAATAATATACTATTGTCCACAATTCAAACATTACCTTCATATAATCTCAATACTCTTAAGCCCATTGACACACTTCACGATTTCAAAAATAATAGTAATATGAAATTGTATGCGCAAAGTAATACATACATAAAATTTGATGATAGAAAAAACTATAAGTCTGCAGAAAATGTCTCTCAGCATGTGTATTCTAAATTTTTACACAGAAATCCTTTAAGCAAAACTGCAAATCATATTGAACAATTAAGACGCTATCGTAATGACATAAATCTCGCAGAATTCAATAGTTCTATTAAGTTTGGTAAATTCACATATTCCAATAAATGGAAACGCAATACACGAGGACTCGATACTTATGCAGAATCTTTACTATATGTTAATAAGATATATAACACTGTCTATGGTCTCGAACGAAGAAGAGTACCAGCGCATATGCCACATTTAATAGATAAATCGATTGTAAATAATATGCAAGAGAAGTTCAAGTTTGAGTTTAAGAAAACGTCTAGTCATAAAGTGAGAGATTCCGAAGACATGCAATTCGCATTTTCTTACTTCTACTTTTTGTCCAGTGAAAAACGAAAAGTATCCATCGAGGAGATATTTGATATGTTTGACACTGACAAATCACGGTAAGAAACACAGCGTGCCACACCTATAATTATCAAAGTTGTGATTATTAAAGTTACGAATCAATCAATGTTCTTAGAACTTGGTCAGACAGAGAGATAAGAACGCTTTTATCAAGATTATACCCATTGCCATTAGATTATAATCTAGTCATGGAATTTGAAAATGCTATAACGAATTGTTCTCATGACACAATTTTATCAGAAATTATTGATGTTCCTCCCGGAGAAAGATATCTAGATTCTACTCTCGTAAGTATAGATCAATTTATATAGTAATAATTGCGCGATACTGAGCGTGTGATACAACAAATCAAATTGCAAGTTTTTTCTATTCTTTGCAGCCGGTAGTTTCTAAAGAATTAATATCGAATTGTGAATCGGTGTCTAGAAGAATGCAGTCGAAATTCGGCGAAAGCAGTCGGTATCCGTATGAAATAGTAAAAGCTGGCAAAAATGAAATTTTTGAGATGTTAACCAGCAATGTTTCTTTAACAGTACAACTGCTCGATGAAATTCGAAGGGATCCCAAGTATGTATATAATTTTACATATACACATAATATATATGGTATAAAATAGGCCTGTAACGAGCATATAGTGATGTTTAACAAAGAATTGAATTTATTAAAAATAAAAGATATACATGATTTGTTAGAACGGAACGTTTCGACACTACTTGTGTCTCTTCAGCCGTAAATAAATGAATACATTGTTATTGATGATAAATATGATTAAGAAATATGATTAAGAATTATTAATAACAGTGGATCGCCAGATAATTGTTGCGTAATTTGGAGTTGACATGATGTTTGTTGTGTTTCTTATAATCACTCACCCTGTGTGGATTTTGCTGGTGAAAATGTGTTATGTGTGTCGGAAACATCGTTGAGGTAGCTTGTACAAACTATAAAATTATTGTGTGTATTGGTGTGATGTACGATTGCACTTTACATTATAACTAAATTTGCTCACCTTTGTTTGTAAAATTGTCGAAAATTAAAATTATAATATAATAGTTATAGTCAATTAATAAAACAATTTAATATATTTAAAGTTATATGAGTGATAAGTCATAATATAATTGTCAGTAAACTTGAAATTGATAAACACTGTTGTTACGGGCGTTCGATAACAGATAAAGTGGTGTATTCGGTAACCGAGCCTTATATATCTTTCTGTAGGTGAGACCAAATTGAGAAATAAATATTGTGAGTTATGTTTTTGTATGACAGAAGGATTTAAGCAACGGAAAATATGATCTATCTAAATATTCAGTATCTTCCATAGCATTGAGACCGTTTTTTTGTTTTTTTATATGAATTGTTTCAGCAATTAACCTCTTATAATAATTGGTTTCATGGTCTAATATTTTTACGTTGTCCCAATCCATGTTGTGTTTATATTCGGTGATATGTTGGGAAACTACCGATTGATTTGATGTATGTAGTTTTATGTTAGTCTTATGTTCATATATTCTTGTTTTTAATTGTCTTTTGGTCTGACCTACGTAGGATGCGGTGCAATCTTTACAATTAATTTTATAAATGACGTTGTTGTTGCATTCTGTTGGTGTAATGTCTTTGTGTACTTTGATAAATTTGTTGAGGCGGTTAAAACATTTGAAACCAGCAGCAAACTCTGTTCCTCGAAATGAGTTACAGACATATTCCGATAGATTTTTAATATAAGGAACCGCTATGAATCTACTGCTTTTTTCATTTTTTTCCCTGTTTTCCATCGTTCCGAAACCGTATTTTAATTTCGTGGCTATAAGTTTTTTTTTTTTTTTTTTTTTAAATAATTCTTAATCATATTTATCATCAATAACAATGTATTCATTTATTTACGGCTGAAGAGACACAAGTAGTGTCGAAACGTTCCGTTCTAACAAATCATGTATATCTTTTATTTTTAATAAATTCAATTCTTTGTTAAACATCACTATATGCTCGTTACAGGCCTATTTTATACCATATATATTATTATATTAATAATATATTATTATATATTATTATAGTTTATAACACGAGCTAAATAATTATAAAATTACACATAATATATATATAATTTTTATTAAATATATAGGAAGACTCATATACATTGCTTTCAGAAAGTTTATTTGTTTAAATGACGATATGGATCCCATTCGGCGTACTGAGAACGAAATTGTTCGTGCTTTGTTGAACGATTTCTATCGTTCGCTATATCCGTTGCGAAGTACTTTTGAATTGCCGGCGCAGTATCGAAATCGCTTCTCTCATAGGCACGAGCTTCTTGAGTGGCGGGCGAATCGTGCAAAAGCTAGAAATTTATTATTATGCCTTGTGGCATTGCTTCTTGCCCTCACATTTTACCACATATTCTATCATCATATGCGTAGATTATGCAGAACTCGAGAGTTATCTACATTTCTTGTGTGAAGAATTAATAATAAATTTAAACTATGCGAATGTAAAGTTTTTATAACGGAACTGATAATTGTATATATAAAATTAATTTATATAATTGAAAGATTAATAATATTTGTGAGAGAAGAGATTTGTCCTCTCGATAAGAACTTCCAATTTGATATTTTCTAAAATTAGATAACGATATTTCTCTGTGATATGAAACGAACACTTTTTATATAATTACATTTTAATAAAAAGCTCAAAACTATAACAGAATGTGTTAAAAAACTACTATATGTAAAGGGATGGGGCGGTTAAGGCAAAAAGGCGTGTTTTACTGTAAAACGGGATTTTAATAGGAACTCGTAAAAACGTGCGTGACTCGACTCTTTTTTTCTGCTTTCACGTATTTCGCTTGACTAGTGCCATACGTGGCGTCACAATGCATTAATACAAACTAATTTCAATCATTACTTATAATAAATATATCTGAAGATTGAAAACATGCTAGTTATGTACATACACACACACACACAGGGTGTCTACTCCCTGGAAAAATCAGGGATTGTCAGGGATTTTTTTTACCTTGAAAAATCCGAGAATTCTCATGGAATTTTATTGAAACTCAATGAATTTTTTCAAAAATTGTGTCTGATTATTTTATTGACGATCTCTTTTTAGTATCAAGGTCTTATGTAAGTTTCATAGAAAATTGTTCAATTTTTTGTTTTATTTTTATATTTTATATTTTTGCATATATCTTTAGCGTTTAGATATAGTGATATATTGCACTTTGTTATTGTCCCAATTAATTTTACGATTAATAAATCAATATTAAGTGCTAGAAAAACTGCATTCTTGGTAACGTTTTATAATCGTATGAATAGAAAATAGAAGAAAAACTAATTTTAAAAAGCTGCATCTATAAATCTTATTTTACCTGGAATTTTAAATGAAAATACCTGGAAGATCAGGGAATATTTTTACAAGATTTGAGTAGACACCCTGATACATCATTTTTCTTGTTACAATTGCATTCTCCATAACGATTGTTATGAAATATGTACAATGATTTCAATTAGTCGTGCAAAGATGGACAATTTGTGTGTCGGATATTTCGCGGTCCAACCATACCCTCTTGAAGTTTCGCGCACTCGAGCATCCATGTCGCTACGCTAGCGATTTGCTCAGCTGGCAAACGACGTCCTATCCCTATATTTCGATTTCGTGTTGAGACAAATTTCAATAAGCCAGTAGAGTAGAGATATATACACATATAATTATTTAGGAGTTTATTATTCGCACCTTTATCTCGCGATTGGCTGTTATTAACCCTTTTTACCTATAATATAAGGATGCAAAATTACCTGGCATATTCAGATGGCATGTAATTTCTCTGTCCTTTTCAACTTCAAAAAATAGACTTCCATCGCTATTGACGTCATCTGTTCCACAGAATTTCTTATCGATTGTATTATCTTTATTCTTTGCACAATCATTGCTGATCAAAGAGTCGTTTTTTTGATCAGCCAAAGATTCAGCCTTCTTTTCTTCATAATTCGTAAGCTCCCTTTCGAACGAACTATTCACTATTGGTTCTGTCGACAAATCGGCTACAAAAAAAGAATTGAAATAGATAAACTATGACAAAATATAGAAGAAGAGATTGTAGCCGATAATTCATACTCTTTGGTGAGACAATCTCATCCTTGGATATTAATTCCGAATCCAAATTAACGTCCACGTCGGTATCTTGACTATTTATGGAACAGGTACGATCGACAGAATTGTCCTTACACGCGGTGCGTTCATCTGTCGCATCTTGATCGCATGTACTTTTCTCGCTACCGTCGCAAGCGAGTCCTGCTAAATATCTAAATGTTTGTTTCGAACATTTTATTATTCAAATAATCGCATAAAATTAATAGCTAGAACCAGAGACAAAATTGGCACAATAAATTATTCTTTACTCGTATGTCTCCATAAATAAAGTGAGCGGGATCATCGCGGATCCTCCGTCCGGTTCGTGAGTGAACAATTGACAAATCATAATCATTGTCTCGGTGAGATTAGCTCCGAGAAGGCCCACCGCTATAGCCAGAAACTTTTTCACTTGACACGTATGTTGAAATTTTCCGATCGTTATGATCGCGTCGAAGTCCTTACGATCCAAGCAAAGACAATCCCAACGATGCGAAACTATCTCAATGGGTAGCGTTTTGTTGTAATCTGAAAGAATCAAAATTAGTACCGAAGTATATATACAGGGTGTCCCAAAACCACCGGATGTTCTTTTAATAACATATTTTTTCTTCAATTTGGAGACTATTTTTTTCTCAGCAAAAATATAATCTGTATATAAAATTATCTAGACATCCTGTAAAAACTCGCATCGTACTTCCAAATTGTCGAAGCAATACTCGGAGAAATCCCAACGTTAAGCCGGAAGCTGTACTCGGCGGTGGATACTCGAGTCGCAACTTGACCGGCGGCTCCTCGCCGTCAGCCAGTGCGCGAAAGTACGAGCCGGACCACTTGAGAAGATCTTGAGGCTGTGTGCGTATCGCGGCTTTGCAAAACTGCTTCAAGATCATTGGCAACTTGGCTGGCACCGCAATTTCGCGTCCGAATAGAGGTTGCTCGACGAAGGACATCGTTACGCGGTAACGTTGTTCGAATGCGTTTATTGTTGTGCTACCCGCGATACTCTCGTTGTCCAGGAAACATCGATAACGGCTTCGCGCTAAAGTGCAAATATAGGATATTCTGTAACTGGTGATACAACCGGGAAAGGAATAATCTTACATGAAAAAAAAAACATCAAAAGTGTAGAATAAAATATTTTCGAGCAAAATTGACTTTGAAAATTGGAAAACTGATAATAATTTTTTAAAAATTGAATAAGATTTAACTATTTTGTATAATACATCATTTAATTTATCTTGCAACAGTGACTATTAAAATATATATAGAAGAATTTATACATATAGAACAACATTTTCTCTATTGAAGAAATAAAGTTTATCTAGATACTTTATATACATATATAATTTTTTTTATTCTTTTATAAATTATTTTACTAAATAAATTATATATATTATATTTGTACTTTTGTATATACATATGTATATATACCAGGAAAAAATATCCATATATAATCAAATATAAATATACATTATATATATATATATATATATATATATATATAATTAATATAAATATATAATTAATATAAATATTACAAATATAAATATATATATATAATTATATATAAATGTCCTTATATATGTTTTCTTTCTTTTGTATAATCTCTATCTTTGTATGGAAAATAATGAAAATAAAAAATAATAAGAAAAATAATTAAAAAATAGAAGAATCATTTTCGCATTATTTTATTTTAGTTATATATATATATATATGGCTGATTTTTTCTCACTTCTTCAAATTTTACTTTCTCTAAAAAAAATAATACAAAAATTAATCTTTTCATTATTTTTCAATTATTCTTTTTATTATTCTTTTTATTATATTTAATTATACATATATTTATATTTAATTATATATATTGCTTTTGTTCCAGATTAATAGCCGCTATCAAGACAAATTCGATAAAGTTATTATAGAGAGGTCATTTAAACTTAAAAAATGTAAATGTGTTATTAATTTTCTAAAATTGTAAAATTCTTTTTCTCGGAAACAAAGTCGCGTACAAAAACAAATTATTGCATATTTTTGACTTATTTTTTCATATAGAATTATATCTTCCTAATTATATACCAAAATTACTCTGTATATTATATAGCAGCGTGTGTATATATATATATTACAGGATTATTATTCGAGACACATACACTCATCTATGATCGACAAAACATAAAACATACACTTTATCAATGTGTTAAAGACTTTTAATATTATTTCTTCGTATACGTATAATCGCGTGGTAAACGCGCGTAGAATTTTATTTATTTATTTACAATAAATATTATTGTTGTATTTAATATGTTATTCTTTTTCAAATAATTTATTTAAAATTAAGAATTTCGAATATATATTTTCGCACGAATTTCGAATTTAAATGTTTATTAGTTTGATTTGCTCACTTTAAATTTTAAAGATAAAAACACATTCATTTGATGTCTTTTTGCGTAAGAACAAAGATTTGAAAAGTAAAAATCGTCGTTCGATACCATAAAAAGAATAATTAAAGCATTAAAAGATAATGTTTGTCGACAATGGCCGCGTTCAGCAGACAAAACCGCTAAGGTAGTAATCGAACGTGATTGGTTCTTACTTTCAGATCCAGCAAATTAGCGTTGAATGTCAACGGAAAATCATTATGACAAATGACAAATGACAAATGTCATTATGATAATTGAATATTAGAAAATCTGTCATACCGACGGAATACTATTATACAAGGATAGAAATGGCATCTATGCATGAAAATATGTACCTCTACTAAACATTCATATACCTCGATTGGCTATCTGAATACGAGTCCCCTATCAATTTCTAGTAATTTCCTATTCGATAGCCAATCGGTATGTTCGACCCAAACTTTCCATCGCACAAATGTAACATCAGCCTTTGAGGTCGCGATTCCATGAGTACAGTGACTCTAGTAATTTTGGAGGGATAAGCACAATATGGCGGCCAATGGCGAGTCACAGCGGTGTTTGATGCTGTAGACGCGGTGCGTCAACAACGACCGTGACAGGTCATCTAGGTAGTTATCAGTGGTATAAGCGACGAATATTTTGTACTCTCGACGCGAGCCGCGAAGGTTTTAATTTGCCGAAGAGAAGCTTACGCCGTACGTATAGCTCGGCCGAGCGAGATGTCTAAACCAGATGAGAACGCGGACACCGGCGATACCGGGGACAACTCGAATGGATCCTCGGCGGAGACCACGTCATCCAGGGGCGGCGATTTCGAGACGAAACTCGAGACGGATCGTAGCAAGCGATTCGACTACCTGCTGAAGCAAACCGAAATATTCTCGCACTTTATGACAAACAATCAGAAGGACAAGGCTGGCAGTCCGTTGAAGATCAAAGCTGGCAGGCCTAGGAAACAACAACCTATAGAGATTCAACCTAAAGCCGACTCCGGCGATCACAGGCATCGTAAGACCGAGCAGGAGGAGGATGAGGAGTTATTGGCCGAGAGTAACGCCAGCGTGGCGCCTACCACGCGCTTCGAATCGTCACCGCATTACATCAAGTCCGGTGAGCTGCGCGACTATCAGATACGCGGTTTAAATTGGATGATATCGCTCTACGAGCACGGTATAAACGGTATCCTGGCGGACGAGATGGGCCTCGGTAAGACGCTACAGACTATCTCCCTGCTCGGATACATGAAACACTTTCGTAACATTCCTGGTCCTCACATCGTTATCGTTCCCAAGTCTACACTGGCCAATTGGATGAATGAGTTTAAAAAGTGGTGTCCCAGCCTCAGAGCTGTCTGCCTCATCGGTGACGCCGAGACCAGAAATACCTTCATCAGAGACGTAATGATGCCTGGTGAATGGGATGTGTGCGTAACGTCCTACGAGATGGTCATCAAGGAGAAATCGGTGTTCAAGAAATTTAATTGGCGTTACATGGTGATAGACGAGGCTCACAGAATAAAGAACGAAAAGTCCAAGCTGTCAGAGATACTCAGGGAATTTAAAACCACCAATCGGCTTCTGCTGACAGGCACACCGCTGCAAAACAATCTTCACGAACTGTGGTCTCTGTTGAATTTCCTTCTGCCGGATGTATTCAATAGTTCGGACGATTTTGATTCATGGTTTAATACAAATAGTTTTCTAGGAGACAATTCTTTGGTCGAGAGGTTACACGCAGTCTTAAGACCATTCCTTCTGAGGCGTTTGAAGTCTGAAGTGGAAAAGGGACTCAAACCTAAGAAAGAGATCAAAGTGTATATTGGTCTAAGTAAAATGCAACGAGAATGGTATACTAAAGTATTAATGAAGGATATAGATATCGTGAACGGCGCGGGGAAAATAGAGAAGATGAGGCTGCAGAACATTTTGATGCAACTGCGCAAGTGCTGCAATCATCCATACTTATTTGACGGCGCCGAGCCCGGACCGCCGTACACCACCGACGAGCACCTCGTCTATAACTGCGGCAAAATGGTAATACTCGACAAGTTATTGCCGAAATTACAGCAGCAGGAATCTCGAGTTTTGATATTCAGTCAGATGACGAGGATGCTCGATATCCTGGAGGATTATTGTCACTGGAGGACTTTTCAGTATTGCCGGTTGGACGGCAACACCGCGCATGAGGATCGACAGCGGCAGATCAACGAGTACAACGCGCCCGGTAGCGAAAAGTTCATCTTCATGCTGTCGACTCGCGCGGGTGGTCTGGGTATCAACTTGGCGACCGCCGACGTGGTCATCATCTACGATTCCGATTGGAATCCGCAAATGGATCTGCAAGCGATGGACCGTGCGCATCGTATAGGCCAGCAGAAGCAAGTACGGGTCTTCAGATTTATTACGGAGAACACGGTGGAGGAGAAGATCGTCGAGCGAGCCGAGGTGAAGCTGCGTTTGGACAAGCTCGTTATTCAACAGGGACGACTGGTCGATGCCAAACAGACAGCACTGAACAAGGACGAGATGCTGAACATGATCAGACACGGGGCGAACGAGGTGTTCGCGTCCAAGGATAGCGCCATCACAGACGAGGATATAGACACTATATTGCAAAAGGGTGAGGCCAAAACGGAGGAGATGAAGCAGAAGCTGGAGAGTCTGGGTGAATCCTCGTTGAGGAACTTCACCGTCGACGCACCCACCGATTCCGTGTACCAGTTCGAGGGCGAGGATTACCGCGAGAAGCAAAAGATCCTCGGGATAGGCAACTGGATAGAGCCGCCCAAACGCGAGCGTAAAGCCAATTATGCCGTCGACGCTTATTTCAGGGAAGCCTTGAGGGTGTCGGAACCGAAGGCGCCGAAAGCGCCGAGACCGCCGAAGCAACCGATAGTGCAAGATTTTCAATTTTTCCCGCCGCGACTGTTCGAGCTGCTCGATCAGGAGATTTATTATTTCAGACAGACGGTCGGCTACAAGGTTCCGAAAAATCCCGAGTTAGGATCGGACGCCGCCCGGATACAGAAGGAGGAGCAGCGCAAGATCGACGACGCTCAGCCGCTCACCGACGAGGAGATCGTCGAGAAGGAGAAGCTGCTTCTTCAGGGTTTCACCAATTGGACCAAACGGGACTTCAATCAGTTCATCAAGGCGAATGAGAAGTACGGCCGCGACGATATCGAGAACATCGCGAAGGAGGTCGAGGGGAAGACCCCGGAGGAGGTGATGGAGTACTCGGCCGTCTTCTGGGAACGTTGCCACGAGCTCCAGGATATAGATCGCGTGATGGCGCAGATCGAGCGCGGCGAGGCCAAGATACAGAGACGCGCCGGCATCAAGAAGGCCCTGGACGCCAAGATGGCCAGATACCGGGCGCCCTTCCATCAGCTGAGGATAGCTTACGGCACGAATAAGGGCAAGAATTACACCGAGGAGGAGGACAGATTTCTCGTTTGTATGTTGCACAAGCTCGGCTTCGACAAGGAGAACGTGTACGAGGAGCTACGAGCCACGGTGAGATCGGCGCCGCAATTTCGCTTCGATTGGTTCGTCAAATCCCGCACCGCGTTGGAGCTACAACGTCGCTGCAATACCCTGATAACCCTGATAGAGCGCGAGAATCAAGAGCTGGAGGAACGCGAGAGGCAAGAGAGGAGAAAGAAGGGCGGTAGCTTAGGAACGAAACCGACCTCGAAGCGGAAGCAGGAGAATTTACCGGCGCCTCAAGATAAACCGCGAAAAAAGAAGAAGTAAAGGAAGTGACCCCCGGAACGAGTGTCTGCGACGAGTTCATCCTCTCTCTCTATCTCTTAAGACTCTTAGGATTCTTAGAACTCTTTTTACAACGCGATTGAGAAAATACGGACCACAGTGTATTTGCCGGACACTTTTTCTATATTTACAAATCTATAAGTTTTCACAGCGAACTCTATGACGCCTACTACTTCATATATCTTCATCATTGCAATAGGATACATTTTTAAATAACGACCGTCATTAGGCTTTAATGTTTATAATTCATCGTAATTGATTTTTAAAGATGTACTCGCGCAAGTTCGAAACTAGATTTTTATCAATGCTGCGAAATTAGCTTCATCTCGATAGCTTCGTCGCAATGGACTTCCCGATAGATTAGAAAAAGAGTTCGAAATATATCGTGAGTGTTTTTCATATATCACATCATTATTCACGGGTCCTGGAAAATAAGAGATGTATTATTTATTTTTTTTTGTCTTTTTCGGATCTGTTAAGCTGTAGAAAAGTCATTAATAAAATCCTTTTCTCAAGAAATGTCAGAATTCTTGTCAATTCGAATCTTACATTAACTTATGGCGTTTCATCAACTTGCATAAACTATATCATATCTATGTATTATAATATGTATTGCCGTGAAATTGTAACACGCAATCATTAAAAGATCTTAAAAGTATTGTGGTATAATTACGTAACTGGTGTCTGCTGGTATCCATTTCAGTTGAATATTACTCTATAATACGTGTTCTTGAGCATATTATTTTCAGATGCTATCATATATTATCATCAATGACGAAGGTTACTATTTCATCATTTAGAATTGCAGCTCTACGATCCCTTTAAATCACATTTCTGAGTAAATGTATACACACACACACACACAGACGAACAAGAAAAAGTTAGTACGAAATATTTAATAATAAATAAATCACGGATAAAAGGGGATATTTTACTTTAGTTATACTACACAACACGCATATCACTTTAATACTTCTTACGAGTTACAATATTTATTAATCGCTTCAATCATTCACAATTACTCCAAGGGAAATACAATATCTTTATATTTGAGTTGTATACATGGGTTAAATATTATAGGTCAATTTTTGAAAATATATATTTATCACGTACAACACACAAAAGCTGAGCAATAAGCAGAATGTTCCGTAAACTTGACTGACTTGACCGTAAATGCAAGAATATATTGTGAAGAATATGTAGGTAGTAAAAACATTAATATTTAATAATTATCTCATATTTATTAATAAATAAAAGAAATAGTGAAATGAGAATGTCATATAATTAGGTTTTTAAAAATGAAGAAAGAGTAGCAACGGGCTGCTGACATACTTATATTGTCTTTGTTAACAAATAATGTGAAAAAATAATTATAAATTGATTAACGGATCGAGCATATGTATGGAAATTTATCAGATATAAAATTTCTTTCCTTTGCATACAATACAGATCGAAAAATATGTCGCACATTATACAAATGTTAAAAGTGAAATGTTCTGATATCCTTTTTTTGTCCTTAAGGCCCCAAAATTCTATTCATTGTTACAGGATATAACATCCTAATTTTACACACTTTATATATTTTTCATAATTTCTTTGCCTTCCTCTTTTTCGATCCAGAAAGTCATTAAGAATAAAAGCATTGCCGAAAATTTTACATAGTTTTTATACATTGTATTGTAATCACTGGTAACCAATTGGCAAAGAGAAAGAATCAATCTTATAAACATTATTAATTGTCTAGGCATAGTGATGATATATATGTATATATATGTATGTATGCGTGTATATATATATATATATATATATATATATATATATATATATATATATATATTTATATATATATATATATATATAATTATAGTATATTAAAAGACAAATACAATTATAATTACATTTTACTTTCACACAACTTCAAAAGTTCACATCTAACAAGTTAAAAATTAATAGCCAAAGTGCTTATTTTTATGTTACATTGAAGGGCATACAGAGAATTCGCTTAAAACTAAAATAATCCACTTCATTGTTTATGTCATTAATCTTGTTTTTCTTATTTACTATATTCCTGAAACAATTTTATCAAATTATTTCTGAAATCTATGAATCGGCGATGGAATACATTTAATTTTCAGCAAATATTTATATATATATATTCACAATGTGAGTACACAATTATCAGTAATAGTATCAGAGATTCATATGTAATCTATTATGGCAAGAATAAACCCATTATAAGACATACATTGTATTTATATTGCGTTCAAGAAATAAATTCAACTATGGTATAAAGATTGATGGTTGTACATAATAATGATATTTAAAACGAAACAGAAAAAGAATTACAAAAAGTTTCACACACAGACACATTTATAATTGTTAAACAAATTATTTTACAAATTAAAATTTTCTTCTTTTTAAAGAAGTAACAAGTCGCTTCTTTTTGACTACAATTGTTCATAATATTAAAGCAAAGAAAATAAAAATTTAATGTAGAAAGTAAAAGTTTAATGAACAGATACTTTGGTCTGAATCGTGTTTCACTGGTTAGCGCTTTTGGAAGTAATTACAATCCCACTTTTCTACGCATACATTGTCAAGATATGGATTCTGAAATAAGTATCGAGTTTACATTATTCTATACACGACTTTCTAACGCTTTAATGATTACGTTTATGACTACATTTGAAGTCTGCGACAGCAGCACAATAATAGAGTAATAATACTGGCGAATATTATGGCGCAATTTTAAGCAGACTTTTTATCCCGCCTAAAAAATGAATATTTTCGCCTTCAACTAAATACGTATATATACGTACAATATATTATTCGAAATCTACAATTTCGTAATTATTTTGCAATATTATAATGTATATGTATGTTTAATTCATTTGACATAGGATGTATGGTGTTACATCTGCACTTGCCAAATAATTTTTACAATTTATATCTTTCCGATTTTGATTATTCGATAAACAATATTATAATTATTCGTGCACTTTTGTTCGTCGGCAATTCTTTACATTGCTAAGATAATATTGACTTACTAAGTTGTGCTGAACAATTATTTCTGAATTTCTGAGTAAACGTGCGGATAAAAATTCTTGCTTTTATCATCTAATATATATAATACATTTTACTATAATGCAGTTGAAAAAGGATTAATTTGTTACATGACATGAACGCTGCTATTTGACTAAATACATTTCAGGTATATTTTCATAAATCACTTTTCACTCGCTAATCATACTTTGCTAGTAATGCAGGCATAAAATAAGAAACAATATTTTTCACAAAATTTACACAATATACGTAAAGCATTTCAAGTATATAAGTGAGATATTAAAAGCGCTTTTTATATACATTTACAAAGCACTATTATAATTAAATAATTCTATTTAACATTATATACAAAGTGGTCCACCAGAAAGAGAATATCTAAATCTTTTAATCTTCCGAGATTAGAAGATACGAAAAAAGCATTACATGCAATTTAAATTGTTCCACACACATTTTTAACATTCTAATAGTTAATATAAATTAGATAAAATAATTTTACAATTTTTTTAGAAGTTATAAAGCATAAAAAGAGAGCAAAAATATGAATAAAAATGCATCCAAAATTATGGCATACAAGTGACAGAGAAATGTTATATCGTGAGACAAACAAGTAAAAAATATAAATTAAAATTTTTTCATGAGATTTTATTTTTGAGAAAAATGACAAAATTGAAAAATTAATAACATACGCTTTTAAATAACCTCTAACAATCTTGTATTATCGACATCATCGAATTCATCTCCGACAACTCTGCTATTAAAATATGTATAAAAAAATATATATTCTATGAAAAAATAAATTACTCTTGATATATATATATATTTTTTATATATAATTTCTTCAATAATTTAAATAATTTTAGATTATTTTACTATAAATGAAATGTACTTTCTTATTTATGTATTAATAATTATTGTCGAGATGAATTCAACAACTTTTCTCGATTATGTACTAATTTTGGACACATCTTGTCCTTAAGAAAAAAATTTTTTCTACGTCACATTTGTTTTTCTCTCATAAACTTATAGCAATTATTCTTTTTTCATGTCTTTAAATTTAAGAGAATTATACAGATATACTGTTTGTGGTGGACAACTTTGTATAATTTGAAGAGTATTCTTACATTTGTATAAAATAAATAAACTTGAAAAATATAACATGACTTCTATCAGAGTAGAATAAGAGGAATGGATATTAAGTCAAGTGCCGAGTTTACAATAGCCAGCTTACTTAAATAATAAAATGTAGTTGAGAATTGTTTTTTACATAACAACTTACAAATAATTATTCTCTAAATCAGGCGTATATCTCTTTTACAAACGTCTGGATCTTAACAATATACATGAAATTAATAACGAGTCGAATAAATACTTTATTCGAAAACATATTCGACTGCAAAACTCTAGAAGTGTGTAAATAAAAAGTAATCGTGATCAATACATTTTGTTAAAATTAAAGTTATTCTTTTTGCAAGTCTGATAATTATATCTTTGACTACTAACAGCAATAACTAAGCTGCATTTGTGTAATTACGTAATATTATAATATTCCAATTATGGATATAAGTATCTACTTAACGGCCATTGCACGCTCGATTGAAAAAACATGATCTATACACAGAAATGAGAAATTGTGTATTCATTAAACGATTGATCGCGAACCAACTCGAATGAATAACGTAAAAAACTATTACTATAATCATATATATATAATACAGTGGCAAAGTAATCAACAAATTAATATTGAAACATGTGAGAGAGATTCCAAGAGCTGCATAGGCTGCATTACATAGAAATTAAACGCCAAAAAATGTGACGCCTGTTTAAATTCGATATTTTGTCTATATTCCTACACGAGTAAGATGAAAAAGATCTAAAATTCAATCGAAAATCAGATGCCTCCAAGGGGGTGGATCGGGGGGTGGAGGCAAAGGGACTGGTTACGGACGGCAATGACCTCTTTTTCTACCACCTTCGTTACCATCTTCGTCCTCGCCGCCCCTTCGCACTTCCGTATAACGTTCACCCTTAACACTTACGATCTTATTGTCGAGATACCGTACCAGCTTCTTGGGCTCTGTTTTTGGCGCGACTGGACGATGTTCACGGCAATCGTCGTCCCTGTCGACGTAACTATATCGTGCTATGATACGAGACTTCAGCTCTTCATCGTTCACTCTCGCCTTATTACGACCATTGGGCTGAAACGATTAAAATTGCGCGTATTGATTCGACATATACATGCGAGGGATGATATTGGGAACGCAATCAAGTTGAAAAATCTCACCGTTAGAAACGTAAGATTGCTCACGATACTTTGACCTGCTTCCTGACGATGTAACGCGAGTTGCGCGGCCTTTGCTATATCACCTCCGGCTACTGCCAAACAATGCCTCGCTTCTGCGGTGCTCGCCGCCGGAAACATCTCTTGCAACAGAGCCACCTGGTGCCATGAGGATTCCTACAATGGTATAAAGAAATTGTATAGATATTTGAAAACACTTAAAAATCTCCAAATTGGCCAGATAATCTGTTTAAAAGAACATTTCAAAAGAACATTTCACTTTTGGGACACTCTGTGTGTATACTAAATATACTATATTATAGTAATATATGTACTATATATACTGTATATACTATACTATATATACATTATAATATATACTATGTATGTACATACATCTAGTTTTTAACAGTAAATACAATAGATTCGTGTGCGAGATACGTTAGGTGCTCTTCTTACCTCCGAAAAATATTCTCCGCTAGAATCGCTGCCGGCATCGCTCGTTTCTGACAGATGATGAACGCGCATTCTTTGCGTACCAGCTGGCAAAAGAGCGGAGAGGCTGATGTGATTCAATGGATCGCTGTGAGATTGACAATTTTCATTTTCTTTACTTTCTGGTTTCAATTTACTCTCCACGTCCAGCAACCATTTCGATACAGCCTCTTTCTCAATAGTGGAGAACTCGGGAAGGCAAGCGGATACCATTTCGCACAATCCGTCAACATCTAAATTTTCCTCCAATGCGCTTTCCTCCACCATACTCACTACATAACTCAGTACAATGTCGTCTATTAAACTAAAACCAAAAAAAAAGTTTAGTTAATCTACAAGTGAAAAGGAGAGATATCTATCTCAATTTGTTAATACATATTTTTTTTTATTCATCAAAAGAGATGAGAAATATTTTGGAAAATCTCAAAGAGTTTGAGTTTGTACCTCAATTGAGCAGTGGGCACCTGTTTCCTAACGAAACTAAATAAGGCCTTCTTCACTAATTCCTCCTTCTCGTCCATCGTACGACTCATCCTGCAATCGTTAAACCGTTAATTTTCTCGCGATCCTTTGGACACTCATTCGAATATCGAACACGTTCTAAATCGCTCGCCGTTCTCACGAAAGTGTAGACGCTTTCGCGATTATTATCGCGAATAAAGCTTTCCGAGGGCTCGATCAACTCATGCGTGTCTCGCTCGCTCGCAATCTGACAAGCGCTGACACACGTCCTTCGCGCGTATGTAACATTCAGTCATTGATCCTTTAATATAGGTTAAGGGAAACAAGAGGGCAGCAGGTCTCTAGTTCGTAACCCTTGCGCGAGCGAGAAGTCGCAGTGATCTCTTCGCGGACAGGATCCAGGATCGGTCGGTCGCGCGAAGAATCGCTCGATCATGCATAGAATAGACAGAGTATGATGTGGTAGGATAAAAAGCCGAGAAGTGGACAGAATGGTTGCGGTTGTGATGATCATGAGCGATGCAGATAGCGCCGGTCGTCTCGCGAGCGAGACCCTTCGCTTCGCTTTCGGCGAAAGGGACGTTACGTGAAACGCACAAATACGAACCTGATCCTAAACCAGACACGACTATCTCGATCGGGAGTCTCGCGAACGACGCCAAACCGCGAGATAAATTTCGTATACAAACAACGCTCGTCGATTTGACAGTTGACGAGGAGAGGGGCGAACGCGTGTAGCGCCGCCTAGCGTATCTCGCACGAACCTATCGTATTTACTATTAAAAATTGTATATATATATATATATACACACATATATATACATACATAGTATTTATTATTATAATATAGTATATATAGTAGAGTACACACGGTATATACATATATATTGTATATATAATATAGTATATATATATATATATATATATATATATATATGGTATAGTATACACAGGATGTCCCAAAAGCATCGAATGTTCTTTTGATAACAGATTTTCTAGCCAATATTTGGAGATGATTTTTCCTTAGCGAAAAATCATCGTTGAGGCATCCATTAATTTGCGAGTTATAAGCGATTGAAACATTTTTCGCAAACTAAACTTTTTGGAGTTAAAAGTTTAACAAAACTACATTCTATATAGTTAATTTTAGGTGGAATTTGCTTTAATAAAATTTTAATTTAAAGCTTAGTAAAGATATATAATGGCAAAAAACGCAAAAAATAATGACCTCTCTTGACATTTTTGTTGAGGAAAAATCGTCTCCAAATTGCTCAGAAAATCTGTTATTAAAAGGACATCCGGTGACTTTAGGACACCCTGTATATGATAGAGAGATATGTGTATATATATATATATATATATATATATATATATATATATATATATATATATATATATATATATAGTATGTATATAATATTACATGCTATATACTATATATAACAGCACTATAGAAAGAGAGAGCAAATCAAATTGAAAGAGAGAGAAAGAATAAGAAAATAAGGATAAATTCCGATATCCCGAAATATACAAAGTTACAAAAGTCTCGAGAAAAGCGTAAAATAATTGTTTTTAAAATTCGCAGTCTCAAGTTTTATGCGATCATTATTTTATTTTCCAGATTAATTATTGTCAAAAATGTGTGTCCTTCACATTTATGGATACATATATTATTATAATAAAGAAAATTTACATTTTAACTTGTGTAAAAATAGATTCATATTTCACAGAGATTTAACGTAAAGCTATATGTACGATGGAAATTGTTATATATTTGGAGTTGTGTGTTGTAATAGTTATTTATTTACGAGATGTATCTTCACATGTTACAATTTACACCTACAATATTCCAATCACATATGACTTTACAATGCGCGCACCAGCGACAATGATACAGTTTATTTGATACATATTCAATGTATAAATAATTACAATTTGATATTATTTTTATAGATGAAATAAGTTACAACACAATTCTAGAGTCTAAAATTCATATTTTTATATAAAATCAAATTGATCACACATCCATTTACGAGACAACCGAATATATATTTCGATATAACAGCAAACAGTATTATTAATCCTTATAAATGCGTTGCTAAGTCAGATGTTTATATTGTGTGTGTATATACATATATATGTACATATATATATGTATATATAAAGTTAGTTATATGTAAAAATTATTTAAATAAATATATATGTGCTGTGAAAAAAGATGCACTGGACTAGCAGAAATATGTTTAATGTATTGTATTTTCCTCGTAGTTTTTCACACAAACGCTACATTTACACAAATGATAAAATATTAATCTTTCGTTAGAGTTTGATGCACAAGAGAAACTAAATAAATGAGCATCTTCTTTGTCAAGTATTTTTGTTACACATAGATTTCAAAAAAATAATAATCTCTTTATTTCAATAATTGGATTGCATACGTCTCTTCTGATGTATTATTTTAATAAACTTTTTCGCCATAAAAAATGCATCTCCTCAAAGGTTTAAAGATTTTGAAAAATCAAATCGCGGATATTCTTATATAAGTCGAAATTTATAGCACATGAGCCATTACATGAAGATATCCCTACATCTTACTATGCCGCTTTCTTTTCCTTTAACGGCTGTATCTCGTTCTGGGAAATTTCGTTGTCTTCCCCGACATCAATGGAAGCATAATCGACAGAATCTTTTTTATTACTGTCTCTATTACAACCCGATTCCGGTTCTTCGACAATTTCTTGTTGTTGTTCTAGGAAATCAGTAGGTACAAATTCCATTTGGTCTTCATTATCGTTTAAATCCGGCGGACCTGGCAGCTCACAAAAATGTAATCTCTCGTCACCATCATTGACTTCCTCGCCACCTGGGTCATCTTCCTCATGCAAACTCATAAGTTTCTCAAAATCTGAAGAAGGTGTAACATCTTCATTATTCTCTGAAAATATTTCCGTCGGACTAAGAGGTATATCTAAAGGCTCCATCTTCACGGTTGCACACGGCGACAACGGTGTGACAGGTCGCTGTAAACGTATTTTGGTAAAAGGTCTTGGCTCTATGGATTCGGATTGTTGTCGCTTTTGCGCACGTTTAGGGCTAGAAGACGTGGATACTTTCGGAGGTGATGCTTTATTTTCTTTGGATTCCGCAATACCTCTAGGAACTACAAGTTGAGACGATAATGGCTTCGATTGAGGTATAAGTAATGGTGGTTTTGTGTTCTGTCGAAAGAGTACAAATGAATTTGAAGATTGCTCTTTGGAGAATATTAAAAAACTTAATTGTATTACTTTTGACTTACTTGAGATGAAGGACTTGGACCAGCTAGGCCCTTCACTTGCAATGCTTCAGCGGCATTCAACAATTGTGGCAGCTTATCATGAGCAACATTAACTTCTCCACGGTACATGAATTTAACCAAGGCCTCCACCTCCCAAAATTTCAAATCCTTCATCAGAATAATAGGATGTTGACACGGATTCTCCCGTAATAAATCTGCCAGATAGTCGCTACATGAAGATAAAATCATCTTGTGGCATTTCAAAGATCGTCCTTCGCATGCTAGGGTCACATCAACGAACTGTTCTGTATCTAGTAGCGATGGGAAGCTATTTTGCATATTACTATGGTAACTATTCCACCTCAAGCAAACCTAAAACACACAGAAAAGCACAAATTTGATAAAAATCTGCACCGTATTACATTTACTTCTCTTGTAATAGATACAATATTTCCAAAGAATCTATATACTTCTGTAGGTTGTTGATGGACGACATTATGTGGTAATCCTTGATTAGTTTGCCGCGGTGGCATTTTGATAGTCGTAGGTGCAACTTGCTTCACTTTCAGTGGAATAGTTTTTAATACAAGAGTCTTTGGTTGCCGTGATTGCTGTTGCTGCTGTTGAGGCAGCGGCGCTGGCGCAATGTTACGAATATGAGGTCTCACTAAAGACTGCGTGGCTATCCTTATAGTTTTAGCAGTTGTGTTACTTTGGGACGTCGATTGTAAAACTGTATAACAAAATATAAATATATCACATTATAAGTATCTCATATAAATGTCAAACAAATGTTATGGAAGAAAAATAAATCAAAGAGTGTTTCTTATTAATTCATGGTTTTCGACAGTGGCGATGATTCTTTCTCAAATTCTATTCTAAATTATAACTTTGACGGAGCAGTTCTAATTGAAAAAAACAAAAATAAATTCTAACTTATAAGTAAAATTCTATTTTACTTATAAATTATAGATTTCTGATCGTAAAAATTTCTACTCTAACATATTTAGAGTAGAATTACTCTGAGTAAATGTAATTATTATAGAATAATTCTAGTAGAATTAGACCCTGCGAACAATAGAGAAAATATTAGGAATAGGAATAAATATTAAATATTAGGAATAGGAATTAGGAATTATTTTATTTCAAAACAAGGAAACAAAAAGAACTAACACACAATGCATTGAGTTATTCTTTATTCTTAATTCTTATTGTATTGTGCGTTAGTCCATTTTGTTTCCTTGTTTTGAAATAAAATAATTCTTAATTCCTATTCCTAATATTTAATATTTATTCCTATTCCTAATATTTTTTCTATTGTGCGCAGGGCCTTACTAATAATATTACATTTAGAGTAATTCTACTATAATTATTAGAGTAGAATTATTCTAATAATTACATTTAGAGTAATTCTACTTTATTAGAGTAATTAAAGTAATTATACTATAATTATTAGAGTAGAATTATTCTAATAATTACATTTAGAGTAATTCTACTATATTAGAGTAATTAAAGTAATTCTACTATAATTATTAGGGTTAAAATTGCTCTAATAATTATAATAGAATTACTCTAATAAATATATTTAGAGTAATTCTACTATATTAGAGTAAATAAAGTAATTACATTTGGAGTAATTCTACTATATTTAGAGTAATTCTACTATAATTATTATAGTAGAATTACTCTAGTAATTATATTTAGAGTAATTCTACTATATTAAAGTAATTCTACTATAATTATTAGAGTAAAATTACTCTGATAATTATAGTAGAATTACTCCCAATAATTACATTTATTATCCTCATGTTTCTAATCGTAAAAATACTCTAAAATTAGCGAAAAATTTTACCGTGGTATCGTCTGCCGATCAGCCTGCCGCCGTGATGCACCCTGAGATGCCGATGCAGGTTCGTCGTGCCGCATTGGCGCGGGTTCGCGCCGCCCCTGACCACGACCGCCCCGCAGATACGGCACTGTGCGCGCAGCGGATCGTTGGCGCACAGGTCGAAGTGCGCCCAGACAGCGCTGGGATTCGCCATGGCGCGTAGGCTGCGTGCATGAGAACGTACCCGGTGTGTAACGCTACCGTGCCGGCCGGACGACGCGGACGACGTCGCCGACGACGACGGTGGCGGCGGTGGTGGTGGAAGCAAGGCCGTCGGCGTTGGCGACGTCGACGTCGGCGGCATACTCGACTCGTCGAAATAACAGTCCTCCTCGTCCTCCGGTTCCTGCTTCATCGCGAGACTCTCCTTAATGTCGTCCGTAGAGGTCGTCGCGACCGTTTTTTCCCCGCGAACCGAAAATCGGTACAGCGCCCGATGCGTAATCTTCTTGCTCTCTGTGGAACGAGAAAATACCGCGTCAACAATTGCCGAACGATTCGCGCGTAAATTGAAACCGAATCGGCATTAACAACCGAGACTTTGGTAAAGCTCTCTCAATGTGAAATATATTTAATTTTCAACGGGTTGGATGGTAATGTGCGTCAGTTTCAAAGAAAATTCATTTTTCATTGAAACTGGATTAGTTGTGCACAGGGCACAAATTTTCCTCGGTGCGATATCAAGTAATTAAATGAAGCTCAATTCGAGATTTTATTTCAATAAACCCCTCTGACCCCCCTAAAGAAGCGCAGGCGAGAAAATCGAATTATTTTCGCTATATTCATTTTTGTATCAATAATTTAACGAATTATCGAACGTTACAGTCTCGCCGATGAAGAATGTTTTGTCAGAATCAGCTGTTCGTATAATTACGGTTCCGCACGCATACTTGATCGTTTTAACGATGATTATTGTCGCCGCTTCCTAGAAACATATGCTTCTCTGTCAAGTATTAAGAAAGCAACTACATTCGAATATACGAATTAACGATAAGTTCAATTTTTATCAGTGCAAAATTCATCTTTAAATCTCTCAAAGAGCGAATATTCACAAATTTATACTGAAACGTCACAACGCAAGAATCTCTATTACAGAAACTTAGCGAGGGTGTAACGGCTCCCCGGAGAGCGTAAAATAAAATCAATAAAATCTCGATGGCGTGTTATCTGTAAATTTTTTATTCAACTATAATTCTTCGATATATCTTCCGTTGTCTTATCGAACGTCAAGAGAGTTGCGCGACAACAAGAAAAAAAATATAAATACCAAGATATCTAAATATATCGTGGGTGTAAAAAAAAAAAAAAAAAAAAAAATGGAAATCCACAAGACTCGCTACGTCACTGGTTGCTCTATCGCCCGCGCCATCTTTTTTTCCTCCCTTTACACTCGTCTCTCTCTCTCTCTCTCTCTCTCTCTCTCTCTCTCTCTCTCTCAGCGCGCGTGTGCTAAGCAGCGTGGTTTGGCAGTCGCGTTGGTACGAACATTCGGTCGTACGATTGCACATTTTTTTCCTCTCCGACGTGCCACGAAAAGCATTCTCCTCGCCGTCTCGTGTCTCATATCCTTGCCCTCCTCCCATTGGGACCCCTTCGGGCTCCCTCTCTCTGCGCGCGTTTCGTACCCACTCCATCGCGTCATCTACGCGAGTTTATCGTTCGCGGAAGATCGCGCGACCGGCTGTATAAAACGGCGACTGTAACAAGTGCGCGCGACACACGGAGCCAGAGCAGCGTAGAAGCGGGCGTCGTCGTTCGTCGGCCGCGCGCGCGGTTTCGCAGGCGAACGAGAGCGTTATTTATTTATTTTTATATTATATATATATATATATATACCGATCCTCGTCGACAGCGCGGATCGTGAGCGATCCTCGATATCGCGGCCCACTACGCCCGATCGATTTTCTCGTCCCGTCCCTCGGAAGTGTCGTCGTCGCGCTCTTACCTTGAATACTCGTTTACTCGAGATAACCGAGGCGCGGATCGGTTCCGACGCGACAACAATAGAATCGCGATGCTCAGTCTCTCGGTCGATACTCGGAGATCTGTCTATATCCGCGCGCCTCTTCCTCCTCTCGTCGCCTCTCCTACGTTCTAACGTCTCTTTCCGTACTCTTCCCTTACACGGGTTCTCTTACAATGTATTATCCTCGTGAAAAGTCCACACAGGACGGGAGATCGTCGGCCACGCGCTACCCTCGGAGGAGGTGCCTTCGTTCCGGATCGCTAACAAAGATCGTTAATGTCGCTTCGTCGCGCACGAATTCGGGCGGTGGCCGAAATGTTACGCGGGGCCGGGAGACGATTTTCTCCGAAGCCGAACCCGGGAGTGACTAAAATCGAAATCGGTGAACGAACAGGGGCGCGTCAGGACGCGCATGTGCGACGGCGTCGCCGGTCGTCGACGCATAGTATTCCGTACCGTGTGTCTCGGCCATCGCGTCGCTATCGCGCGCGTGCGTCTTTCTCTCTCCTTTCGCTCTCTCTCTCTCTCTCTCTCTCTCTTTCTCACTCACTCACTCACTCTCTCTCTCTCTCTCGCATCTCTCTCGGCGGCTCTCCGCTCTACGCCAGGGATTTACTAACCGACTCGACGATATCCGGCCTCGAAACTCGTCGGCCGGACAATTCCGATCGATCGGAGTCGGTCGGCACTCTATCGGGGCTTTCCGTTTTTACCACCTCGTTTGCTTGGAGCGGAGGTCGAGCGCGACGTAATGAAAACATGATATTGCGTTGTGAAGCAATATCATGAAAATGAAAGAGTCGTTCGCGCCTCTATGCTCGATCCTCACTTGCATCATTCGGTGAGATGTACGTACAGACGCGCGCGCAACAATGGAGCACTCTCGGCCCCTTAATAATACGGTAAGCAGAAACGTCGAACGAGAGAGAGAGATAGAGAGAGAGAGAGAGAGAGAGAGAGAGAGCGCGTCGTATTTTTGGAACTGAACCATCTCGGACGTAATTCACGCGCCGTTTCATATCGCGAGGGGAAATGTTTTTTTTTTTTTCCAAAATTCATTCAAAGAGAGATAGTGTCGGTATGTGCCATTATATTTATTACATCGCAAGAGTAATATATAATGGCTCAATATATACAAGATGTTCAGTCTGTCACGCTAGAAACTCAAGTTCGAATCCATATATTACAACTCTAGTGAACGAATTCTCCGATCGCGTGGATTTCTTTCATATATGTCTCTTTTAGAGCTCTTTTAAACGTTCATTATCTTATTTTGTCTTCGTTAGATTTTTTTCTTTATTGTATAATTTGTAAGGTTGTGTTATTCTCATGTTTCTTCTTTCAGCAGCTTATTCTGCGTCTTTTGCTGATGTTAGTACAATAATTGTAATCATATTATTTGTACTAAAGGGACCTCTTTTTCCCGCTTAGACATAAATAAATAAATAAATTTTATTAACAATCATGAGTAATATAGATAATGAATAAAATATATCGTACGGATTTATCGAAAAAAAAGAATCTAACGTAAATATGTGGTACGCTGATAATTTGTTTTGAAAAATATTTAAAAATTCGTACGTGGTATATAAAAATTGGACGCCATGATGCATCACAAAGGATCTCTCTATATTGTAAATAGCTATACAGATATTAATAAATAAATATCGATTTCATCCGTTTTTCTATGTCCTATTTTGATGTGCATTGATGCGTCAAAAACGAGGATCATCAATATGCGCCACATTTAATGGAATTTATTCATCAAAGATATGTAAGGATTTCTCGAGGAGGAAAACAACGAAGTCATGGTTCGTGTAATAACTCATCATTTTTAATGTAATTTTTATAGTAGCATAGTATAATATTAATTAAATTAATTATATATTAAATATTGTTTTTTTTTATGCACTGTGTAACCGAGTAACAATACAGACGAGACTAGCAGATGGTGACCTTCGTAGCACTACTCCTCCTTTACTCTTGGCGCAAAATTAAAATTATTTGTCATTTTCTTACATTGCTAATTAACGTGGATATTTCTGTTACATTTACGCTTATCTCTATTTCAAGTGTATCTCTCATTCCCGAAGCCCGACAACGTTTCATCGATTGCTCGTAAAACATAAGGGAGGGAAGCCCGCTCCGATTAGAATAATATATAAATTATTTCATGCGAAAAAAATAGACGACACATGTGTAAAAAAATTATTTTAATAAATAATACAAAGCGTAATATCATGGTCATTTTAAAGACACGGGCAACAACAGATGGAGCGTGAATATTCGAAGGTATGATTATCAAGACTCGCGCGTGGATGTTAGTAGATGTAATAAAAAGCGCGCTTTCGAATATACATATATGAAACGCGAAATCGCGACGTGCATGTCTAAATGACTTACAATAATACAATTTTACTTTGATTAATTAATAATAAATTTGAATATGCATAATTCCATGTGAATATTTAACGACTAATTCGGGGACTTTGATTTTTGCATTTTTTTATCGCTTCAGATCGATCAGTCGGTCGTTTGGTAGGGGATCGACCGATAAGAGTTGCCAATGCCTTCAAAATTTCTCGAACGTCGATCCTGTGACAATAATATGTGTAAGATACATAGAGAGAATTTCATTAAGATAGAGTGTGTAATGTAGAACAGTTTTTCGACAAGTTCGTAAAAACTGTTTGCGCGACTTCTCGCTGTTCTGGACAAGACACGTTTACAGCTAAGATTTTCGCGCGTATCAGTGGCAGTTGTCAAAAAAACACTATATTATTTGTTCTAACTAACGTACCCTTATTATGGTACTGTTTCTACTGTGTGTGATCGGGTTTCTTACTATTTCTAAATCTCGATTGCAATTTTCACCTCTGTATGCATAACCACAGAGTGCAATTGTAGCAAAATATCTATCTAGGTATCTTACGTCACAGAGTAAAAAAGGAAAAGAATGTCAGATACCGACGATATAAAGGCACGACGGATTCTCGATGCGTCGTGTTGCGAGAACGATGTGTGTGCATGTGTTGTTACTAGCGAGCATTTTTTACCATGCCGAAAACCTAGCTAGACTAGCTAGACTAACGACGTACCGAGCTCGCTTTAGCAACAATCGCGTGCCGACAACCTGGCTTTTATTTATTAGAAATTGACGTTGTGCAAAGTATCGATGTATGATGACGCTATAACGGAATAATCGTGGTGATGCGCGTTTATTTTTATTCTATAGCATAATGGAACACGCAATGACGATCACACTATATATAGAAACCGACGATTGATTTTGCGACGATCGACGATTCACACGGAACAATAAGGAATAACACTAGTAATGTAATAATAATAATAATAATAATAATAATAATAATTGTGATATATGCAAAATTGGAGAACTTGTACTCGTCGGGAGAAAACTTCATCACGAAGATCTTGTTCGCGCGCGCGCGATCGAATCAGTAACCGACACTTTGTCATGAATCAAATATTTGTAACCGATGATGTTATTCATCAACGATTAATATCGAGAAGGCCAATCGATGGGTATGAAGATAGCGCTTTATCGTTGAGGAGGCTGAGCAACGAAGTCGAAGAACAAATCGCACCTTTAAATAACGCTCCGTGGATAGCGGCCGCTTCGTGTTACGCTGATCGCGATCATCGACCGGGCCTATTCTGAGCCGTCAAACAATCAAGCGGCATATACGAAGTACGATAGACAGCAGCGAAAAGAAGGCTCCTCGTGTCGCGGCGCTGCGCAAGAGCAGAACGCGTAGCATTAATATCAGTATCCCGAATTGCATAGCCCTGTGCAGCCAATACAATCTGTAACAGACATAAGTAAAATCATATCAGAGACTGACGGATTTCTTATTTTTCTATAAGAAATTGATGGATGAATAGACAGATAGATAGAGAAGCCCTTATCGTCCCCTCTAAAAATATGTAAATATATAACATAATATATATATATATGAAATATATGAAGTAAATATACGTATATGTATAGCAGAATGATGCAGAGTAAATTACTGGACATTAACACATAACTACTTAAAATAAAAACTAAAACAAGAACAAGAGAAAAAACAAGTATAGAGATAAGCACGCATTACAAGATGTAAATTCTAAATTCTAAAAATATAAACATAAATTCTAATGAGAAAATCGATACTGTTTAACAAGATTTTTTAATATTGCTTTATTCCTCGACAAATTTTAGGAAAGAGTTCTATAGAAAAATTGCACTGACTGCAAAAAAAGAAAGATGTCTCACTTTGTGATGTGTGAACGAGCAGCTGGCAGTGTGTCCGGACTCTCCTTCAGAATAAAGTGTCGTATTCCCAAGATGTAATGCTCCAAGTACGACGGCCAATCGATCTGCCTGACATCGAACATAAATGTTTCCCGATCCTCCGGACTGAGTTGCTCACCGAGTCGTCGTACGTTGTCGTCTCTAAAGTTCCATTGTTTCGTGCTGAAATACTCCAGACACTTGGTAGCCTTGGAGAGTTTCGCCTGTACACGGACCATTATTGGCCGTGAGCCCTTTAGCCGTGCGAGGATATCTAAGATATGCGCTGGTAGCGTGTGCTGAAGCGTCACGCACAATTTGTTTAAGATAATAGAGCTGTGACAACGACCGTCCGGATACCAGAGCACATCGTTTGCCGGATGTAGCCGACTATATTTGAACGATAGATCAACGAACTGCTTCCAAGTTATAGGATTTTGCTGACCGGTGCAACAATTGTAAATCGAGATGGTATCAGTGCGTTGCGTTGCAGTCCTCCATGCAGCGCAAATCATTAGATTTATCACTATGTCGACGGGCACCAAATCTGCCACTTTATCCTTGTGGCAGAGCATAGTCCTGTAAGCGAGATTGTGGAAATTTATAGGAGCGATTTATGAAGATTAGTGAGACTAGCGGGATCGCGCAGAACCAAAATAACGATACAAATGTTTCGATATTTATCCGACTGATATATGTATCGCATTATCATTAATCATAACAGTCCTAAAGTTACCTGAAGAAGCCTTTTCCGACGGCAGCAATGATCCCGGTAGGCCCATTGCAGTTGTCCACCCAACCGGCGACCGGTTCTCTGTAGGATGACAACACGATCGACGGTCTGACAATCGCCACCGGTAAAGAACCCCTTTCCCGCTGAAGCATTCGTTCGGCCAACGCTTTGGTAAATGTGTACGTATTCGGCCGGCCAGCAATCAGATTTGGAGTCAAGTCCTCGACCATCTTGTCGTCCATCCACTGTGTCAAAGCGATCACCTGCTCGGGCTCCTGCCCCACCGGATAAATCTCCTCGGCGACGTCATGACGATCGCAATTGCAATACGCCGTTGAGACGTGAATGAGCGCCTGCGATTAAAAACTTATATGTTCATCGCGTTTATTTTCGTTCGTAAATTAAGAGAAACACGAAATGCGATTGCGACTTTCACCTCGGTACGTTGATTGAATGTGCACTCCTAATGGCTATTATGTGTAAATATTAGTGTGTACACGAAGAAAATTGCAAAAGTAAGATACACTTAGAAAAAAAGGGAAGAAATTAAATATTTATCCTTATTTAATGATCACACAAGGTGAAGCTTATTTTTTATTAATTAGGTATATTTATAAATTCTATCCTTTATTATGTTTTTGTTGTGTGGAGAGAATATATACAACTAGGTATTCTTCGTTGTTGTTTCTCTCTCTCTCTCTCTCTCTCTCTCTCTCCTCCATCCCTCCCTCCCTCTCCGTGTTATGTTCTTTGATTCGAAGAGTAATATTGTAAATATTTTTTATAATAGTATGTAAACGGTTGTACAAAAAAGTGTTGCTTTAATATATATTTTATTACTGAAACCTGTTTTTTTTTCCTATAAAAGTAATGATATCTAAAAATTGCGCTAATTGGAAATAAAATTTTGTACGCTATAAATTTTAATTCTTTTATTTTATAATGTTTCATAAAAATTGTTATATTCAATAAAATGCAATATGTTTAGATTAAGTATACTAATATTTAGGTTTTACTTAAATATTTGTGTATATATATTTTTATGCGATGGAAATAGTATAAAATTTTTGAATGGAATCTCTACAAGATACTTTTCTGATAAAGAATTTCTTGAAGCATAGTATAGATAATTTTTTACTTGTCTGAAAGGATAGAATTTTTATCTGAATATACCTAATATTTCTTGGCATAATCTTCAAATCTATCTCTGTGAGAAAAAAACAACAGAAACTTACAAATAAAATTAATAAAAATAAATAATATGATTTCATATATGTACAACTTACAATGTGATAAATAGTAAAATAATAGTAAAATAATTAATGATATCACAATAAATATTAAATTTAACAACTTTTGCTTATAAATTGTTAAAAATAAAAAAAATTAAAGAAGATTATAGATAAATTTGTCAAACATCATCATTTACGAGTTGGACATAAGTTTTTTTTTGCACGCTAGCTTTAGATATGTGTATACAAACTAAAAATAAAAGAAAAAAAAATAAGATTTATTTCTTTTTTTCAGATATACCTTTAACATATATTTGTCTCGTGTGTCTTATATGTTTTATATATGTATATATACTCTCATTATAATTTGTAATTAATTTAGACTATAATATGAAAAGAGTACGCGCGCGCATAAACAGAATTATTCAATAGGTGATAGGTGAATGCTTTAGGATAGAATCGCGCGATGTAATAAGAATGCAAAATACAAATACACTCGTATATAAATCTTCTCTATTTACCTTTCGGAATATGTAGATACGAATTGAATGTATTTCAATATTAAGCAGAAACTTGAACAGAGTTAGAGAGCTGTTGATTAATTAAAAATCGACGTATGCCATGAGTAAACGAAATGAAGATCAAAAGATTCTCGAGAACTTATGTACCTCGAGATCATATCTTTCGATGCCGTAGAGATGTAACTTCCGTAGAGAAGAGACGCTGTAATCTTTCGTAAAGATGCACATTCGTAAAATATAAGATCTATTAATAGACACAATGCATGTCTCTGATTAGTCGACTTCGATTTACAAGATCTGCAAATCAATCTCGGCTCGAAGTTGCGATTCGAATAAAGAAGAAGAAAAAAAGCACACTTCTCTTACCTCTACGTTACGCATGCGGTGGCACAATTGAACCAATCTTTTGGTGCCCAACATATTTATGGTGACCGAGAGTTTCAACGCCTCGTCGAATTTGACGGTGGCTGCTGAGTGAAAAACGACCGATACGGATCGTATTAACATATCTTGATCGTCTGCCGAGATGCCCAGTTCTGGCTCCGTAACATCACCAGCCACCGGTATGATCTTCGACAGCTCGTCCGGGGAATCCCGCCGTAATTTCTCAAACAACTGACGAAATAAATATAATTTCGATTTTTCGAAACATCGACAGCGACGCAAAGACAAGGGAGAGATAATTACCGGTGCGTTTAAGAGTTCTTGCAGCCTCTCTTGCACATCCTGGCCTTTCTTGGGTCTCATCAGAAGATAGATGTTCTTGATATCCGGACACGATCTCAGTAGTTTCTCGACAAGAACTTTACCCATGAAACCCGTGCCTCCGGTTATAAAAATCGATCTATCTCTGTAAAAGTCCTTCACGGATGTGTACTCTCCTCCAGCCATCGTGGCCATATCAAGAATACCTTAATCAAGTCCTTTAAAAAACATCAGGGATTAGAAAAACATTTTCTAAATTTACTATTTATTAATTTATTTAATTATTCAAGTGAATTATTAATATATCCTACCTAAATTATTTCGTCAAGTTCCTTGATTACTTCCCGGTAGAAAGTACGCCTCGGATTCCTATGTCTTTTTGCTTCCTTATGTTTCCGTTTCTATATTTTTTATATCCAAAATCATATATATTAGATGTAGAGTAGAATACAAATCAATGAGATCAATTAAGCTGTAGAATGCAATGCTTACAAAAAAATTGCAGATGATCCGAGGATAAGCGATAAGTATCGAGGCACATTGTGCTTTCTCTGAATTGATGTTTAATTTGTCATTTTAATGTCGTAATATTGATTTTACTTTAATTAATTGATGTTAATATTAATTTTATTTTAAGAATTGTCGTATCAAAGCGTGAAATAAATGTCACTTTTCAAACGATGATCGATGTATTATCCACGAAAATTGTAATGGAGTAATTTTTATTTTCCTTACTTCGCATAGCGTGTCTGCTATATACGTATCTAGCGTATCTCAGACTGTGATAGCAAGATAGATCTAGAGATGCTTCTCAAATGAATTTTTAATCATTTTGGAGAACCACCCGAACACAAAAGTAAAATTACTGACGACAGCTGACAGACATTCTGACAATGAGACTGATTTATGACACTACGATACGTGAATAGAAGATATTAACCAATCTAAAAAATTGTTTGCTTTGGATCGATATCCACGAATAGCAATTTTCCCACATCAGAAAATTTTCCGATTGTTTACTCATACATTTTGTGATTATTACTTTCGCAGAAATTTAAAACTTTGAAAATCGATTTTATTAGCGGATATCATCACCTTGATGCATAATTATAGTCACGAGCCCACAAATATTTAAACGTAAGTTGTTTATATAAATAAATAAATATATATATATATATAGTAAATATATATATATTTATTTATAATGATTTTTGTTTGACATACTTTATCCGATGACCGTTTAGTATTTAAGTATACAGTTTCCTAAGTAAGTACAAAAAATTGAAGGGGATATTTCTTGGCTTATTTTAGGAAGAAAAGGTCCTATAAACATATGTTCTAAATTGCTTCGTTTTCAAAATACAGGATGTCAAAGTTGTGAAAAAACATATGAAAATTTTTAAAATCTGGAAAACGTTTAAAGATATGATACACACGATTGTATTTACAGTTTTTAATTTCAATTTTTTACCTTAACTCGAAAGCGGTTCATCATTTCAAAAAAACACAAGAGGCAATTTTTGTAGTTTTAGTTCGGGATTTTTTAAAAATTGTTAAACTTAGAAAAAAATAGTGGCGTAGCATTTCCTCATTAAAAAAACTTAATATGATTATCCATACGCACGGCCCTTGTGGAT
The DNA here is from genome assembly GCA_963971435.1 of Lasius platythorax. Lineage (NCBI taxonomy): Eukaryota > Metazoa > Arthropoda > Insecta > Hymenoptera > Formicidae > Lasius > Lasius platythorax. The sequence continues at coordinate 13,221,574 of OZ020540.1, forward strand.
CTAAAAATGTTTTATTGGTACTGGAAAATGGTTCTTAATACCACATGTATGTGTACTAAATTTGAATAAAATATCTTCAAATCACGTTTTCCAGATTTTCATATTTTTTTTTCACAACTTTGATACTCTGTATTTTGAAAACGAAGCAGTTTAGGGCATATGTTTATAGAACCTTTTCTTCCTAAAATAAGCCAAGGAATATCCCCTTCAATTTTTTGTACTTACTCAGGAAGCACCCTGTATAGTACCGTTAATTTGCGCTGAAGATGATCCAAAAAAGGGTCGAAACGTACGCTATTTCAATTAATAAATAATTTCAATTAATAAATGATTTCTGCGCCCTAAGTACTGCGCGTGGCTCTTGATGCCGTTTTTCTCTTTCTTATTTGTAGTAAATCTTTTCATGCAAAAATAAATAAAAAATGTAGAATAAAATGTTTTCCAAGTTTTGAAGAAATTGTCTTTGAAATTTGAAAAATTAATAATATATTTATGCTGCTTTAAGTTTGATTTCATCAATTTTTCGCTTTTATCTCTCGCGTTCTAAGGCAACCGGAACCTCGGGTTGTGCGAAAGAGAAAAGAATCATAGTCCACAGAGAATAACACGTCCATACTATGTACTAATTTATATCAGCTAAGATACGTTACCTGATCTGCGACCTGACCAATTCTCTCCCAATGATTATTCTTCTATTATTTGATCCTGGAGAAATAACGAAATGCGGCAACGAACGGCTCTCAAAAATGAGGATGCAGCATCTGCAAACGGTGCGACGTCCTTTTTTCACATACGTATACGCCGTACCGTGATCTTCCAAGCGGCTTGCAATCAAATCCAACGTCTGTCGGATTCATTTCACGTCTCTTACAGTTACGAACTTGTCTCTGCAATGCATAAAATACAAAAAGTTTTCTTAAAAATTCGAGAATTACGCATACGTCGATTAATATATACTAATGTATAGATTTACATCGTGATTAATAGGTTAGTAGTGTAGAGAAGATGTAAGCGAGCAGAGAGAATACGTGATATGGGGCGATGGCTACTGACAATGAGGGAGAAAAGGTCCTAACATAAGATCGAGTCCCGGGAGTAGGATATTTTTTTCTCTGCTTGAAAAAGGCCCATAGCAGAAATATGTCTCAATTCTCTCTGAGATATGTTTGTTTAATGTTAAAATACTTTTATAATCATATTATAATTTACATCTTTTTTAGTCTAAAAAAATATTTTTAACTCGAATATACGTTATTTGATTTTGAAAACTTAAAAATAAATTTTAAACCCCTTTGGACGATCTAATTCACCAAAAAATTCAAGACAGAATTCTATTTGTAATTTTACGTTCTGCAAATATCTTAATATGTGTATGCATGTATCTTGTGATATGTATTTTGTATATTCTACTTTTAACAAATTATCTCAAGCGGAAATATATTACACAGAACACATATACAGGGTGTCCGATAATTATTGACACAGCCGAAGTGTGAAGGTAGATTGGCTCAATCTGAAAAGAAAAGTCCTGTACCATTTTGCTAAATTCGCAATAGTTATTGCGTTATTAATTAAAATATCTGAGCTAATGAGCGCGTGGGAAGCGGTAGGCCGGAATCAGTAGGCATGTAAGATGACTTATTTGTTTGCATCTCTTAGCAACAAATATCAGACGTCGCTCGCCGCTCGCTGCGTGACTTCACCTCTCGCTCAGATGATGCTTTTATTGCTAAGAGACGTAAACAAATAAGCCATCTTACATGCCTACCGATTCCGGCCTACCGCTTCCCACGCGCTCATTAGCTCAGATATTTTAATTAATAACGCAATAACTATTGCGAATTTAGCAAAGTGGTACAGGACTTTTCTTTTCAGATTGAGCCAATCTACCTTCACACTTCGGCTGTGTCAATAATTATCGGACACCCTGTATAAAATTATAAATAGAATTCTGCCTCTAATTTCGTACGACGTGATTTATAGATCATCTAAAGTGAATCTTACATATATTTCATCTAGACATATCCCACATACAATACTATCCTATACAGTGGACATCAACAATATTTTCATTGCCGGTTTCGGCATTCTTAGGATGTATCGTATTTAGATATTTGTGTTGATTCTCAGAAGAATTGATGTTATCACGAAAAATATATATTAAAATATATTAAAATATATTTAAAAAATATATATATTATTTTTGTTAATCTTATATTTAATCTTAACACATTACAGTCCGTCATTGTTTCATCAAAAATTTCGTCTGAAACCGGGCAAAATTTGAAACAAATGATGGAATTTTACGATCTTTTCAGCTAAAAAATACATAACTATATAACATTAGTTTATTTCTGTAATATACAATTAAAAATAAATGAAATATTTAATATTACAATATCTTATTTCTCTCATTAAATTATATAACAGAATTATATATTTATATATTATTATACATATTAAAAAAAAAACATAACATTATATTGTACATACAATATAGATATTATATAAAATTACATAAACAAATATAAATTAAATAATTTAATCCTTGTGTCAATGAATGGATACCTGGATATCCACAATGACATAAATTGTTAAAAATTTTTATGTAAATTCACGAATTGTTTTGTGACGCTTCAGATCTCCATCCGTGGTGTAATAAGCAACAATTTTCAATAAATTTAATTTTGTTATCAATTTTGCTTTTGTAGCACGATCGCCGTAAAGTCGAATAATACGTTATTCAACGAATGGATACCCGGATATCCATTATTAATTTTTTGCTATTACGATCAATGTAAATATTTTTTTGTTATACATAAATAATAACCATTTTTATAAGATAGAAAAATATTTATTGATTATGAAAAAATACATATATTATCAAAATTTATGTATTTTTGACAGTATTGTTGCATACTCTACAATTAGAGTTATTTGCTGCATATTCGTTGCATACTGGTTTAGAACAGTTGTGACACGCTTTTTGTGTCTTCCTGCGATGTTTGTAGGGAGCTGCATAACAAATATAGTAACAAATATAGGTCCTCGAACAGGTATGTCGTCGGCATTTATGACATCAAAGTTTTTCTTCAACATACACTTGATCGCAGTTCTGATATTGATATGACGAGAGTAAAGAGCATTTGTGGATCGATCTTCGATTGCTGGGAGACAAAGTTTTTCCCCCAGTTGATGCAAAAGCAAACCTCTTTCATTTGTTCTCTTTTGGAGCATATTATTCATAAATTATATTAGATATGCTGTAAGGGCGATGTCTATAATATTATAAAAAAATGTGAATGGCCATCGATTTGTCTGTTTATAAGTCGTATAGGTTCCAAGCATTTTGTTCATAACATCGATGCCAGACTTTGTTTTATTATAAAAATGCAGGATTTCTGACTTTTGTTTCGGGACTTCGATAGTTTTGTCGTGATGCGTGATTGATAATAGAATAACTGCTTTACTTTTCTTTGCCACGTAAGAACATATTGTCACATTTTCGTGAAAACCGAACACTGTGGATAACTGCACGAGTTTTTGATGCGCCCATATCTCTTGACTTATTTTCTCTTAGTGTTTCGACGAGTGTCAATCTCCATGACAAGAGATGTTTCGCTAATGGCAACGTGGTAAGAATATTATCTGTAGTTATATTTCCGTTAGAATTTTTAAATGATGCAGCTAATTCTTCCACAACACTTTACTCTGGTTTTTTCACGGTTCGTCACAGATTTTCCTATGTATAGAATGCCCATCATAGGATACCAATTTTCAGCGTTACAAATAACATTGTTTAACCTTATAAATTACGCTTCCGATAACTCCTTCGTCCGTGTATTAAAATTTAGTAGTAATTAATGGGAAATTAATTAATAATAAAAAAATAATTAAAAACTCAGCTGCATTAAACACATCCGTTCACATTTGCTGCTCACTCAACATTGAGAAAGAACGCAGCCCATTAAATGTATCGAAAACACGCAGTGGATACCATTGAACTATACCCAAACTGGAATGCCGCCATTGTCATTTAGACAAGGACGACACGAAAAAGGATGAGAGTGTAGATTAAAAAGAGATAAATTGTGAAAAAGAGATAAAGAGATAGTTAAATTGTGTAGGTTAGAAAGAGAAGAATGACACCTGTTTTCGCCATCTCTTTCTAAATGGGTCACATGGTCCGAGAACAATAGCCGTGCGCATTCCATTTTATAGTTCAATGGTGGATACTCGGGTATCCATCTATTGCAGGAAAGACGAAAAATTATGCATTGACACAAGGGTTAATAAGTCTTTTGTGTGATACTTGCGGAAGCATTCATCAATATATAATAGACTTTGACAACTTGTATACATACACTTGCATACATATGCTGATGGCTTCCCTATTTTGTTGACTGAATATACTCGGCAATTCCGTTTAATCAGTCCCTTGTACTTTTCAGTTAAAATTATGATTCTTGTTTTCTGAAAGAACCAAATTTCAGCAATTTCTCTCTTTCGCACGTATTTCTCATTATGTAATATGTTAAGTTTCGTCCAGTCAAATCTTATACATTTCGACAGGACATCTTTTATTTCATTACCATACGCTAAAGATGTGAGTCATGATTTGTTCCGTTTATTACGAGGGAGTGGCTTTAACGTCGTCTATAAAATAACTAAAAAACTAAATACATTAATAAAACGTGGCAAGGATATTTTACATAACAATAAAACAAATGTCGTATATAAATTAAATTGCCAAAATTGTAATGTGTCATATAGTGGGCAAACAAAAAGGCACCCAAGGAGAACAGAAGTCAAAATGATGTCAATTTAACGTCATATTGACCAAATTTATGTCATTTTTTGATCATTATTGAAATCTGATCTCAGATTTAAAAATAACTTTATATTGACTGTATTCTTGGCTATATATATGCTTATTATTATGAAAATGTACGATATAAAAAGTCACAAAAAGGTCAGTGTTTGACCATTCAGATACCAGTGTTCGCAGAAGAGTTGAGCTGAGTTGCTGATCAAAATATAATATTTCTTCTAAGCGACTTGCGTCTTAAATTTGTCTTAACATTTTTTTTAGTTTTAATTATAAAATTGGCAAATTATATTTATTTTTCCTTTAATAACAATAACTTTAATAAAAAACAATAATGATTTTTTATCCTTAACAATATTAATAATTTATCTTATAGTGGAATGTATTTTATTTTTTCAAATGTATTATAAATGATTTAACGATACTTCGATGGTAACAAAAAGTGGATGTGAAAAATCACTAAATTTTATTAAAATATGTAGTTTATTCGCTTACCGCTATGCGGCGCATTATTCACTTTCTATACCTGTATTCGAGTTCTTGTCATGAGCGTATATAAAGCCTGCAAAATGCGGTTAATAATATATGTAATTATTTCTATCAGTTTAATTTCTGATACAATTCCCGTACAGGGGAATTCAGAAATTGAACTGATTTTTGGAGAATCGGACAGATAAATGTCCGATTTTCACTTATTCGGACAATTTCTGTCCGAATAAATGAAAATATTTCGTTATTATCTACTTAGATATAAAATAGAAATTAATTTCTATATAATTAAAATCTGTAATTTTATAAATTAAATTATTTAAATTTTCATTAACATATATTAATGTAATTATATAATTACATTAATATATGCTTTGGATATTATATATTTATGTTATTAAAAAACGTCATATATTTATGTTATATACAAACGTCAGACTTGTCGATGACTGGTCGAAATTTAAGCCCATTTTTAAGTCGAATCGACCACAAATTTCGACCGTCGATCGACTAGTATCATCGACGTCGATTCGGTCAATTATTTCTGGCTGGGGCAAAAATGTAACAGTCGCCAAGCAAAGTCGCTATCATTCAAGGGAGTCGCTAACTAATTTCGGGCCAGTTAATAAATCGCTAATCAATTCGGAACAGCCGCTATAAAAATACTAAGAATCAAGTGTAACTTGCAACTTGCAATAATAGTCAAAGGAATGTCAAAATTATGTCATCGTGGACGTCAAGAAAACATCAAAATTTTATACAATTTGATGTCATTTTGACAAACTAAAATTTGACCATATTTAGACATCATTTTGACATCATTTTGACTTTTCTGTTCTCCTTGGGCATTTACGTACTCGAGTGAAAGAGCATTCTAGTAATACAAAATTGCATGAAACGAATCATTCCGTTATAAGTAAACATAGATTAGAATCAGGACACGATTTTGACTGGACGAAACCTAACATATTACATAATGAGAAATACGTGCGAAAGAGAGAAATTGCTGAAATGTTTTATATTAAAAAATTCAACAATACAATCAACCTACAGAAAGACACTGATAATTTAAACAACATCTACGACAAAATAATAAAGGTCGTGTAGTTTATTGTTATTTTTGATTTAACATATTCAGTTTTTGACGAAGTCTCGCACTGACACTATATTTTATCTCTCTTTTGCATATTTGGCAAGTCGTTAATAATCTTGTAATTGTGACATGTGAAGTTTTAAAAAATTAAGATTTACATCGATATATTCTTTTATCTGAACCGTATGTACTCAAATTGTTCACAGTCAATTCATGTATATTGCTGTTTTATTCAAACCGTCAAAAAATCTAATTATCAATTGTATTATTCCAGTCTATACTTGAAAAGGACCACAACCATATGGTCGAAACGTCGTATTTTTAACAAATAAACAAACATTCTGGCTAGTTTGGGTCGATTATATTTTTCAACGATCCTTTAATATAGAATTATAATATATTAAATATATATAAATAAATTATTATAATTTTTACATCTATAATAAATTTATGCAATTTTAAGTCTATCATATCATTAATATATATTATACTTGTAAATTTAAAAAGAAATGGCGCCTAACTCTTTTATATTAAATAATTTTTATTTTTAATTAATTCAAATGGTGCATATATATGATTTTATCATGTCTGAAAAATTTTCTCTATCTGAAAATATATATCTCATAAGCTCTGCATTATATTGTGCATAATATTTATAATTTTCCTAATTAGCGCAATATTTAATATTAAAACTTTTGTAGAAAGGATACATAAAGATTTAAATAATAAATAATAAAAACTAACGGTTTTCTATATAACAAGTTTCTCCACAGGCGTATTTCTGATCCTTTTTTAAAATTATTAGGACACATTACGGCAGCCACTGCTCAACTTTGATTCCGATTATCTCAGAAATAATTGACCGTCTACTACAAAAAGGAGTATCATTATTACTCTGGAGAGAGAGAGAGAGAGAGAGGGGGGGGGAGAGAGCTCGTTTCTCTAACTCTGTCAAGTTTCATCAAAATCGATAGGTTTTCAATTCTGAGCCTCTTCCTTTGTGAATGTAAATCGCTTTAACACAACAGCAATCTATCGAAAAGAAAGTTTTGAAATTTTAAGAAAATTTTTTATGTATGTACATAGTTCTTGATGTATTAGCTTTTCACAAAATTGAATCTTTGAAGTCAAAATTAAAGTGTTCTTACGCTCAGTACTCTTTTCTTTCTCATACATCGTGGAAAGAATCAATATCAGAACAAACAGAAAATTTTGTGAAAGTGTTCTTGTGCAAGAAATAAATGAGTCACAAGACACGATATCATCCGCATTCCTAGCATATCATACAGCAATAATCTAAAAATTATATACGTGATTAAGATATACAGTGTATGTATATCTTAATGTATATGTATATCTTAATTATATGTATATTTTAATTACATTTTTATCTATAATTTTTTTTATTAGTTAATCGTTCCCACATTTTAGAAATACCATAAAATTTTCCGACATTATACAATAGTAATTATTAATACGCACACACACACACACACACACATATATATATATATATATATATATATATATATATATATACATATATATTAATAATTACAATTACTGTTGTATAACGTAAATAATCTGTTCCTTTGGTGTTTCTAAAATAAAAATTATAAATGTAAATAAATGATGTATGATGACAAGATTACATTTTATAATTTTATCGGAAACGGGCGCTGGCTTTAAAACGATGTAATAAGAGAGAACTGATAGGAGATCGATAAAATCGTCCGTCATGTAAGGGCGTGTAAGCGCGTCTTGCCAACCGATTTGCGAACGATGCGGTCTAACGTACCGTAAGCGGGTTATGAGGCTATTCGGCTTTATTGTTGCAAAAAGGAATGAGTTCTTGGACAAAATCGGATCGTCGGCTTGCAGAAATTCTCCGGCAGGTAAGTCATCACAAAGTATATTTATCGCGGGTAAACGAAAAATATTTGTTATCTTCTCTTATATCGAACATGACGTGATATGACGCGACGTAGTTATCTCACGTAGCTGTTACACTATTTATACCAATTGCTCAATGTAGCTGTATTTTTTTTCCTCATATATATATACATGAGAAGTTGAAAACGGCAGTGACTGAACTGACTGAACTCTTCGGGAGGCGAATCTTTATGCAGAAGGCATAAAAAAGCTTATATTCCTCGGTACTTAAATGCTTAGAAAAAAATGGTGACTGATACGTAGAAGAATAAAGTAGATACGTAAACAAGTGTTGTATCAGTTATAAAAGTTTTCTCTCTTATTTTGTCTCTTTTTAATATCCGATCGGATCTTATTTAAAAAACATGCCTCATATTTTTAATCCTCGATTTCTCTGCAGTCGACATCACGTGCGGTTAATTGTCGATGATTTACTAGCGTGTTACTAGCGTGCAGAGGTTCACAATGCGACATTTACGTAATCATCACAGTTTTTGAACACGCGCTATTTTTGTAGACATTGTGATTTATGAAAACAAGCATATTTCAAGAAATTTACATTGCTAATATATTAAGTTGAGTGACATTTGAAAAGATAAAGTGCGATAAAAATAAACTTATAGTTATTTTTTAATTATTATTCGTTTTAAATTGTTATGAGAAAAAGAACTTTTTTAGATGTTACAAAAATCTTTTTTTTATCTTTTTATGTGTGTATTCCCTCTATCGCGGGGAATTTTTATTAATTTTTTTAACTAAATGGATTATGAAATCAGATGCTTTTTATAGAAATTGTTTGTAAAAAAAGATCGATTTGTCCATAATCAGTTATGCAACTGATGTTTTTTTCATATGCAATGCGTGTTGAAAGACAAGTAATATATGGCAATATTTATTCAATTTCGCAAAAATGATGATTTGTATCCATTACGTAAACACGCGCATAACTGATTCGATAAATATGATTCGATTTAAATAATAATTTTAATAATTATTTAAAATAGAAGAATATACTATTTATGTAATATTTTTTATTCCAAATATTAATAAAGATAATTATTAATGACAATGGATTTTTTAACCGATCTAGAATCGATTTTTCTTAATAAGAATGTCAAGGAATCGATGATTTTATCAGTGATTGATATTGAAAGACTTTTCGGGATTTAAACTTCAGAAGTGCAAACAGATAATAGAATCTTATGCTTATAATTTCAAATAAATTTTATTCTGAGACACAAAGCTATATTTTAATTATACCATTAATTATGAAGAAAGTTGACAATTTATGATAAATGATTTCGCTCAACATTATTAATGAAAATACAAATTGGTCAACAATTTATTGGCTCGTTAAGTTCTGAAACATTTGTGTTACATGTATGTACAAGAAAAATCTAGATAACTATTATCGAAGTCCTCATAATAATCCGACTATTACAATATAACGAAAAAGTGAAAACTCGACATTTTCCTGTGCAACAGTTTTTTTTTTTTTTTTTTTGCGCCATCGCTCATCTATAATATCTTACTTTCCGGAATATAAATGTCATATACTGGTATCGGTTGTAACACTGGGCGCTTGTTATTAGTAAACAGGATAATTATGTAATCCGAGTGAGATGTTTTATTTCGTTTCGATTCTGTTAGGAAATAGGGTATATTATTGTTCAATTATGTTATAACTATAAAAACGCTTGTCGTTTGAATTAATCACGACTAATAATATCTTACGCCCCTTACATATAGTGTCGATCAATTTTACGAGCCGCGACATGTAACTGCTAATTACAAAATTTTACATCAACATCCAGGTAAATGTAGTTTTACACACCAATGAAAAGAACAAAAGTTAATCTGCGTCTTTTTCCGCGATTACATGCGTCTTATCATCGTCCTGATTTTCTCAACAGCGTAAAAGAAATATAAAAGAAATGGAATGTAAATAAAAAAAAAAAATAAATAAATAAAGCTGACCGATATTTTATGTAAATTGCAAAAGAAGTATATTTGCATAGTAGCAAACTATAAATATATGTATATCGTAAATATGTGTAAAACCGAACCTACGCGTCTAAAAAAAATTTATAAAAATGCATGCTGCATATATATTGTATTAATCTCTATATATGTATAAAAAAAGAAGTCCTGACTTACTGACTGACTCATCAACGCCCAGTTTGACAGTTGACTTATTAAACCGTTTAACCTAGGAACGTGAAATTTGGAAAGTACATTGTTTTTATTACGTAAGGCACCCACTAAAGAAGGATTTTTGGAAATTCCGTCAACGCCCAGTTAAACGGTTGACTCATCAAACCGTTTAACCTAGGAACGTGAAATTTGGAAGGTACATTGTTTTTATTACGTGAGGCACCCACTAAAGAAGGATTTTTGGAAATTCCGTCAACGCCCAGTTAAACGGTTGACTCATCAAACCTTTTAATCTAGGAACGTGAAATTTGGAAGGTACATTGTTTTTATGATGTAGGCACCCACTAGGATTTTTGGAAATTCCGTCCCTAAGAGGGTGAAAAGGGGGGTGAATTTTTTTATGAGGATACCTATATCTCAAAAACCGAAGATGTTACAGACGTGAAAATTAGTGAAATTTAGATTCTTCTTTAAAAATAAAGAACACGTGTTTTACCATTTCCCGAAAATCCAGTTGAAGGAGATGAAAAGGGGAGTGAATTTTTTTATAAGGATACCTATATCTCAAAAACCGAAGATGTTAGAAAAGTAAAAATTTACATTTTAAATCTTCATTATAAAGTAAGTTTACGTGCCAAATTTCTTGCGCTTAACGTCAGTAGTTCTCAAGATATGGATATCAGTAAAAACGTGCGTACCGAGCGCGCGAAGCGCGTGAGGAACAAACGCCAGCTAGTTCGACATATATTCCGATTTGACGATTTGACATTTTCAGAGGTATTTCAAATTGCTTTGACAATCCCGTTCACCTTTTCTCTCGCAATCTTTCACGACCAGGATTAGACGTAAATTCGGTCGGGCGTATCGATAAGCGCTGAAACGGATAGACCGAGTAGACGTAGAGAGAGACAAACACACCGCTCGTGCATAGGCATAGAAACGGATACACGAGCGAGACGATTTCTAGGTCACTGTCCTGACTCCGAGGCGAAGCAACCGGGAGAAACGGAGCGTCCGGGGAGTCCGTTACACGTCTATAAACCCGTTACGCGGCGAATCCGACAAGCGCGAGCGCGAACGTGATCGTGACCATGGTCACGATTGCAACCGCGACCGCGAAACCGATCAACCACCCTCGCCCCTTCTCCTTTCTCCGTTTCATTTCGGCCATCACTCTCACCATCGCCCTGCGTGTCCTCCTTGATGGCCCGATGAAATAAGTAAGTCTCATTTCGTGCGTGTCGCGCGCATAACTTTCGACACCTCGTGCACGAAAACCGGTATACCGTGATTGCAATTCGCCTTTTACCAAATGTTGCAAGAGCCGAAAGAGCAGAAATAAAAGTAAGAGCGATATATAGACGTAGGGGACTCTATTCCACCATCGCGAATCGTTATTATCATTCGACAGTTACAACGCGGGAAAGCTACGGCTTCCATCGCGAGCATCGAAGAGAATGGGAGATATTACAAATTTCTTGCTTCTAATCTCGTAGCGACTCGCAACTCTCGAAGCGAGAAGATTATTCCTGGTACACCGAAGCGTGAAAAATTATCGCGCCACATACTTTATTTACATTCTTTGATAACCTGATTTTAGGTTAACTGACTTGTTCAATTCTGGGGAACGCGATTTCGAACGAAATTTTGCGTAATATATACAGGTTTTCTTCGTCAAATGTGGATACACGTATACCGCGTAATAGTAAAACGCAGTTGCACGACAGCGCGCATTTAATAACGGCCAATAGCACGCCTTGCATCCGGCTGCGTCTCGAAGTGTGTCAGCGGGACATTGACTTCCGAAATGCATGCCACGCATCAGAGCGTGGCTGAGAGAGACGCGACTGGAAAGACATTCTTGTCTAATTGGCATGGACGATTGGTAAAGCGATCGTGATCAGATACTAAATAATGCGAATGCAAATCGACTTTTTATCGAATATTGAAGTGTCGAAAGAAATCGTGCATGTTTTGGTTTTTTAAATAGTTTTTTTTTTCGTTGTATAAAATTCTTAGATAGATTTCCAATACATACACACAGACACATTTTTGCGTTTTTGCACGCGGTATACTTCTGTATTTATTTTCAACATCGATCTTTGGCATAATACATTCGAAAAATCATTTATTTAATTATTTGAAAGCGTTGTATATTTATAATCGCAAGTTATATATTTATAGAAATCAAAAGCAAGCTTTGCAATGCAACTTATAAGTATATTTTGAATCTCAGGTACTCGATCTAAAATTCGAATATAACTGTTCTAGATTCGATACTTCGCAAATATACACAATATATGAAATATTACTTCTTATGAGTATTATTCGAATCCTAGGAAATGACACTTGATTATTGGATTCGATTCGAATTTTTAAGTGCATACTGAATTATACATATTTGAGTACATTTGAGTACATATTGAATACAAATTGAGTACATTTGAATACATATTGAATACATTTGAGTACATTTGAATACATATTGAGTACATTTTTAAGTACATATTAAAGCACATATTTTTTTAAGTACATATTGATCCCATCCTTATTCTGCATATTTCTATATGCTATTTGTAGAGCGCTTCTCCCAATGCTTCGTCTAGCGCGTCTAGCAACCGCATAACATTGGGATGTCTCTTCTCGCTTACACTCGCACGAATTGGTCGATATTTTTCAATTAATTTCTCATTAATTATAGCGAAGATTGCAAAACGGTAGCGATTTTCTTACTCGGTTTAACCCGCTTCAACTGCACGCGAGCGGTCGCGCGGTTATTATCGGACCAGCCTGTATACTCATGATTTTATTCCTTGATTAATGCCGGGCGAATTTATTTGTATTATTGCGGATGCACATATAAAGTATAAAAAATATATAGAGAGAATATTGAGCGACAATTGATCCCATTAAAATATCAGTGAAACACATAATGCATAATTGCATAAATATGCATAATTTATTAATCGATTCCATCGCGTTTTATTTCTGTATAATTTTGCATAATTTTAGACAACGCGGAAATGACTTCTGCGCAGGAATAAAGAAATGTACGCACATATTAAAAATATATTTAAAAAACATATTAAAAAAATATATATATTAAAAAAAAAACTTACTATGTAAGAAAGGACATTTTGAGAACAACACATAAGAATCTGCAATTTCGAGTTTCAATCGTAATAAGTAAATACATTCTATACCTACGTCGGATGCGATGAAAAAAAAAAACTCGAGAATCACACTTACAATTAGCGTAAGTCATGGATAATGATCTACACTGAATTTTAAAGAGGCTTTTTTAATTCATTCTATAGAGCACTGTAGAGGAACAGGATTTAAAATGAATGACCTAACGAGATGCATGCATCTCGTTAGGTCATATATATTCTTAATATCAATAGATATTCTTAATGAATAAGGCTATTTCCGTCTTTACGTGATGCTTTTTGGAAATCCTCTTAAATTAAGAATATATTTTTAATTTTTTTTTTGTGACTTCAGCGCCGCAATTCGACCTTAACATTTTCGCGTGTGTGACGTGCAGTGCGTGTCAATACATATTCAGCAGTTCAATGCTTTGTTCTGTGCATATCAGGGCTGTTCCGAAATTCACTGGCAGTACTGCTAGCATGTCGTTATCCTTGTCTAACACTTGGTAAACAACAAAGATGATAGGCAACACGTGCGAGACGGTGATACGCCCGACGTATGCGTAATAAAAAATTATTTATCGCCTTATCTATACGTCAGTAAAACTGTTAAACGCTTTATTCGCGGCTCGCGGCGGCTCCGTTGAGATCGACTAATCGAGATTCGAAAAGCATTATAGATTTCTCCCGAACATCTCGTGTATCAAAGTATTTTCTCGGATAGGATTTTCTCTTACCTAGCGGCCTCATAACGCGATTATCTCTCTCTCAATTTGCCGGACATCCGAGAAGAACGATATCGATCAGGGTAGAGAAGAAGAATCGCGCACCTCTCTCTCTCTCTCTCTCTCGGCGTTGATAAAACGCGATGAATCGGCTTCCTTCTAAGATTAACGGACGACCAACGAAACATGCACTGAGCTCATCTGAAACTAACTCAAGTTCCTTATACTTGTCTACTTGGTAGAATGCAACGTTTTCTCCCACTACTGAAGCCGATCCCGTGCCGCACCTCACCGCGATGTCTCCATCGTATTACTTTGTCCTACCACGTAGCCTTTTGATTTTTATGTAAAAAAATGTCGAATCATCATAATCAAATGGCTATGTAAAATACGTGACCCTCAAATAAACATACATATAATCAAACGGATAGCTAATTCCTCGAATTTTGCATTATTCAATTAATTATGTTTTATTTTTTCATATTCGATCATCGTTTACGCAAATCAAATTATTGAATTAATTTTTATTTCAATAATTTCGAAAAAGGATTTTAAAAATAACTTGAGTAATTTGTAAATTTTACGTCACAAATCTTTTTTTTTTACATTGTTTTATGATTAGAGATTCGGGAATTGACGTCAATGGAAATTAATTTGTATCTCAATGGAAATAGCTTCAATGAAGTCTTTGAGGATGCTGTGAGATAAAAAAGTGGCTTTTATATTTTCTTTTTTTTTTATTTAAAGATGAAGGAAAAAAATTCTCTCTTTCCCTGTTACAAAAAGAAAACTGATATCAGAATTAATGTGACTTATTAATATAACGGCTGTTACCAATGTTATTGTCAACGATATATAATAATAATTGAATGGCAGTTTATCCGTCATGCAACATTTGTTGCAATATAATATGTTAATAAGTTTCTAACCGCTAGCGAAATATACTAGTATTGTTGATTATACAATTCAATTTTACGATATATACAATTACAAATTGTGCAACATAAATTACAAATTTATATACACGAGAGAAATAATAGAAATAAGTGTTCCGACAATTGAATTACCATATGACAGTTGATCAAGATTTAGAATCACTTATTGATACTACGAATAAAGAGTACATTTTCCTTTATCGATCTGTATTATTGAGCACTAATGATGAGCACTAAATATATACACGCAGAAAATAAATTATTTTTTGATATATGATTCAAGGAAAAATTGACACGCTTCTTCGCTGATGGTATACTCTATCGAGTTATGAATCTGTTATGTTTCAACACATGATTGCAGTCAATAGCCGGTGGATACATTTTGCAACTTTTTAACATTCGCGTTAAGGATTTGACGCATGCGTTACGCATATCCTAACGCACGCATGCTTTATAATTTTGATATTCTACAAATGCGTTCTACATGGCGTCTGGCATTACTAAACAAGCGTTATGCAAACTTGCTGAGAATACGGTTACTAGGACTTTATAGTTAAGATACCATAATTAAATTCTTAACACATTTCCTTGTGTTACATAAAATCACGCTAACGCCAAATATTCTTTTATTAATGTCACTTAATAATAAAATTAGATTTGCAATAAGTCTTATATACAGTGGCGTGCAAAAGTTTCCGGCCAGAGACATTTCGTACTTTAATTTATTTAAAAAAGAACCTAATGATTTTTTACCATTATGAGATGTGAGTATGAGATATAGGAAGCAAAATAATATAGTAAAAGAATATTATTTATGTTCGTGAAAATATTTATTATTATAATTGTTATATTTACATGTGCAAAAGTTTCCGGCCACATAATATATTTGACGCAGTAGGACTTTAAAAAGTTGTTTACGAATAGTATCGCGTTGAATGTTTACACTTAGCTCATAGGAAGTCGTCGAAGCATAAACATGACTCGGAATACGCAAATCCAAATTCGTGAGAGAGTAATTAAATTTTCAGAAGAAGGAAAGTCTTCTCGTGAGATTGCTTCACTATTATCGATAGGTAAATCAACCTTGAATGATATTATTGTTAAATATCTTTCTGGATACGGTTTAAAAGATCGTCCGCGTAGTGGAAGACCACGAAAAACATCTAAAAAATTAGATCGTATCATTAAATGCAAATCAACTGCGGATGTCAAGAAAACTGCTGTCGAAATTGCACGCGAGCTGAAGGATGAAAACCTAGCCAATGTTAGCCGTAGTACTGTGACACGAAGACTACATGATGTGGAACACTCTGTATATATTTTTTTAATTTTGGAAATAATGCAACTATTGTTATGAGAATAATAAATATGCTAGAAGCTGTAAAAGAGGATACTATGAAGCAAAATTTTGTTTTGATAGAGATTTCTTTATTGTTAGACGATATTAATTCTTCTAATATAATAGATCGTCAACTTATGAAAATCTCTAGCTTATCGAAAGAGGCAATATTGCGCACTATATTTGTGTAATATTTTCCAACCCTCTTTGCAGCGCAAGCGATCGAGTTAATCGTGGAAATTCTTTTTGCAAATATTTGATATGTGTCACTGTCGATCGCTACATCTCGCAGCCGAGACAATTGTCGCTTATAATTAAAATCTTTTATCTCTATTTGTTTATGATATATTATTATATACATATAGAATATTTAATAATTCAGTAATAAAACTCACTAAAAGAAAATCCTAAAATAATCCTAATAGACGTAGGTGCCTAAATTAATTGTTTTTGAATATTTACTTTTTTAATAAATAAAGCAATAATAATGTACAATTACACAGATTGACTGATATCTTAAGAATTCAGAAGATCAATAACTGTGTAACGGAATAGATACATTTTTAGCACATGTTCAAACTATCGGCCATCTATTTCAATATATGCTTCAGAATAATTTTTCATAAATGAACACTCGCCGTCACAAAAGATATCTTGAAGAGTTAGCTATTTCAGCCAAGTCAATTAGATATTCCATCATGACTGTTTGCCAATTTTTTAAAGATTAGTTTGACAATTGTCTAACAATTGACAGTTGATTTATTATGATTAAATGTAAAATTAACAAAATTTAAATTTTTTTCGAGAAAGCAAAAATGTCGAGAAAGGCCATCATTTTTGCAAGTTTCCAATTTTTTGCTATCATGTATCTTTGTAATTAAAAATCTATTAAACTAAACTTCACCTGAAATTAACTGAGGAATATAGTTTTGTTAATCTTTTAACTTTGCAAAATTTAGTTTGCGAAAAGTCCTTCTTTTTTTCGTCTTCTATTCGGTGATAACAATTGCCAATTCTTTTCAGAATCAGTAGTCATGATGCGATTGAAAGCATGAAAGCATTTATGATACAAGTATACATTCAAGAATATCCGAAATTTCTAGTACTTTTTGATAATCAATTCTCAATCTTCATTTCTCAAGTTCCTCGGAATCATTGATAAACGATAACTTAACTAAATCTTTTAATAAAAAATAAGGGGAAAAAATATAAGAGATTCAGAAAATAAAAGCGGCCTGCTGCTCCATGAATCCATTTCGCCCAATCTATCTTCCAACGAAAGTAATATTATTATTACCTATATTATTCTCTTAATCATATTAATTGTTCAAAATGTCCACCTTCTGCTTGCAAACATGCTGCTGCTAATTGTACCATAGACAATGAAAATGTATCCAGAAATTTATAGTAGTAATAATAAAATGTATGGCTATGTGCGATAGCCTTAGCACTACCTAAATGTTAATCTTTAATGCCAAATAAATATTTGGAGTGACACACTGCGTATCTAACAGAAACTGGTGCTTTTGAGTGAGGCGGGGCCGTTGTCAGGCATTACTGACAAGAATATAAATTCTTCATATCTCGATAACTCGAGTCGAATTGACTTATAGTGTGTATGAACTTTTTTGCTTAGAATAAACTCTAGAATACATTTTAGAAGTTTGTCGGTTTCCTCGCGGAACACCCTATAAATAAATTAAATATATATAAAACAAGGCTCTGTATAGGTTAATATATCATAAAAAGAGGGGCTAATAAGAGCCAGACTTGCGAGATGTGAGCACTTATAATAAATGTATAATTCTTAGTAAATTTGAAGGTAACGTTTATTAAAGTAATATATACGTTTCGATTCCAATTCGGGCCATCTTCAATAACTCTAAAATTAGAAAAGCCAAAAGAAATACAAAATTAACAATTACAATAAGAATTTTTTTTTATATACATTAAAATTGAAGTGTTGTCTTACTGTGTAACGTCAAAATCTAAACGATGAATTTCATGCGGTCTGATCTCGCACGCGGGATCTCGAGATACTCCAACGGTTTAAAAAATGTAAATAAATCCAGCCTAATCAAATGTGAATAAACTTTAATTCACAAATCACGAATTAACGCCCAAATAAAAGGTATTGGCACAAGTTCAATCTTGTCGGAAAATCATTGAATAAGAATACATCTCTTCACGTAAAATCCGTCATATTGTAACGTGGTTAATATTTTGAATTGATAAAATTCTTCCAATGATGTTATGATTTTTCTCGGTACTCCTGAGGCTTTATATTCTGTCTTTGTAGTCTCAACTGTTCTAAATTTTCCTAAATTTCAATAGATATTTGCAGTACTATACGCGACACATACAAATAATTAATTGTAATAAAGATTAAGCAAAAAACACAGAGAAATAATAATAAATGATAAATTCAGGCGTACCTGAATACTATACCGCAAGTATTTGGAGTGAGTCTCGCTAATTATTGAAAATGTAAATCAAATTAATATAATAATTTTAAAATCACCTATCAGTTATCGAAAATTTGAATTCTAAGAGATATCAATCTACAATGTAATCGTATATACAAAGAATTATTTATCTATTAAACAAATGAATAAATATCCAAAGAGTTTATGGACTTATGTTCGTTAAAACCTTTTATTTCGTTTTGTGGTTTCTGTTATATAATTATATAAATTTATAATTCTGAAACACATCCTGTATTACATCATTTTATTTTCTAATTCATTTCTTAAGTTATATTGCTTAAGGCACCCGAAGAACAGAAAACTCTTTCTCTCTCTCTCTCTCTCTCATCACATGCAAAACGCATAGCTTAGATTACAGAGTGTACGATATATGTAATCGTGTGATTCACGGAAAGGATATGCAAAAATTTCAGGATGACGTAAATTTCATTATAATGCCAAAAG
This sequence comes from Lasius platythorax, assembly GCA_963971435.1. Lineage (NCBI taxonomy): Eukaryota > Metazoa > Arthropoda > Insecta > Hymenoptera > Formicidae > Lasius > Lasius platythorax. The sequence goes on from OZ020540.1 coordinate 13,241,151, forward strand.
TTATAGAATAAGCTTGAAAGTTTTAAATTATACGAATAGTAAAATAAAAAATAATATATTATAATTATTAATATATTACACATGTCACTAATTGGACATATTTAGATTGGCACATATGGCCGCATTATTTATTGTAAATTAAGCCTACGGCATAATACTTATCGTATTTATGATATGCACGAGAACTAATAAATAAAGTATACTACGCGCTGCGTAGTTTTAATAATTTAATTACTTTTAATAATTTATTACTTTTAATAATTTATTACTTTTAATAATTTATTAGCTCTCGTGCATCATAATCATAAATACGATAATAATAATAAATTATTAAAAGTATGCTACCCAATATTCTTAATAATTTAATAATTTACGTGCAATCTATAAAAAAAATTTATCATTTGTCGTAGACGTTACTTTGTTTTATTCGTACTTTTTGTGCAAAACGAATTATGTAAGAGTGAAGTGAAATCCTCTATCTGGAAGAAATAAAACTCCAATTTCCAGTAAATTTTGTTTCTTCGTTTGTTCTGAAGCTATAAGATTATTTATAGAGTAATATATAATGGCTCAGTGCAAGATGTTCAGTCTGTCACGCTAGAAACTCAAGTTCGAATCCATCGACAATAGGACAATGGGACAATAAGATTATTTATAATACAAAGTTTTACTTTTTCATGGTCTATAGCGTCAAAATTATATTCCGCAATTTAGATTAATAATATAATAGAGTCAGAGAGAGAAAAATAATGCGAAATGTGGATGTAAGAGCCGCCATGGTGATCACAGCGACAATGCGTACATTTGCATGAATCGGTTGAATTGGAAATCACGTGAAAATTGTTCAATTCTCACGTTAATGCCAATTACATTACGTTGAAGCCATCGCATCATCTCGAGAAATTTCAACTTCCAAGACGTCGTATATCAACCGACTCATTGACGTAAACGCAAAGATTAAGTTGGAAATTTAAATCCTAAATGCAAGTCTCGAATCTCGAGATTTCGGCATGGAGGTAATGTAGAAGTGACGCAGTATGTATCGATCAGGTTTCTCCGCAGACTTACTGGCTCGAGATAAAAAGACTTGTGTGCTTAATCGCAAATTGCAAGCAACTAAGTATCGGGATTATAACTTGGAAGAGTAAACGGTTCGCCAAGTGTGCGTGACACGGTTTAACTTTTACCATCTCCACAGTTGTGGCATATTACGCGATTGAAAAAAAAAAAAACCATGTGTGGGTCGACATATTTTTTTTTTCAACAATTAAATATTATGCTTAAAACGCATACTGTGTCAAAGAAGATCGAGTGAGTGAGTTTTGCAACAATAACAAGTCACAATAAAACGAAAAGGCACTGATATATAAATATAAATTCAGGTAAGAAACGACAACTAATAAGAGCCAGGCGCAGAAATTAGGCGCAAACAAACTTGTTTTAAAATCTCCTTTATTTAATTCGAACGTTTCGATCCTTCCTTCGGACCATCTTCAGCAGATCGAATAACAAGTCAAATATTAATGCAAGGAGTGAGAGAAAAACGAAGAGAGTGCCCCGGTGTATCTAGTTGCGCCGCATTGAGGCGGTCGAGTTGTCGAACCGAGACGACAGTTCTGTTTTGTCTATTACGAGAAACGGGAGATAAGGAAAAGACGAGGAGACGACGTGGCCGAGCTAGGGCGAGGCGACGTTCGTGTTCTGATTTCGGCGCGACTTAGGAGGCGGCTCTGCCCGGTTCAGGGCTGCGCGGTTAGCGCGGCTCGGAGACTCATTATAGCTCGCTGTCCGTAATATCCCGTCGTAACACAAAGGGGTAAACGATCGCAACTTTCAACCGCTCAGAGATATATCCCTCACATAGACGAGAGACTCACGCCTCTCGCACACACAACCTCGGTCGATCTTTAAAGCAGACCACCCCGTCGAGCGCTACCAGTTTTCGCTCCGGGAGCTCGGCACGATAGAAAGGGTTGCATTTGTATGCGGGCCGATGAATCGAAGATCGTGAATAGCGATATTCGGCGCGAAAAATGTGCTCGGAAGCGCGTGGATAACGCAAGGGGAGTACAAGGGGGAAAGAAGTAGTCGATGATAAAGTAGGCGCGGCCAGCGCAGCGGCTGCTGGCGGCAGCGGGGGCCGCGACAGCGGCTTTCCGCATCCCGGGTCTTGGGTCGCGCGAAAATCAATGTCGCCCTTACCTTAACCGATCGAGGGTCCCCTCTTGTCTTATGATATGCACGCCGAACACGGCTAACGCTGACAGTATCGCTTTAACACAGAATTGTCGATTTTTCACGTACTCGCCGCTTTTCAGTTACTGCCCCTCGCATGCCAACCGAGTCCGCCATCTTCGGTGAACTGCCAGATACCCTCTCAGGGCGGCCAACTGCGGCCAACCGCTGCGCGCGGATAAGCTCGCTTCAACTCTGCGCATCTCGTGTCATTTCGCACGCGCGCGCGCTCTCTCGTGCTCTTTTTCTCTTGCTCTCTACACATTATACACATTTATTTCGATTCCTCTTTTCTTTTACTGCACAATTCAAACATTGCTTCATACATGTCGCGCCAGAAAAAAAAGGAAGCCCACAGTTATGTTTTGTTAAGTGTAATTAGGCACGCTGTAAAAGAAGTTTCAAAAATATGTAAAACGGAGGCTCATCACCTTTTATATTCTTATCCGCATTTTATATTCTTGTATACCATTTAGAGCGAAATTATAATTGAAAAAACGAGAAGTTTTCAGGTAGAAAAGAGAGAAACAGAGAGATTGGAAGAAAGAGAATTTGGTGTCGTCATTTCATGAAAAAACTCTTCGCAATTACGTCAATGCATCGCAGTCTCGACAATATTCACAAAGGAACATAACGCTTTTTTAACATTTTTGGTTTTCATATACGTTCGAAAATTTCAGTATTTAATGTGATCAAAGATTAAGAATATTTCACGCCAAACATGAATGTTTCAGATATGTTGAACCTCTAATTTATCTCCATCGGAATCAAAAGAGAATCAAGTAAGATCATATTCTCAGTAGATTCATCTTCAGTTATATGCGGTTGTGAGCGCTGAGCTAATTCCGCAAACATTCAAATATTTACTATAGAATATTAACACTTCTCCTTAAGATGGTACGAATATCATTATTTTTCAAGATATTGTTTCCGGTTTTTTCATTTGGTACTCCATTAATTCCAATTAAACTCTTCAATTTATTAAGAAGATAAAATAAATTAATAAAAAATAAAAGTAAGGTAAAAGATATTATATTATTTCGAGCACAATAAATAAAAAATAAAAAAATAAATGTAAACTAAAAGATATATAATTATTTCAAGCAAATTTAAATGTGTGAATTCACTATAAACATGCTATTAGATTCACTATTTTCGATCATTATATCGATTAACATCAAATTAAGAAAGTTTCATATTTTCAATCATTATTATTCAGTATTATATTGAAAAAATGATAAAATTCTATTTTTTTCGTGCAATAGCTTAGAACGCATTAGCATCTTTTTAAAAAGAAAATTTGATAAAAAGAAAATTGATTTTTCCAATCTCTTTTTACAAAAGTTTGTTGCACTATTTGTCATTGTTCTAGCGTCTTTAGCGAATGTCAAGCCGAGTCCAGATAAAAAAAACGATCATTAGCGAATATCAATGAAGAGACGTTATTTTATTAATATTTTTATAAAAAATTATTTTGTAAAAAAGTTTTACAATTATTTTATAAAAAATAAAAAATTAACTCTTCTTCACTCTCGTTCGTTGTTATTTGATTTGTTTAATCTCCATCCGGCTTCAAAAATCGAGATCTTTTTCTATTATAAAAATTCATCAAAAATTGTCGATAGTTTGCATCAGTGACGAGATTATTATTGAAGACGGCCAGCTATGAATAAATTTTCGTGACTATCAAATAAGCTCGATGAGCCTGGAGATAATTGAAGAATGATGACATTATCGGCCGTTTTAACTGCATTGAATAATTACACGAGTTATTTTAATTATGCAAATATATTTTAGCTGATTCAGCTATTATTTTATAGGAAATATATAAATTTTTTATGCAATTATTTCAAGAGTAATAAAATGAACGTTTTATTATACTAAATAAATTACTATTTTATTACCGACAATGCAAAGATTTACTTATCTACAGTAGCGCACAGCAAGCTTTTTCAATTACGCAACTTGTAAGGTTAGCCATCTCTCTCTTTTTGATAGTACTTTATCGATAATAATACGTCGATATACGATATACGATATTTATATACGATATATATACGATATATATACATATATACGATTTATATACGATATACGATCGTTTGTGTTTTCGCGAGTTGAGATTTTAATAAGAAAATTAATACAATATGTATACATACGAGATATGTACATTCCAGAATAAAGTTGTAATTTACAACTGGTTGTAAATAAATGCAACAATATTATTTTTTGAAAGATTTTTTTATTATCGTAATTTTACCTATACTTTTAGCCACTTCTTTATATAATCATCATCCGAACAATCACCACTGTTTAATCGTTCCATATCTCTTTTTCCGCTTCGGACATAATCGAGATCATGGATAATTTGCTTAAATTGATCTGAGAAGACTGGAATATATCGTATATTGAAAAACATAGATTTTTAGTATTAGTACTACATATTATTAGTAGATGCAATCAAGTTTTTCCGATTATTTTTATTCGTGGAGTACATGGAAAATATAGGATAATGGATGGAGCGAGGACACTTGTCAATTAAGCCAATAATTATGTCTCCTTTATGGCAGAGAAGCTGTTGAGATATTTGACAGTTAAGATATTTCTCGGAAAAGGTAAAAGTTTATGGAACCAGTCAAATTCAATAAAACTAGTTTTAATAATAATTGTAAGAATAAGAATTGTAAGAACATCAAGAAAATTCAATTAATTATTAATAGTTTTCTCCTTGTGAATTGCAATCTTTAGGATATTTGTATCTATATAATACACATATTACAATTTAACAAAGTTTAGCACTTAAAAGTTACAGATTATTATATTGTATATAGTATATCATTAACGTATTTATATTATAATATTTATTATAAATACAAATATTGCAGCATAAATATAATATCATAAAATCAATACTTTAAAAATATTACCTCCCATCATGCTTAACGTTGTATTAGAGACATTTAATTAATTCCTTCCAAGATTGCAATTCACGATGATACGTAACTTGATCTTTAGTTAGTATTATTAAAATACGTCATTCAATTCGAATTATGAGATGTAATTGTAAAATTGATATAATTATCGCAAATGTGCATGCATATAACTATATATAGTATAGTATAACTACTATAACTGTATTATAGCGATAATACCGATATAACATAATAATGCATTTATGCAATTTTACAATTTGGGAAAATAGTTCATTTATAATCAAATGTAAATATATATAATTATATATAAATTATGTCAATATGTTTTCTTTCTCTTGTATAATCTCTGTCCACATATATACAGAAACAATAATAAGAATAATTGAAAAATAATTAGAATAATTTTCACATTGTGTTTTTAGAAAAAGTGAACTTCGAAGAAATGAAAAAAAATGGCCCATATATATTTATATATAGGCAATTTTTTCTTTAATATTTTCTAATAATTATTTTCTTCAATTTTTTCTAATAATTATATATAAGGTCAGTGCAGGTAATTACGCCATAGCAGCTAATTACGCCACCTATCTAATTCTTCATTAATACATACGTATGGCTTTAAATGACGAATGCTAATTGTGAAGGCATAGATACTAAGTTGTTATCAACAAACATTTTGCCGTTTTGTACTTTCAGTGATTTGTAGTAACAATTAGAACAAAAGTTGTTATCAAAAAATTTGCCACTATAAACTTGGCACTATACTCGCCGCTAATTTGCCGGCAGTAATTATTACATTTTAAATATTTACTAGCATTATTTTTGTAGCAAATTCGACGTTTTTTCCGAAAGTGTAGTTGTATTTGTCATTCCATTTCATGTAAGTACAAAAAAAGTAATTTATTTACAAAATTTCAGGCTGCTGGTAATTACGCTACTTTAAGAACTCATAAGAATTACTAACGAATTTGGTCTCTATGTTTTGTATTTAGATCCGTTTTGATTGTGGCAGTTTTTTCGATATAAAAAATGAAACTTATACTTGATGATAAAAAATAAAACTTATTTTTGCTTATTTTAAAAAAATAAAATTTATAATTACAAAACACGTTTGTCTCCCCGTTCCTTTTTATGTGCTTTGAAATTGCGAATAAAATTCACAACATGTTTGTTGCAAAGCCCTGAGTTGGTTTCTCACGTAATGCCACGCCTCAAAATCACTATATATGAATTTTTTATTAGGTGGCGTAATTACCTGCACGTGTCGATAAATACGCCACTTTGACGCACTTTTTTTAAACGATTGGTTGAAAAAGAAAAAGAGGAGATAAAGCGTTGAAATATTTTTTTTGAGGCAGCCAAAAGATCACTTTTAATTATGGTACACTTAATTTTTTCACTCGATCCTCAACAAAGTGTCCAAAAAATCCAAAAGCTTAAGGTGTCGTAATTACCTGCACTTACCTTATTATATTTATATTTGATTATATATGAACTTTTTTTGGAAGTGCAATACATTTAAATGCTTTGTTAATATTTTGTAAGAATAAATTAAAAAATTAAAACAGAACCAATATTTTATAATATTAAAAAAGAGAAGTACATTTATCTTTTCATTATAATTACTTAACAATGCAAAATAACTATTGTTATGACCTGTGGACCCATGATTCTTTTCTTTCCCACGATTCAAGCACATATGCATATTAAAAAAAAACTATAAAGGTCAAAAATACATTAAGCAAAATATAACAGGCGAGCCATGACCACGGAACGATTAAGAAAGACATCGTAAATTAATAGAAATATAGAGACGGTTCTTTATGAGACATAATCTAGCGCAAGTTTAGAAAAAAAGAAGAAACAGTAAAGATAAAATTTCAAAGTCACCCGGTAACACTCAGTTTCATATTTTAATAGTGACCAGTTGACATCGAGTTTAAAACGAAAACTTCTGAACTATGTGGATTATTACGATTTACACTGAGCACAGAGAAAATTGTCTATATATATGTTATTATATTATTTATAAATTTTGTGTATATCGTATCGATATTTGCAATCGTTTAATTTTTCATATCACATCTGACATGAAACTGTTATTCTTTAACGTTCGTAATCCATTGAAGCTGGGAGACGAGAAAATATCACACACATCATCTTTATTTATATTATCAAATATATTAATTACTATATATGTACGCGTGCTAAATTGTACAATATGTACAACTTGAAAATCTAATATAAAGTTATTCTCTTATACTTAGAAAATATGATCGAAAAATCAGGGACGTTTTTGCATTTAGTAATGAAGTAGTTAAATAGGATAAAGAAAGAGAATATAGAGAAGAGATAAATATTATATTATACGATAAAAAATATTACTTTACGATAAAGATTAATTGATCATTCAACTAGTTTATCCATCTCTATTCTATCTATCCCTGTAATAATATCCGCCATAATGTTACAAATTTCCCTTTACCTACCTCTAATTGTAAGTACGATCTATATGTGTTTATAATTTCTTTACCGTTTTTACCTAGTTTTGTTAAAAATTTAATAATGACGCGTTGCTCCAAATTTTAATCACACATTTTCTGTGACGAAGCCGGAAAAACAATTACTTATTCTATCGCCTATACAAAATAGAAAACAAATTAAAATATGCTACAAAATTGGTATAAAAAAACTCGTGAAGAATCACTCTAAAGGCTAATCTACAATGTGCTCTTTGCGTTTTGTTTCGTGTTCTCTGTCCTTTGCTTTCCTTTTTCTTTTTGCAAAAAGCAAAAAAGGACAGAGAACACGAAACAAAACGCAAAGAGCACATTGTAGATTAGCCTTAAGCAATCATAAGTTTTTTGAAAAACAAAAATGAGTTTTTTCTGTAGAAGAGGAGTTAGGTACGTCATTCTCGTTTCTTTTTAGTCACACCTTGTAATTTTCGATTTTTAACGAATCGAATTAATCACCATTTATAATATGTTAGCATCGTGATAATTATAAAGTGATATTTCGCTGTTAGAGAGTCTTATTCGATCGTACTTAAAGGTAAAGGGAAATTAGTGATAGTACATATACATATATATATATATATATATATATATATATATATATATATATATATATATATATGTATATGTGTGTGTGTGTTTATTTCATTAAATAGTTTAATGTATGTAACACAAGAAGTGATTACGTCTTTTGTCATATTCTTTCACAAGTTATCTTTAGAATGGCAGCTACTATAAACGCAACAGATGTATGCATGTGTATATGTGCTAATGTTTACCTATCTTACACATTATTACGTCTCCTACATCAATAGCGCAAATACGCCTTGAAGGACAGAAATCGCTTTGCATATATGAGACTGGAAATGAAATCAAATATGAAAAAAATTATCACTTTTCGCGGATTAAATTTCGAGATCTTAGGAATGAGTGCATTAATTTTATTCGAACCGATCACAATTGAAAGCTTACATCAACATTATATTTAATAAATTATTTATTAATAAATTTTTTATTACAGCTTTAACTCTAGAAATATTTTGATTGAAAGCATGTTTGAAGAATTTCGGATAAGATATTTAATAGCGCCTCTCAGTTCATTTGAAACCGCACATGCGGTTGTTGCCACGTTGTTTCACCACGAAAGTTAATTCTCCGCTATTAAATGGAAAGTGTCTAACTGCAATCGGAGCTATCTTTTTGCATTTAGCTGAGAGATCTTAAATAAAGGATAGTATAGTAAAACACAAAACACACACACACACATGTATAATAATCCAATTTCATCATGATTTTTGTGATTTAACATAACAAGGATATTTAAGCTGTTTACATAATGTAATCGTAAAAACATTTTCTGTTTTTTTTTTTTTTCGCAAGGAAAAACACAAGACAACTACTTTTAAGACAAAAGTGTACATAAAATGTACACTTCTAAATATTAATTAATGTTAAGTTATTTTGTCCCGGTATATGTATAGTCATAAATGCGTTTATATTAAAGTACACAAGTCAATTAGAAAATTTATACCTTTCACATCGTTTATAAATTAATTAAAAATGTACTGGCATGTGCAAAAAAATCGATTTGCGCTGCATTTTCACTTTCGAACATTGTGAAAGCGCGCAAAAAGGATAATGCTGTGCAAGCAAATACCGCTTACGAGAAGTGTGAAATGAAACTAACCTGAATACGTACTTTGGACTGTGGCGTCGATACATCTTTCTATTTTACGTAAAGCTGTTCAAGGAAACAATTCCTGCGCGCTTACGCAACACAAAATATCAACTTGCTTATATATTCTACGTGACTTCATTATTTACTTTAGTCCAAATGCATTTAACGTAGATTCTTTTAGAGTAAACAAACATCTTTATCAATATTATCGATATTTTATATATAGGTACTAATACTTATTATTATATCATAATAAATATTTCAATGTACGAATTAATACTTTAATATGTATATATGTATTATTTTTTTTATTTGATTACATATTTTACAGTGAATACATACAAGGATTCGATGCACCTGGAAGCTGGAAGCGGTATTCTGTACATGGTTACCGATAACTATCGGTGTCGTTAGTAGAAAAAGTTAACGATAAATCGTAATCTTAAAATTTGAAGTTGCCGCTAATTTCAATACAGTGAATACACACTGCATGTTTACGCTCGATTTACTTCGTAATCGTGCTCACGAGTACAAGCTCGATTGCAGAGGGCAATTGCGTTCTATGCTGCGCGATAACCGATTTCCGTATCACATTCGTGTTTGTCCGTTTGTCGTGTTAGTCCGTTATCGTCCGTGGACAGGAACGGACGTGTTCAAGCGTGTCACCGCGCGTGTCTTTTGTTTGGACTCTATTTTTTTGTGTGCATATCAAGTCAAGTATTTGATCAACCTATTTGTGGTGATATAGACGGGATTTGTATTACCCATCAGGTGCCATTGAATCCAAGGAAGAAGAAGTGTTTGTCATGTTCTTTGATTCGATGTTGCCGGATTGTGAGACGTGAAATCCCCACTATTTGACATCGTGCGGCTTCTAACAGTACCGAGCATTCACGAATACCACCGAGAGGCGTCCAACGATTAGCCGCTACTACATGAACTTTGGTTACTATAGTATACGTTAAATTTTACGGTAGTGGTATTCAGTGGCATTTTACATTTGATGCGGTGGGGGAAGTATATATATTCCACGATCTGACGGCACACTGTCCCAACTGTGTCTATCTTCGTCAGCGCGAGAGTTCAATCACTCGTACCAACTTGTATTCGAGAGAACTTCACTATCAGGCGTCCACGCGGCAATTCAAGCGTCATTTAGCAAAAATAGAGGATCATGGCTTCGCACGTAACGGATTTTTACAATGGCAAGAGCATATTTATTACCGGTGGCACCGGTTTCGTTGGCGTCTGCTTGATAGAAAAACTCCTGAGATGCTGTCACGATGTCAAGAATATTTATCTGCTAATGCGACCGAAGAAGGGGAAGGAGATAACGGAAAGATTGGAGGAATTGACGAAAAATTCGGTAAATAGCATATCGAGATTATCGAGACGTCGCACATTCCATGTTCCTTTCATATATATTTTATCATATTGTAACTTAATATTTTATTATATTATTTTATTTATTATTTTTATTATATTATATTAATATTTTATTTATTATTTTTATTATATTATATTAATATTTTATTTATTATTCTTTTATATTTTAACATATTGTAAACTTTCTTTTCTGTACAGGTCTTTAATAGACTGAAAGAGGAAAAACAAACTGATTTATTTAAGAAACTGATTGCAATTGGTGGAGATGTTGGCGAAGAAAATTTAGGACTGTCTTTACAAGACCGAACAACCTTGATAAATACAGTACAAGTTGTTTTCCATTCAGCCGCTACGTTAGACTTTGAAGCTGATCTGAAGAATACAACAAACATTAATTTGCTAGGAACTCGTAGAGTTGTTGAACTTTGTCGGGAAATTAAAAACCTCAAGGTAAAACAATATTTATAATAGATAAAGAGATATTTGGTAAAAAAATTGCATTTATGCATTCTTTAAATAAATTTATTTACATTTGATGTTTGTTGTTTAGGTGCTGGTGCATGTCTCTAGCGCTTATGTTAATTCAATGTTGCACGATGTGGATGAGATACTATATCCGGCACCTGCAGATGTAAATACAGTTTTGAAACTGGTTGATACATTGGATGTTGCTGCTTTAGGTGCAAAAACACCAGATATATTAAAAGGTCATGCAAATCCTTATACATTCACTAAACATCTGGCCGAACATGAAGTAGCAAATGGAGGACTTCCAGCAACTATCGTGCGCCCTTCAATGAGTAAGTGTACGCTTGCTTATCCAACATGTATATTGTTATTATTGATACTATAATTTTAAACTTAATTTTATATATTTAGTAATAGGAGCATGGCAAGAACCGGTTCCAGGATGGACGATATCGAAAAATGGACCGCAGGGTTTCATAATGGGTGCCAGTAAGGGTATTGTGAGAAGATTGCCAGTTGCAGAAAATCTTGTTTACGATTACATTCCAGTAGATATAGTAGTGAACAGCCTTATTGTCGCAGCTTATAGTGTCGATCGAGATAGGTAATTCTAGATCAAGAAATTTTATGCATTTTTATTATATGGAAATATGGTATGCTTTTATTTAATGCTAATATTTAAGTTTTCTGAAATAATGTACAATTTTAGTGATAAAGGATTAAAGATATACCACTGTACATCTAGTACATGCAATGCTTTCCGATGGCAGAATGTGGAAAAGGAAGTTAATAAGTATTTACATAAGTATCCATTACGAAGTGCTGTTTGGTATCCATATCTCAAGTTTTTACCATCGCTTTTCTTGTTTAAAATTTCGGCCATCTTTGTTCATTTTATTCCCGCCTATATTTTGGATACAATTACACGATTATGTGGAGGCCGTCCAATGTAAGTTTTATTTTGAGATAGGGGGAGATATTTCATATAAAATATATCTTGTTATAAAATTCTTTTTAAATTAATCATAATGTTTACTATTTTTCCAGTTTAGTTCGTTTACATACAAATGTTAGCAAATCATTAGCACGGCTTGAGAAATTTATTTTCCAAGAATGGAGATTTAATAATCCACGTTTGCTGCAATTGCATGAATCACTATCTCCGGACGATCAAAAATTATTTACATTAGACATTAAGCCATTGATCTGGAAAGACTACTTTATAGATTTGATACAAGGAGTCAGAACGTACCTTCATAACGAGTCGCCGAAATCTTTGCCGAAAGCACGTTCCAAGGATAAAATGTAAGCAAATGTCGTAAGAACATATTTCTTAAGTAGTTAACAATTATTAGTTATTATTGATGTACATTTATGTTCCAGATTGATGATTGCTCATCTGGGTTTGCAAGCTGCTCTGTTAGGTTTGATCTGGTGGTTGGTTAAAGTTTCGTTTGCTACAACATGGACAAAAACTGGCTTAGTTGTACCAATAACATATTTACTCTTTAATCAATTATAAGCAATATTTAAATACGATCGTTTTCAGTCGCGAGTAAACAGAATAATATTGATACACATAAAAGTTATTTTACACAAACAGAGGCACATATGCATATGCACATAAAATATTATATCTTTATATCAATATATGGTTTTTTTTGTATACTTTAATACAAACATCAAATATTTTTGCAATAATTGATTATACTATGCTACACTACATTCAACATGTGATTGCTCTTTTGAATAAAACATGATGGTACTTTTGAGATCAAGTAAAATATATTGAAACATATTTTTTATAAAATGCCTATATACACACTTACACTAATGATAAAACGGCAACAAAAAATTTCTCATGTTAATGGTCATATACAATATGGCATATTTTAGTATCTCCTCTCCTTTTTATGTTTAATCAAAGTTAGTATTTTACGCGACTTCTTTCCAATTATTTCTTATTGTTTGCTACACGTGAGACACATCAGTTGCTTGATTTCTTCTTTGCAAATATCAACACTTTATTAATCTTTGCAGAATCATGGAGTCGGTCCAGGTGTACTAAGGACGAGTATTTAAAATTATATAAATATCTCACTTTTAATACTTTATAAATATCTAATTTTTTATTTTATTATTCAATATTTAATTTTAGCTGACCAAAAGATGATAAACATTGTTTACAGAGTAACAATATCTAATTTTATCTTATTAAACAATAACAATGAAAATCTGATTATAACACAAAATTTAATCAAGTTCCTATTTATTAATATTAGCGTAAGCTCTTCAAGCTAATATTGATATATAGGAACGCCCTATTGATCTTTTTAGATTTTAAAGTACATTATCATCAACTGCTTATTTTAGCGCCATGCAAGTATTTTTTAGACTTTTAATACGATGGATAACGGATGGTGATGGATATCATAGGTATCTATCAAAAAATATTTAAATACTCAATTGTTTACAATATTTCAGCATTTTATTTGTTTTATATATGTTTTGTACATGTGTGCGTGCGTGCATATACACAGGGTGATTCAGGAGAAAAATTAACATTTTGGGAAGTGATAATATTGGCTATTATGAGAAAAGACAAGTTCTCTCACACACAGACGAACATATGTTCGAGTTTGAATAGAGAGAGAGAGAGAGAGTTTTTCATACTTAGAATTACTTGAAAGAGTAAATACAAAAATATGAATAATAAAGGGAAATTACTCATCTTTTCTCTTGAATCATTCATATATGTCTATGATAATATAATTATATATGATAATAAAATTATATATTTATTCATTATATATATGCATTGTTAATAAAAATTTAACTATATTACAAATGTATTTTTTTGTAAAAAAAAACTATATATATATGATAAGTAACAGTAATTTAAACTGTTTAAAGTGTATTTCTTTATGCATAAATGTATAGCTGCATCTTTTTTTCATTTAAGTATTTTAAGTCTCTTAGAAAATTCAATCAAGGTAGCAATTAAAAGATATAGTGTGAAATATGTATGTATGTATATGCAATTATTGGTTGTTGCTGTAATTCCAATTTAAATAATGTTTTTTCTAACTAATCCATTTTTTCTGACTAGAATTACAGTAACTCACAAAATAGAAAAGCTTTTATGATGTTGTGATAAACAAAGTCCCCAAGTAAAAAGGGGACAGATATAATTAAGAAAAAAGTAGATATAAATATATATATATATATATATATATATATATATATATATATATATATATACATACAGGGTGTTTCCGGGTTAAATGGCCAAACTTGAAATTGAATTTAAGACTTTCAATCATTAAAACGGAATGTAATCTTTCGATTATAACTCGTAAACCAGACATTACCGAACGATATGTGTATATGACATTTTTTTCTTGTTTATGTGTGGAAAACTCACCCCCAAAGTTTGTACAAGTATTTCTGAATCACCCTGTATAAAGCGGGGTAAAAAAACCGGATAAAGAGGAAATGTTATTTCGGCAACGTTATTTCGAAGCCATCAGTTTGACAGCTAAGTGTTTGCGAAAGGGAAGTTAAACCACGAGAGGTGTCATCCGGAAATATAAGAAGAGAAAAGAAATACAAGGACATGTTAATTATGTGAATGGTAAATAATTATTACGAGATAAATTTATAGATATATAATTTCAGTTATCAGCTGGGACGGAGGGATTACGCACGACGTCAAAGAGTTCGTTAGATCCTAATAGTTTCTAATGGAAGCAGCCGCTACTATAAGTAAAACCGAAGAAGAAAGTTTCTTTCATCAAGCGGCGCCGCTATCTCAAGAAAAAAGCAAAATGACAAGGGACAGTATCTTTTAGCATTATACGATACACAAGTCAATTTTCAAATCAATAACATTTCCACATGTAATATTTCACATGTGCATTATCAGGAACGCCATAAATTGCAATAAATTGCTGCTTGATGACTAGAGAATCTCTCTAGTTCGACGATTTGTTGTTAGATGGATATGTCCATGATGGATATGTCTACGAATCGCGCGACTAGTAGTCTGCGTGGCTGCATACTATTCGGCGCATAATTCACGAACGTATATGTCCGTCCAAAGAACAGGCGCTGATTAAATAATGGGCGAGTTTTTTAATTCATTGATGGACTAATCGCATGATGCGCAAATACAACACGTGCTGTATTTGCGCATCATGCGATTAGTCCATCGATGAATTAAAAAACGCCCAAAATTATTTAACAATTTTTCTTTCGTTAAGCATTGCAGAAAAAATGGTTTAGGACCTTTTGACTCATTTTTGATAGTGTTTCATAACCAATTCTCAATATCTATCTCATTCTGCAATTGGTGTAAAAATAACATAGTTGCTTTTAAGAAAAAGTATGTAATTTGCAACAAGCAGCTGCATTTTTTTTTTTGAAAGCAATTATGTGTTTTCTTTACACCAATTGATTGGTCTTATTATTCTGTGTATAAAAGTATTAAGGTAAGATTACCGAGAACTGAATGTTTTACAAGATATTTTGTATTTTATGTCAAAATACTGTAAACTTCAAGCCTTATAACTCGAAAAGTACTTAATGAAAATACTAAATAATAAAATACTAAATAACTTAAATAGAAAATACTAAATAACTTAATTATAGTGTTTTGGAAAGCTCTCGAGATAAGCTACAAGAATATGTAATGAAAAATAGGCAGTTCCATTTAAGAAATTGAAGGTGACTTTGACAACGCTATTCAAGGTCATAATAATATTGCTATGTAATGCGTTACTTGAAACCCTACAACTTTTGTATGAAACATTTTTCTCGAAGTTTTCTCGAACATTTTTCTAGTTTTCCTAAAAAATGCCTGATACGGGCGCTCTGATACACCCTGTATATATATATATATATATATATATATATATATATATATATATATATAACAATTTATATATATATATAGATAACAATTTATATATATATATATAAATTGTTAAAAATGGTTAAAATTGTTATTAATGGTTTAAATTGTTATTGTTTTAAATTCTTCTTTATATGTATATATATATATATATATATATATATATATATATATACATATGTATATACAATATATATGTATATATGAATATGTTGTTTGCTATAAAATAATTTACGGTAATTTATAGATCATATATAGATATTGGTTTTTGATAAAACAAGAAAAAATTTCTAAATTTAAATATTTAAATGAATCGTTTGTGCGTTTTAGTACGTACGTCAGCGTTGATAGAACAACTTGAGTTTTTTGCTAAGAAAATTTTTTTATGTTATGCAATTGATCAATCTGGATTACCCAGTGAGAAATGACAAGTAAAAAAGATGTTTATTAGACGTCTAAGATATATCCCAGTAAACGCTAGATATTCCTGAAATATTCCGTTCGTATTCCAAAAGTTGCGTATATACCGGAATAGTAGAGGAATGTTCATAGAACATTCAAATAATCGTGAAATATTCAGAATATTCTATGAACACTAGTTGTATGTGCAATAAGGAATATTCAGTGCATATTTTGGTATATGTATGGAACATACACGAAATATTCCATGGAATATTATTGGATCAATCTTATCGGACATTAGTGAAAACCGACGTGCGCATGCATCTCGTTACCCTGCGAGCGCAGCGACTACTTGGTTGACTCTTGCGTTCACGTATACGTAGCCCGTATTGCGCGTTACACATCGTGCATTGCATTTTTATATTCGAGTCAGTGTTTCATCATGCGGTATTCATTTTAATTATTTGCGTTTCGTACCCAGTGTCGGGGTCGTATACAATTAGGAAGAAGAAGAAGAGTCTTAACTACAGGGCAAGACGGATGTCTCGTGGCATCTTTTGTGTACTGCACACAGCTATTACGTGGCCATTACGCATTACTTGTCTGTATTAAAATATATCTTTGAATAAATGAACAATATTCATAAATAAATACCATCTAAATAATTTATAAAACCGTTTTTTTAGAACAATCTTTACTATATAATATATATCATTCTGAATATATGGTGGAATATATGTAGGATATACTCCGAATGTTTTTCAAATATGTCCTAGAATATTTCTGGAACATTCAAAATATGGATAAAAAAATGGGACATTTCGCGCTTATCTGAATATTCCTTGTACATTCTGTAAATATTCCGGAATGTTTTGGAATATTCTTGGGACGTTAATTTTGGATCTTAGGAACATTTTATGAATATTCTAGGAATATCTAGCGTTTACTGGGATAATAGATGTCTAATAGTCGTTCAATAGATGTTTATATAGATCTGTGATTTTTGATTGGGTATATATATTTTACAAGTTTAAAATTAGCCAAAAAACAGTGAATTATTCGATTAAACTGGAATGATAACTGGAATGACAAGTTTGATATCTATTATATGTAAATTAAAATCTTTTCTTTTCTTTTTTTCCTTGTAAAAAAATGGATCTGATCATAAAACACACATACACACATACACACACAATAATGGGTTGTTAGTTAAGGGTCGGCAGGAGACACGGTGGAGACCTCCCGCGGAGAGCCGTGAATTACGGATTCGTAATTTTCGTATTATAGCTAAAATAAAGAATAAATCGCATTTTCATTATGATATTCGTAATCCGTAGCATCGTCTTTCTTTGGCTACAAAGTAATTTTTTGGGAAAAATGGAAAAAATAAAAATTCAATAATAGACGAGCAATATACAGCTAACCACGGATCAGGTGTAGTTGCGCCCGAATTCGTATTATATTTATTATTAAATTTTTAGAGCCAAATTGTTAAATCTTACGTTGTAGCCATAATTATGACAATATAAAGAATACGTCAACATAAAGTTTTATAAAGAATATTAATTTTTTGAAGCGTAAAACGAAAATTACGAAATGACAAGATTTGTACCTAAGGTGCAGCTAACAGCAGAATCTGGGGAATATTCCGTAGTGGCACACTGGCCGTGTGACAGGAGAGAAGATTGCGTCGTCTTCTCTCTTGCACGATATACGAGGTCTGTTCAAAAAGTATAAGTCAATGGAAAAAAGAAAACTTTTTGAACAGATAATTAATAATTAATAATCAATAATTAATAATTAATAATCAAATGAATATAATAATCAACAATTATTTTTTTATAATAATAGTATATTTAAATATATATACATATTTTTTAAAATATTTTTATATATTCAAATTTACTATCGTATAAAAATAATTATTGTTTATATTTATTGGATTATTAATTATTGATTGTAGCTTGAGCTACATGGCATAAACTCAACACAGGCTGAACATTGTCTGCATAATATATTTCACTTATTGATTATTTCAATTATATTTATTTATTAAAATATTTAATATATAAGTATATATTAAAATATACATACACAGATATGACAAGCTTATCTTGATTTTTCTTCGATTGATTTTATTGTATAATATATCTCTCTCTTTATCTCTCTCTCTCTCTCTCTCTCTCTCTCTCTCTCTCTCTCTCTCTCTCTCTCTGCTCTATAAATACTTATAACGTGAAAGAATTGAGAAGTAACGTATGATGGCTCAATGCAAGAATGTTCAATATCACCCAGAAAACTCGAGTTCAAATATATCAATATTAATTTTTTAATAATATATTGGAAAATAGATAAATTATTCAAGAAATATATTTTTTAAAGGTAATTAACTTAAGAATGTTTAAATAATTAAAATATTTATTATTTATTGTCAGACAATTTTTACACATAATTTTTACATACTAATAATATATATATACGCACATATGTGCATAAACATATATAAAATTTTAAAAAGTGGGTGCTTATTAGGCTTGCTACGGTACTGCCTTCTGCTACGGAAGGCCAGAAAGCATTTTCAGGCCATCTGTCTCTCTACCGTGCGTCCGCGTGAGCAATTCAATGGTGTTTGTATGTATATGGACATACACCACTACATAAAACGCGGAATCGGTTTCTCAGCGTTGGCAACACTGAAACCGGAGTTTCGTGCTGTCACCGCGCGAGGTCTCCAACATCAATTCGGAGTTTGCCTGGGTCTCCTGGGGGCCTATTACGGTTCTCGGATTGGGTGAAAATGACGAAAGTGAGTAACTCACCCAATTACGGTTGATCTCACCTCGTGAAAATACGAGATTATTCGCGTGAGCGGGCTCGACATGAAATTTCGAAGTGAAAAGGTGAAATCAAGCAAAATGGAGCACTTGTTATTAGTAATATTTAGGCGCAATCGTGAAAATACAATACTGAGGATACGTAGAAGACTACGGGATGCATTTTACATTCTGTAAAACATGAAAAACATTAGTCAGCATATAATAAAATTGATTATAAGATTGATTATAAAATTGAGGAGGAAAATTATGTCATCATATTTGACTTTATTTCAGCATTTATTTAATAAGAACGCAAAAATAATCCTTAAATTTATTAATTTTTATTGAGAATTAGATTTCCACTTTGTCAATTTTATTAAGTTATTTTTACGATTTTTATAAACGATACGGATTTGATTGAAACTGATGTCTTTCTTTATCGCGCTGTTATCTATTAAAATATTAATCGTGATCAATATTACTTAATAAATTATGATTATGTATTGTGATGCGTTCAACATGTGATTGACAATAGGAATAATTCCTATGTTTATGATTAATTGATTAATCGATGCATGGGCAGGATACGTATGAAGCGGGAATCGCGAACGGAAGCTGGAATTGCGATTCGCAATTGCGGGAGCAGGAAAAGCACTGGTCCAGTGGAGATGAGGAAGATATTATTATCATCACTACAACCACTATCACCACTTCCAAGAATAAATAATATTTATTTAAAGTTTATTTGCATAAATGTATCAATTACATAAAAACAGAATTATTATTTAAATAAACAAATTTAACTTTGTACTTTTTTGTATTATTAAGAAAATATAAGTCTTAAATATTTAATTATTCTGTAATATATGAAGGTACTATTTTTTCAACCTCTTCTTTTAAACGCATAATATTGCAAATTATAAATTATGGGATTATAACTGGACACAGTTCGGCTACTGCAACATCCTCGCCGGAAATGGTCTTGACTGCCGCATTGTACTTCTTCTGCAATAGTTTCACACGAAAGTTCCACGGATTTGTCGAAACTATAGTCTGAATCTGTAAAAATATTCCTGTATTATAATCTTTGATTTCTTTCTTATTTAATAAAAATGTGAAAAGATGAGAAAAAAATATATTTTATACATGGAGATTGTACAAACCTTTGCTTTAATCCATGGCATAACTGGATTTTTCATTTGAAGTTCCTCAAGCATTTTAATTTGTGGCCTAAAGTCCTCATATAACTCATTACGCAATTTATCCATGGTATGTATTATATCCCGTATTTCAGTATGAAGAGACTCATTTGTTGCTGTTAATGTATTTAATGTGATATATATATATATATATATATATATATATATATATAAAGATTTATATTTTTTGCATGCAGTATCTTACCACGTTGTCTTGTCATTTTCTTTCATAAAGGCATATGCAGCTTTAGTATGCTGCTCTATATTATACTTCTTGGAAATATGTAATAATGTATCATCCAATTTATCCTTAATATCTAAAAGTACATCTTCTGATATGTATCCTGCAAAGAGAAAAAGAGAAAAGAGAATTATAATTTTTATATTTTGCTAGTTTGGTTAATTTGGCAAAGTTAGATTCTATTTAATTCTTTTGATTATATGAGACTTACATTATATCTCGTACAGTTTCTGTCCACATTACTCGAGTCACATAACTGCCACACTTCTAATTGATGTTGATTCAGTATTTGCGCACTTTTATACAATATTTGTCGATTATATTTAGGCTATGGCAGAGAACGAGACGTAATCGTCTCGTTCTCTACCATCAGCTTTCGTGAAAATGTGAGATCACTATCCCGGAAGTGCCTAGTGATCTCGTAGTTTCACTCGACACATCCGTAATTGGGTGAACAAAGTCACGTGACATGAGAATGTGAAAAGTGAGTGAGCTCACCCAAGAACCGTAATAGGCCCCCTGCCGACCCTTAAGGGTCGACCGGGGTCAAGGTGGAGACCTCTGTCGGCCGGCCGGGAATTACGGATTCGTTTTTCCCAAATTTTAGCCAAATTAATTAATGAATCTAATTAAAATCATGCTCTTTTTAATCAGCAAGATCAGCCGCATCCTTGGACATAGTCGGATTTTGGAAAAACGATCAAAATAAAATTTTTAATAAATGTGGGGAAACGCGCAGCTAGCAACGGGTCAGGTTAGGTTAGCTGCGAGTCCGTATTTTATTTATTATAAATTTTTAGAAGCCAAAATGCAAAATTCGGCTATGTCCAAGGTTGCGTAATTATATAACGAATATATAAAAAAATATTTCACGAAGCTATGTAACTTCTTCGATGAAATTTTTGGGAAAAATGATTCTCACTAGTAAGAGCAGCTCATGGGGAATTTCCGTGGTAACATACTGACAAGGGCTGTGTTCCGAAATTGACTGCCAGTGCTGAAAATCTATAATACATGTGACGTGAACTATAGATTTTTAGTACTGGCAGTTTCGGAACACGACCAAGAGTGACATAATTTATATTATATTATTTATTATATTTATTTATGTTATAAATACATAAAATATATAACTATAATGTATATAATACATATAAAAAAGCAATATAAAGAATAAAATGAATAAAAAATAAAAGAAATTATATAATACTGTTTTGGAATTTATAATAAAAATATGATGTAAAACATCATTCATAATTTGTATGGAAATAAATAGGCAAGCAACAAAAAAAAAAAAAAATTATTAGAAGTGCAAGAGATGCAGTAGCTCAACTTATTTATGCTTTTAAATTATTAGTACTTACAATAAACAAATGTAATTTTTTTTAATAATTTTTATATACTTCAATATATTATAAAAAAATTAAATTGATAGATTTGGACTCGAGTTTTCTGGGTGATAGACTGAACATCCATTGATAAGCTACCATACATTACTCGTTACTTTTTTCATGTTACATAAAGTATTTTTGGAGCAGATTATACATATAATTACATCAATAATCTAAAAAAAAATAAAAATCAACATATTCGTCAATCTATGATTGCTACAAGATAATGTTGAACAAGAATTAGTATTCGTTCTCTCCTTGTCTCTCATATATAAAATTTACAAAAAGTGGTGGGTGCTTGTTAGCCTTGGTACATTACTGCCTTCTGCTACGGAAGGCCAAAAAGCATTTTCAGGCCGTATGTCTCTACCGTGCGTCCGCGTGAGCAGTTCAATGGTGTGTGTAAGTGTACAGACATACACCACTACATAAAACCTGAAAGCTTGGCAACACTGCAACGAAGTTTCGCATTGTCACCGCGCGAGGTCTCCAATATCAATTCGGAATTCGGCCGTAACACCGGTCGACCCTTAATGCTGCTTCCTATTCATTGCAATCATGGGGGCCTATTACGGTTCTTGGGTGAGCTCACTCACTTTTCACATTCTCATGTCACGTGACTTTGTTCACCCAATTACGGATGTGTCGAGTGAAACTGCGAGATCACTAGGCACTTCCGGGATAGTGATCTCACATTTTCACGAAGGCTGATGGCAGAGAACGAGACGATTACGTCTCGTTCTCTGCCATAGCCTAAATATAATCGACAAATATTGATCGCCATAAGACTTAACCGGTCAAGTGCGTTCCCGTACGGGAAATTATTAAAAAAAAAAGACAAATATTGATCGACGTAATTAATAAGTTTTAATCCAAAAAGTGCGCGACGTAATTAATAAGTTTTAATCCAAAAAGTGCGCAAATACTGAATCAACATCAATTAGAAGTGTGGCTTGGTTATGTGACTCGAGTAATGTGGACAGAAACTGTACGAGATATAATGTGAGTCTCATATAATCAAAAGAATTAAATAGAATCTAACTTTGCCAAATTAACCAAACTAGCAAAATATAAAAATTATAATTCTCTTTTCTCTTTTTCTCTTTGCAGGATACATACCAGAAGATGTACTTTTAGATATTAAGGATAAGATGATACATTATTATATATTTCCAAGAAGTATAATATAGAGCAGCATACTAAAGCTGCATATGCCTTTATGAAAAAAAATGGCAAGACATACGTGGTAAGATATTGTACGCAAAAAATATAAATCTTTATATATATATATATATATATATATATATATATATATATATATATATATCACATTATGCATTAACAGCAACAAATGAGTCTCTTCATACTGAAATACGGGATGTAATGCATACCATGGATAAATTGCGTAATGAGTTATATGAGGACTTTAGGCCATAAATTAAAATGCTGTGTCCAGTTATAATCCTGGTTGGAACACGAGTTGTGGCTATATTTCACGATATTACTTCCAGTAATTATTACAGTGGAATAATTGCCGAACCACCAAAGTCTACAAATAAATATAGGTAAGTCTTGTTCAGAGGTTTCTTTAATAAATTTATCTACAAAGAATTAATGGAGGTACATAGATATAGTTCTATAAATTTTGCAAGTTTTGTCATATATTGTAATATTAAATTATGTAATATATTACATTAATTTTTTATTGCAGATATTTAGTATTTTTTGATGATGGTTATGCTCAGTATGTCACCCATAAAAATATCTTCCCAGTTTGGGAGACCTCGCTTGGGAGAATTTGGGAAGATGTTCCCAGCGAATCACGAGATTTCGTGAAAAAGTACCTGGAATCGTATTCCGAAAGGCCAATGGTGAAACTGCAAACAGGCCAGATAGTCAAGACTGAATGGAAAGGCAAATGGTGGTTCGCGAGAATTGTACAGGTGGATGCGAGTTTAGTGTAAATATATTTTGATGCCGATAGGAAAATCGAATGGATTTATCGTGGCTCAACTAGATTAAGTCCTTTGTATCTCGAAATTCTGAAAGCCAATGCAAGACAACTTCAACAATCAGACAACGCTCAACATCGTATTCCCGCCGTTTTTAATGTAAGCGAGTAAATAAGTCACTTTCTCAATATACAGAAAAACAACGGTATTGAAAATATTAAATAGAAAACTCATAAATATCCTCTATTTATAAATTATATAATTTTTGCAGAAGAGTAATTTACCTTATGTTGAATATGCATCTAACATCGGAGGATGTGTCACAAAATGTACAAGCAAAAAAAGCAACAATTGCTACAAGCATAGCATCCAGTACATTGTCCACTGTACCACAACAATCGCGTGCCGTAGCTAAAAAGAGTACTGCTAAAAGACAAAGTAATATAGATGCAACATATAATTCTATGATAGAAACGAAACCGTCACATAGTATCGTTGTAAGTAAATAATAATTAACATATCACACATGCACACACCTACACATGCACACACATACTACATGCACACACATACTCGTATATATATGTATGTTATTATTAGTCAATAATTAATATAATCTAATTTCTCTGATTTTAGACACGTTCTGTATATTTATAAGCTATATTTTGTCTAGTTTTACCATACGCAGAGGAAATATGAATCAAAGCAATATGTTTCTCACAAGTGTGGACCAAAGTGTATCAAAAATATCAAAGTTTCATATGATGACGATCTCAAAGGACTTTCCGCTTTCTGTTTTTCTGTTATGTGGCTGGCATCGTCAGCTTTGTAAATATTCTAAGGGCAAAAAAGTTATAATTTATCAAGCGCTGTGTGGTATCAGGCTACATAATATGGAGGACCTGCATCGTTATCTTCGCATTACTGATAGTACATTGTCTGTCGATTTGTTCGATTTCGATTACTGGGTGCGCGCCTTCATGGATTTTGTCGTGGAGAAGTGCTTCATCCACATCAAAGTAAGTCGCATTTAAATGTATAAAAATCTATTAAAAATATTCATAGAGATATGGAAAACTATCGATATAGTAAGAATGTATTAAAAAACAAAACACTCTCGACGATACTGTCATGGTTATCGTATAAATCAATTTAATTGCACTGATCGATATTCCGCTTTAAAAAGTAAGTCTCATTTTTTGTTTTTATTTTTTATGCATTAATAATGCATATTACATATATATATATATAATAATTTTACATATATATATATATATACAGGTCGATAGCGCTACAGTAAAAGAAAAGAAAAAGAAAAGTGAGGTTAAGCGTGACTAAAAAGTGAGACGCAAAACTTATTAGTTATTATAAAAAGAAATAAATAAAAATGAACGTTACAGAAAAACAAAAAAAAATTTTGCTAAATTATATGAAAGATAATGAGGAGTTTGCAAGAGGCCGCCTACGATACCATAGTGGCAATAAGAAAATATTAGTAAGTATTATATATTATCTATCAATATACATATATCAAAATTTTATGGACAACACGTCGCAGTATTTTATTTATAATAAATAAATATATAATAGGTAAATTAATTTTGTTTATGCAGAATGATATGTGGATTGCTATCGCTACATCCTTAAATGCCACGGGAAATGGGCCTCAAAAACAACCCAAAGAATGGCAAAAGGTATTTATGAAAGGAATTATAATATCTTATTAAGAGTTACTATTTGCAACGTCTGTTAACTTTAACCAACCATTAACTTTTTAGAATATCCTTCAAAATTTTTAAAACTGTTTTGATATCGCAAATCTTCTCTGAAAATCTTCATTATTTTGACATAAATAGTTTTGTCTAAGTAGTTATTACGTGATTTTATAATACGTAATTTTTAAAATTAAACATTTTTATAATTAGTTAATAAACGTTGGAAATAATGGCCTTAAGTGACAAGAATAACAACATTTAGTTACTGCTACGATTATTAAGAAATGATATTTTACATAAATGTAGACATGGAGAGACTGGAAGTCAAATGTGCTAAAAAAATGTGCCCAAAATAAAAGTTATGCTGGCGCAACAGGTGGAG
Source organism: Lasius platythorax (assembly GCA_963971435.1). Lineage (NCBI taxonomy): Eukaryota > Metazoa > Arthropoda > Insecta > Hymenoptera > Formicidae > Lasius > Lasius platythorax. The sequence continues at coordinate 13,267,377 of OZ020540.1, forward strand.
GACCACCAAAAGTATTAAAGTTAACGGAACTTGAAGAAAATTTATTGGAGATCATAGGTCCAGAAGCCGGTGGTTTGGCTAATATTCCCGAAGGAGGAAATTTTTACAATCCTATGCAGAGAAGACTTGTACCTATTAATGATACAATTCCAGAAAACAGGGATTTTTTTCATACCTATGGAGGATCATGTGACACAATTGCACAAGAAGTCGGATTAAGAGAACAACTCCCATATAATTCTATGCAAATAAAAAGGGTATAATATTTGAACTACATTCTATATATGTCATTAAATGATTAATATATTTATTTTAACATGAATATAATAGAGATAATATCATGAGTACATGAAATAAATAATTTTTCTAAATTAAAAACCATTTAAATATTTCCAGAAATGTACTTCTACATTGACTAAAAACAAACTGTACAAGATTGATGACGTAACAAATAATTTGTCAAGCGGATCTACAAGGACATCTACAAGCAGAGCTTTTAACGACACAAATGTTTACGACACAAATTTTTCAGCACAGGTAAAATCAGTATATCCATTAAATAAAATAGAACGTTCATATGTTACTTATAGAGAAATAAAATTGAACATTTACAGGAGATGGAAAGTAGTAATATTTGTCATATTGATTCTGACTCAGAAATAGATGATATTGTTTTGGACAACATAAATACAAATACTACACCACATAGGCAAGTCATTCCTAATCATCAAGTACGAAGCAAAGGTATTAACTATTATTGATTATTCTTGTGCCTTTTTTTTAAATGTCGACATAAAATAGAATTAAGTAGAATATAAAATTTTGAAACTATTATATTTTAATGTTTTTTATTTTTTAGCTACCAATAGTAAAGAAAATGATTCAAGTGCAGCTATACAGTTAATGCGTGAGACTCTGGAAGTTAAACAAGAAAGGTTGAAAATTTCTAAAGAAAAATTATTTTTAAAAAAAGAAATGTTTGAATATTTTAAGAGTATTAATTCAGATTATAAAGATATCTTAAACAATATCGATTGCAATATTATGCATTTAAAAGAAGAGGTTGAAAAAATAGTACCTTCATATATTACAGAATAATTAAATATTTAAGACATATTTTCTTAATAATACAAGAGTACAAAGTTAAATTTGTTTATTTATATATTATAAATATATATCTAAATACTGTTTTTATGTAATTGATACATTAATTCAAATAAACTTTAAATAAATATTATTTATTCTTGGAAGTGGTGATATTGGTTGTAGTGGTGGTAATATTTTCCTCATCTTCACTGGATCAGTGCTTCTCCTGCTCCCGCAATTCGAATTCCCATCTCAATTCCAGCTCACGCATGTCATTCGCGAGTCCTGCTTCATACGTATCCTCCTGCCCATGCATCGATTAATCAATTAACATGTCATAGATATAGGAATTATTCTTATTGTCAATCACATATTAAATGCATCAATTCATAATCACAATTTATTAAGTAATATTGGTCATTAATATTGGCGATTAATATTTTGATAGATAGCGCGATAAAGAAAGACATCAGTTTTAATCAAATCCGTATATTAAAATCAAATATGATGACATATAGCTTATACCTCCTCAATTTTATAATCCTGATTGTATTCCTGATTTGACAGCCAATCGTTAGATTGTTGGATCCATGGAAAAATGGTAGTACCAGTACCAGTACCGTACGAATTGCAGCTCCAATTTCGCATGTCTCTTTCTCTTTCCCTGATACCCGCTTCAATCATTCGCAATTCTTGTGCCAGTCGTTCGAGGATCAAACTGAAACATATGCAATAACACACACGCACACGCACACCTACGCACACATACACATATGCAAATATGTTCTATGTTACTCACTCTTTCGACTGTATTCCGATCTCGAAAATTGCGGTAGCGATTCCGGCGCGACGATATTACGTCCGAAAGTGATGTAATTCTCGTCCACGAAAATATGATTAATATAATTCTTACATATAACACACACACACGCGCGCGCGCGCGCACACACACACACACACACACACAAACCTTATTTTTGTACTCACGTTGATTGCCATAACACAAGGAAGTTACAAAGTTTGGAATCCTGAATGCAGTGGACAGCGCAAAAGTAAGTCAATCCCCTCGTTGTAGAAACTTGCAAAGTACTGCAGAGGCCCATTGCAGGAAGATCTAGTATTATCAATTATAAGTTATTTTTGCATTATAAAAACATGATTATATTACACAATCTTATATCATTAAGATTAAATATATTATATATTATATTATATTATATTGGCGAATCCGTTCCAGAAGATCAACAAAAGTTGTTCGCGGCGGTCCATATCGAAAAATTATTAGACGTAGTTAACGACAAGTCGTCCTCCTGTCAAAGATCATAATTCTAAAAAAAATGCAGAATAAATATATAATAAATAAAATAAAGTGTGTTTTACATTGAAGAAATATATCATAGACTTAATAAAAGATATATACTTTAAATAATAATATTTAATAAAAAAATACAAATATTTTTTATTCGTGCTAAGTGCTTGAATGTAAAAAAAGTAAGACAGATCAATTTATTACCCTTTTCATTTGTGGTGAGATTAGTTGCTGCTGCTGCTACTTGCTAATAATTGTTTCCAGTTGATTCAGAATCTCCATCCTATGTTGCAATTGCATTGCCAACATAGTTTTCGCCGTCCGTTGCTATAAAATTATTTTATTGCTCCATTATTGCTTATTAAATTATATCATTAAATATATTATAAATTAAATATATTTAATATATTATTAATTTTTTTATTCTTTATCGTGCGCGTAATATTGCAAATAAAAAATAAAGTTGTGCTGACCATAAGATATTTCCTTTGAAGCAGAATAAATTAAGTGAAACATATTTTGGTTTTTAATTCTCAAAATATGTACGAATTATCTGCTCGCGAACTTCATTTCCATTTTCTAAGTTTCTATTTTCATTTCTTATTAGAATCTCCTGGTCTATTTCATCATAATGTAATTCTGGTTCTGGAAGCCGCCAATTAATAGCGATGTTGTGTAGAACACATGCAGCATTAACTATTCTGGCTGAAAATAAATTATGTTTATATAATATAACTATAGTCGATATTCATAGTCAATTCTTTTATTTAAGACCGTCTTAAGTACAATCTTAAGAGGTCATAAACTAATTACAGAGGCTACGTTCCGAAATTCACTGCCAGTACTGAAAATCTACAATATACGTAACGTAAACTATAGATTTCCAGTACTGGCAGTGAATTTCGGAACGCTGCCAGAGTAGTAGCATCTTAAGACATTACTTAAGACGGTCTTGAAATAAAAACAGACTATGAATACCGACATATATGTATAATATAATATAAATACATACATCTGTGTATGTGTATATATTCAATTTATATTTTACCTGCAACTTCTGGAGCATAATGTAAAGCTCTTTCTTTTCTGAGACATCGCCATCTCCCCTTCAAAACACCTATGCATCGCTCAACAGAGCACCGAGCCCGGACGTGATGTTGAGTGTATCTTGCGGACGGTGTTCCCTCCGGTTCACGTAGCTTAGGTGTCATGAGATATGGCAGCAAAGGGTATGCACTATCACCTAGAAAAAGCATATACTGTTTAAAATATGCTTCTTAAAATATGCATTATCAAAGCTGAAACAATTAAAAACAAATTATCAACTAAAAGTACAGTTACCTAAAAGCCAGGCATCTCTTCGCCCTGCAGCGTACATTTCTTCCAGATGATTACATACGAGGGATGCTCTCCACACTCTTGCATCATGCGTTCTTCCACCATGAGCACTATTTACTGTTAAAATTCTGCCCTCGTAATCAGATACCTGTAGATTGACCAATTTTTAATATATTTTAATATATTTTATATTTTTTAACATATTTTAAGTATTTTTTAAAATAGTATAAAATTACTATATTATTAATTTAGTTATACGTACAAGAAGTACATTCAATGAATGATACAGTTTGCGGTTGATATATAGATGTTCCTTCTCCGCACTTGGTGGAACAATTGCTATATGAGTTCCATCGATAGCTCCGATAATGCCAGGGAATTGTGTATGTCTCCAGTAACTGTAAAATTAAAAAACAATTTTTATATATTATTATATATTATTATATATTATATAATAATATATAAAATTAGATCTTATATAAATTTTTATATATTATTTAAGGTAATAGTTAGAAGAATAAATTTATGAAACTTACATTTCTTTAACCCGTTGAATCTCATCTTCCTCAATAGGAAACTTGATCCACTGTTCCATCAAAATATTCAACGCATTAACGACATTGCGAAGAATTTTAGAAACAGTGGGTTGACTAATGCAAGTCAAATAGTCTTGGCCAACTCGTTTTTGATACGAGCCAGAAGCTATAAAATTTAATGCGCTTAAAACCTGAAACATAAAATTAGCATAAAAAATTAGCAAAACTGATCGAATCTATTTATATCTAGTCTATTACAACTACACAACATACTTGTAATTCAATAGGAACTGCATGACGTCTTCTTGGAGCAGGCAGTAGAGGACTGCGACATGATTGCGAGATCAAAAACGTAAAATTATGTAAGTTTTTTTCTTGTACTATGTCTCAGAATGTAAATTAATTTTTTCACATACTTTTAATTCTATATCACCATTCGTATTTAACGGTTTAGAGTAAAATATATCAAAGACACTTTCTTTTATTTATGGATTAAGAAATCGTTTTAAATCTTGATCAACTGTTATAGTCCATTTTCTGGAAATGTAGGATATATTTAATTATACATTTTTATTTTTTACTACAAGCAGCTATTTTATTTGAACGGCTCGGATTTGATTTTAAATGTTTACTAAATAATAACATTAACATGGTGATAATTTATTTCAGTATATAATTCGCGAACCTTGATTTTAAATATTTACTAATAATAACATTAACATGTTGATAATAATTTCTGATAATAATTTGCAAATTTTTATTTCAGATATATAATTCGCGAACCTTGATTTTAAATATTTACTAATAATAAAAATATATGTTATGCGACCGGGACACGCCAAGTTTTTGTATGTCACTTTGTGTCTTAACCCCTTTAGTTCCGGGCCTACTTGGCAAAGCTTATGATTAATTTCAAAACAACAATTTCAAACATTTCAATTAATTTGGCACAGAGGGCACTTTTAAATTCGAAATTGGCAATCGATGTGATCGAAGTCATGGCGCAGTAAGGGTTAAATCCCTAACAGCACACATGTTCAAAAGATATTCAAAGGATGTAAAATATCCTCTGGATGTCCTTATAGGATTTTGTCTTTTAAAGCACACTTATTTGCACACTCAAGCGAATAATCGTACATGAGCGCTGCAAACGCGCCTTGAGGGACAAAATCGCTTTGCATATGTGCATGCGAGCATACGTATGTGAGTCTGAATCTGAAACTGAAACTGTGAAACTGAAACGAAAAGTGTCACAATTCTGATATATGATTATCATTTCTCAGGATTGACTGCATCAATCTTATTCAAACTGAATCGAAAGTTTGTATCCACGTTATATAATAAAAGTGCCGTTAGATTTTTGATTACTTTAGTTCCTGAAATATCTTAATCGAAAGTTTATTTGAGGTAAAATATTCCGGATAAGCTACTTGGTAGCACCGCGGCCTCTGTACATTGGCAAACTGTCGAAAAGCCAGAAAAGAAATTTTTATATACTTGGCGTCGCGACGCTACCGCGTCGCTTGATATACATATAAAGAGTGGATCACTAAAGATGTTACAGGCTAATATTGCTGAAACTGAACGAGATATGCAATTCTTATTTTCCAGCGACTGTTTTGCATCGAAGCGGGCATTATTTGATGAAGTTAAATTTTTTCTAAGCAAAGTCGTTAAGGTCATTTCAAAAACACCTTGTTTTTATAAAATGACAACATGTTCTTTTTATTACCTACAATTGTAGCCCGTCTCTTGATAAGTAAAATGACCACACATAGTCAAAGTCATACCAAAATTACAATGAAGAAAACAATGTGAAAGTGTTCAGTTCTTGTTACAAACAATGTTCGAAATTACTGCCATTCGCAAGTAAACATGCATTTATTCGACGCAGAAATGAACTTCGCACTGCAGTTAACATGCAAAATTTGTTCGTGTAGACAGATATAAAAATAAACTGATATGATCTGTTACGAGACACGTAGCTAACACGTTGTTGACATGACTGACATTTGTTAATATTAATTTCGCTTAGAAAAGAATTAACTTCATTAATCACACGATATATTCAGATGCATTGAAATACGTAGAAGTGTTTTACGTAGATGTTACAAAAGAATCCTATAAGAAGCGAACTTATCGTACAGAATAATATTACAAACATAATTAATGAAGATTTCAAAGTAAATTTATCACAGAAACAATTGTGTATCGGTGTGATTCTGTGATTCATCTATTTCTACATTAATAATATATGGAGAAGGATTTTGTGCATTATTATCGAAAAAATATTTTCGAAAGATTATATCCAAGTGATCTTGGCTCTAAAATAGTACAATTTTTTAAAGATAATTATATACTAATTTATCCATAATTAAGTAAACAGTCAAATAAACAAAAACAAAAAATAAACCGTTTTTGAAAAATCTCTACTGATGTCAATTATATTAGAAGATATAAAGAATCTCATTTCCACTTTTTAATGACAATCTTAGAGAAAGAGAGAATGTGTGTGTGTGTGATGATGTAAAATTAGTTTTATATAAACATTAAACATTAAATCATTTTAAATTTGAATTTATAACCTTAAACATAAAAAAATTATGTTAATTATGTATAATACAGATTAAAGAAATAATAATAATAATAATATTAAATTTTAATGTTAATTTTGACTTTAATATTTGCTCTTTTTATTATATAGCCTGCTGCTTAAAAACAATTAGCCGTTTTTGGTTTTTTATTGTTATCAGCGTTTGCAACACTTTCAAAAACCATTCTTATATATCGTGTCATCATCAAAGCTATTGGAATTTTTGCTAGTTCGATCATACAATTTGTTCGAATCTTTTGTGTTTAAATGTTAATTTGTAATAAAGAAAAAATTAATTTAATATGACATCCGATTAGATATGTCTTAAATATATAAGTTTAATATCCAAAAAATCAGGTTTGTAAGATAAAAATCTTTAATGCAAAAATCAAAAAGTTGTCGGCTGCTATTTCTGTATCAAACACACTTCCAGGGTCGCAGAATCATTGGAAAGGCCCAAAGTAAATCATTGTTTTTTTTATCGCCGCCGGCGGGTAGCGATGTCATGAATCTCAACTCGAATCCAAACTTACTTCCGTATGAATAAATGAATAAACGTGCATTATATTACGGACTTTAGAAGCGGATTCGAATACCGAATGATTCGTCGTAGATCTAGATAAAAAAATTTTCAGAAAATATGTTATTTAAATCTGTAAATAAAAAAAAACGAAGTCCTCTCTCGCAATGCGACCGAATGCGAAATGGACTCACTCAGTTCCATCGCTATACTGTATGGAGGAGGGGAGGGAAGTAAGTGGGAATTTGCGAGACCCTGAGAAAACTCGCTACGTCCCTCGAGCCTTCGCCCATCGGACACTATACTGGACGAAGGCAATATCGCAAGAAAAAGTTTCAAGAATGACCGTGCCGTCAGCCGTGCAACAGGGATAAAGCCATCGTCTTTGTCGTATTGGCACTCAGTTCGTTCTCACAGTCCTCACGATATGGAATAATAGGGGAACAAAAATCTCCTCCAAGTTGCAACTCTTCCAATAGTGTTCGCTCTCTTTCGGTGTACGATATTCATTAAAAAAAAAAAAAAAAAATTGCTCGGATCGTTACGTTTTCCTTGTTCGGTGTTGCTAAAAAATTTTTTTCCAATTGTCTAGGATACGCCCGATAAGTAAGTATACATATTGCGAGACACTAATACAAATATATCTAAGTCAAGGAACGTATATAATTTAAGTGCTACCTTTCGAGAACTAGAGAAAATAAAAGGTCAAATTGCAATTTTTTTTCAAGTATCTGATGATATATGTGATTTTGTAGCTGCTGCTAGTTCTTTTCTGTTTAGTTTCTTTTTTTTTTATTTTATTCCATAACTGTGACTATTCTGTGACACATTTGCGGCTTGTCTCTTATCTTATTTTTTTTATAATAATAGTTAGATATACATAATTATGTATAACTGACACATTGTGACTGAAATTCTCTAATCTGCGCGCGTTACACATATCCGCGACTGAGTGTAAAAATGAATATTTTATCAATCATAAAAGCTAGAGATCCGATAAGGAAGAGGAAAAAGGAGATGCCTGTGATAATCATTGTGTAGAATATTAATAAAGTAGAACTACAATAAAGTATCCATGTTAGATACATATATCTTCGCTAAACGTTCGCTCCACAAGCTGTGAATTTTCTTTAATAGTTACAAATTCAAGAGTAACAGATATCTTATATAAAATAGAGAGTAACGGAAGAGTAAAGAATTCAATGAAAATTCTTAAACTAGAATTACAAACAAATCAGATCTCAAGGAACACAAACCATAATTTTTTTACCGATCTTTTCTTTCGTTGTTCTGACAAATTTTCTGCTTACACATCTCTTTCAGCCCTCTCGAAAAAATGGCCACAAAATTTTCATCGATACCCGACTGGTTTTCCAACAAAAATATCCTCATCACCGGAGGTACTGGATTCATGGGGAAGGTCCTAATCTCTAAACTACTACTGAGCTGTCCCGACATTGGCGATATCTTTTTATTAATCAGGAAAAAGAAAGGCGTTGATTCGCAAGCAAGGTTGCATCTCATATTGCAGGTATATCGCAAGCTCAATAGCTATATCATAAGCTCAATTTTATTCGTTCATTAGAGAGAAAAAATAAAATGAGTAGGAAAGAAAGCTTAAAGAAGGGATTTTGAAGTAAAAGGGGAAAAAATGCACTGTGTGTAGTTTATTATAAAAAAACTAATTATTATATGAAACTTATAAATAATTGCAATTAACATTCTCAATTACGATCTACTGCACATTATTGTAAAAATTTAAAACACGACCGAGCAAACACATAAACATACATTTAAATGATATTCAAATGCTAAATGAACGTATGTGCAATGATCTGATGCAGCATAATCGCATCGTCTGCATTATTATTCAAGTTAATTGCTTAAATATGCAAATAAGTTGACGCAGCATCCGTCCATTTTTTTGCCGCTTGTGTGTAATCGGTCCTAATTATCTTATAAATCGAGAGATCATTATAATTAATTATTTTTAATGACAGTATTATAGTAGCATTTTAATAAAATTTTTATAAAAATAAACCTCTTTTATAGTAGCAATATACGAACGAATTTAATTGAAGATTTAAAAATGGTGTAAGTTATTTACTTAAATAGATATTGTTTACACATTATAAATTTCAAAATTTCTCTTAATATTCTATTTCTTTCTATTCTATTTCTCGTTCTTTTAATTAGCGGGAATTTTCTAACATTATCATGGTGATTATTCTCTCGAAAACAAAAATTTATTATAATTTTTCTCTTTACATATTATAGTTTTCATAGCGACTTTATAGTGAGGATCCGTTAAAGGTGTCGAACATTACGACATTGAACGCGACTACTCGACACATTCTTATAATTAGCGGGAGTTAATTTGAAAGATAATATCTCTCAAACAAATACTTAAGTGGGAGAATTATTGTAAAGCTTATATATGTATATATACATTCTATTATCATTATTGTATTTTGGTGTGTTATTAAGCCTTCGATGAAATATACTAAAATAAAATTTAATATAATATTTAATATAATAAAGTAAAAATAAAATAAAATAAAATTTAATATAATATTTAATATAATAAAATAAAAATAAAATATAATAAAATTTAATATAATATTTAATATAATAAAATAAAAATAAAATATAATAAAATTTAATATAATATTTAATATAATAAAATAAAATTATCTGAATCTAATCACGCGACACACAAGATTTATCATTATTATCTATTTATATCTGTAAAACGCGAAGGGGAAGGGGGAGCATTTAATTCTCTAATCCAAAAATATTAGATAATACTGTAACTGAGAGGAAGAAATTAACTTTCAAAATTTAGAACCTGGGAGCCTGAGAATAGACGCGATATATATCTTACATTAATACATTGATGTAAATGTGGAGCTTCTTCATTTGAAATCGGATATCATTCGGTTATGTCCTATCGGGATGAGCGAAGAAAACATGGTATCGAATTATCGGTGTAAGTAAAAACATCGCAGCGTAAGTTATACATACGCATAAATATACATATATGTATGTATATATATGCGTCAAGGTGGCTAATAGAACGGGCCGCATTACGATCTCTTTGGCGAATGCGCTGTCGTTAAAATAACTTCGATCAACGATGAAGCAACATGCTACACGCAACAGACCTTTCCTAGCATTATTGTGGTGATTATTCCCTCGAAAGCAGAGATTTATTATAATTCTAATTTTTCCCTTCACACATTATATATCGTAGCTTTCATAACGACTTCATAATGACGATCCTCTAAAGGTGTCAAACATTGCGACATCTAATGCGGCTATTCGCACGCAATTGCTTTTCTTAATTTTAATAGACGCACGCTCTTTACGAAGAATAATGAAAGGCATTAATATTACTGTGGTGTACGTGTGATAATCGAAGAATGTTATTGCACGGCAATATAGAAAAAGATAAAAATAAAGATAAAAGTAATGAAGATTAAAGATAAAAATAATGAATAAAATTAATAAATAATGAATAAAAAATCGAGATGTATATATACATTATATTAATGAGTGTCCCATTTTAATTAATATAATTGAATATTGCTAAAACTATGGCTGTAACAAGAGAAAATATTTTATACAAAAGTTAAAAGATTTCGAGGAGGAAAAAAAGTTGATAATCTTGAATTTTAACTAAGGTCTATTTTCAAGGTCATTTGAAGGTCAATCTAGTTTTTTAAAATAGAGAACCACCCTAATTTTTTTATATAACTTGATTCCTCGCAATATTTGGCATAAAAAGTTAAAAGTTTGGCATAAGGATAGGATGATTAAAAAATAAATAATTTAAGAGATATTTTGTACTTTAATCTGACATAATTTTACATAAATTATAAAATATCTCGTAAAATATTCATTTTTTGATAATCTTATCTCAATACTTTTATGCACAAAATAATGAGAGGAATTAATTGGTGTAAAGAAAACACACAATTGTTTTTATTCATATATCGATTTTTTATTTATTATTTATTAATTTTTCAATCGTGGAAAAATGAAAACCAGCGCAATAAGTAATGCGCAAAAAATGATTTATTAAAATTATAACGATATTACATAAAGAAAAGCGTACGTTTCGGTCTCCTTCTTTGCATCTTCAGCACAAATAGAAAGTAATGTAAACATAATTTAAATTAAAATTAAACAAAATATAATAAAAATAATTTCTCAACGCAGTCGACGAATAAAATAATAAAGATTGTTGATGTATATACAAAATCAAGTCTCTAACGTCATCAAGGTGATACATTCAAATGCAGTTTCCAAGGCATCTCCAAATGCAATCCCTGCCCGGTTAGATTCCTTGGCAAGCCAGGAAGCAAAGGATCGTTGAAACATATAAGGCTTATTACATGTATGTTTTCATGCCGGAAACGCTCGAATTTGGAGAAGCCTTCAACCGCACAGGTGTAAGACACTTGTCAAAGAATGCATTATTCATTTTTTTTCATTATTTTTATCTTTTATCTTCATTATTTTTATCTTTATTTTTTCTATATTGCCGTGCAATAATATAATGAAAATAAAATTAATAAATAATAAATAAAAAATATATAGATCGATTTTTTATTCGCGTGATTGTAAACCGGCTGAATAAAGGATGAAAACAATGAAAAAAATTAATAAATAATGAATAAAAAATCGATAAATATGTCGACTTTTTATTCATTATTTATTCATTATTAATTTTTTTTCATTGTTTTCATTCTTTATTCATGCGTCTTTTTGTCGTGCGTCTAGCCGGTTTACAATTGAATACAGCTGGTCTGTAATTTATTCCAATAACGCGTAGTTGATCGCAAACCACCGTTTACGGAGAATACAAACGTCTGTTGTTAGATTTCAATGAACGTTAAAATTGATCGAATAAAACGCACGCGGAAATCAATGAAAGATGACAATCGATGTTTAATTATAATTATATTATGTATTATACCCGGTAGATGAATTAAACCATTGCGAATTGCCTTGACATCAATCACCATTCAGAAATTTTCGAATTACTTCATCATCTTTCACAGTCTTTCGAGAAACTTTCAAAACTTTCGATGTGTAAAGACGTTTGCTAAGCATTCTTAGCCTTGAATCATGCGAGCGCGCGTACAAAATC
>OZ020540.1:13889142-14191642 GCA_963971435.1 Lasius platythorax
AGTCGTTATATCGCAAATAGATTTTGTTTTGCTTTTCTTCTTTCAAGTTATATTTAACAATATTTTTTGTTTGATAATACAAGATTGATGATATATTATCATCTTTTTTTCTCTAAAATATATTTCTCTTCGAGATCTTTAATTTAAATAATCTGAATAATATAAATAATATAATGTAAATAATATAAATAATATAATCTAAATAATAATAATATAAATAATAAATAATTTGAATTGTACAATTTAATATGGAAATTATAGAAAAAGCATGAAAAATTCTGGATTCATTGATGTCACGATTTTATTCCTCTCGAAAAATAATAAATATGATGACTCATTCTTTTCTCTTGTGCGTATTTTATTACCCTAAAAACTTACTTTTTAAAAAAAAGGTAAAAAGAGGCGCCAGTACACGCGCCAGTTAAGAAAAACTGTTATATTTGTTATATTTGTTTACAAAATAGTATTATTTTAACCTACAAAAATAATGATATCAACGGAAATTGCGCCAATTAAAAATATAAACATTTAAAAATATCAATTAAAATATAATATTATTTTAAATTAAATATTAATAGAAAAATTAGAAATTAGAAATTAATAAAAATTAAAAATTTTTACAAAAATTAAAAATTAATACAAATAAAAAAAATGAAAAATTTTAATTAAAAAAAAATTGGCGCTGCTAAATTTCAAAGTATATATTAACTCAACAAATAATAAAATTCAATTTAGATCTAAATTTATAAAACTACATTTAATTTAGTTACATCAATAACTGCGATGTAAATACATATTTAAGAATACGTTAATTGTAGCATAGTGTTTTAGTTTAGCAGCGCCAAGTTTTTTTAAATAAAATTTTTTCATTTTTTTTATTTGTATGAATTTTTAATTTTTATTAATTTATAATTTTTAATTCTTTTATTAATTTTTAATTTAAATTAATATTATTTTTTTATTATAATTTTTAAATGTTTATATTTTTAATTGGCGCAATTTTCATTGATATCATTATTTTTGTAGGTTAAAATAATTACTATTTTGTAAACAAATATAACAGTTTTTCTTAACTGGTGCGTGTACTTGGCGCCTTTTTTACTTTTTTTTTAAAAGTAAGTTTTAGGGATATCATTCTTTTTTGTAGTATATATTATTTAATTTAATATTATTTTTTATTAATATTTTTAAAAGTTTAAATTTTCAATTGGTGTGTGTGTGTGAGAAAGAGAGAGAGAGAGAGAGAGAGAGAGAGAGAGAGAGAGAGAGAGAAGAGAGAGAGAGAGAGAGAGAGAGAGAGAGAGAGAGAGAGAGAGAGAGAGAGAGAGAGAGAAGAGAGAGAGAGAGAGAGAGAGAGAGAGAGAGAGAGGAGAGAGAGAGAGAGAGAGAGAGAGAAGAGAGAGAGAGAGAGAGAGAGAGAGAGAGAGAGAGAGAGAGAGAGAGAGAGAGAGAGAGAGAGAGAGAAGAAGAGAGAGAAGAGAAGAGATAGGATATATATATACACAAAAAATACATAAATTGTTGAAAATTATAAAATACTAATTCTAAAATTACGCCGTTTTCTTTACTTCGTTGGTCTCATTTCCCAAAAAAGGATCAATCGGATCATTAACATTATCAGAATCAGAATTTTAGTCAAAACTATAGGTTAGCTGCTAATAGCTACTTGATTTGGCAGTATCTTCATCATTATCAAAATTTAAAATACTTCGTGCACTCTGTGATCTGATATATTTTATTATGAAGCATCGCACAGTAAAAGCAAATATTATAAGTTTTGATGATAGAGCAGGTGCTTTGATAAAATATAATAATAAATAATGTGTACACAATTTAATATATAAATATATTTAATGCATCTATATATAATATATATATATATATATATAGCTTATATTTGATATACGTTTATGTTTACTCACCTTTTATGTTCTTCTTTGATTGTGTACCATCGAAAAATACTTGATTGAGTGTATATATGGTGAATTAGAAAATTTCACATACAGAGTATAAACTCCACATTTTAACAATAAGTTTTTTTTTAGTTCTTCGGTCGACGACAATAAGAACGAGATTTCTCTCTTCAATTCGAGATACTTTTAGTTCAAACTTTATTCCACTATTAGCTGGCTTTAACTTTGCTTCTCTTACAATCATATAATTTGATATAGGCAAATTTATGTTTTCTGTTTCACAATTAATATAAATAGTGACATTCAACTTGCCATTTATCTCTAGCCACTCATAATCTGGCACGTTAAAATCCGGTGGTAGTGGCAGCCTTATCTCCACGTTATAATGTAACGGTACCAGACAGTTCGACGTATGATAATTCATCGCACTATGCCACTTAATCTTTGCGTTTTCATCGGTAGAAAAAGCCATTGCCATTGAAATGATATATAATAAACAATTTAATGACAATTTGAGAAACATCATGTCAGTTTTCGTTTCAGATATCTGCAAAAACATTTCTTTGCTAATAATAAGAGTAAGTATAGAACAGGAAGCAAAAATAGAGAACAAGTAAATACAAAGAAAGTGCAAAACTGTCGACTCCTGTGAGAAAGGGAAAAGATAATTAAAAAAATTACAGCAATTTAAAAAAGATACACTATCTATTTAAATAGTTGATAATTTTTACGAGGAATTTTTACATACATTGTGTTTTATATACTTTTATTACACAATGTAAATATATATATAAAATCTAATTCAATAAAATTGTATTCTCTATTAATTCTATTTTTTACATAATAAGGAAATTGAAATTACTCTCATGCGACAAGCACAATTTAAATTGTTGGGGTTATTAAACACCAGATAAGGATAATACTGCGTAAGTTTCAAGAAAAATTATTTTTCTTTTTTTAAATTAAAAAGTTGTGCACAGAGCATTTTTACATGGTGCAATACACCAAGTGCTTAAATAATCTCAAGTCTGAAATTCATTTCTAATATGCGTCTGGTTCTTACTTGCCTGGGAAATTTAAATTGTAAAATTTAATTTTTTTTTATTTTAGTCTTATACGAAGCTCACAATACACGCGGCTTATTCTCTAACTTTATATTGATAGCAATAACTTTTTCGTACTTTCCGTAATTCTCATATAAAACGCTATCTTTGTAAAATACTTCTAACAAACACACATAAACAGTTGTTTTAATTAAATATATTATCTTATAACAGATAATTGAGTACTAATTTTGTTTGTGTGTTGACTTTTGTTTGTGACTTGTGTTACGACTTCTGATTCGCGTGCGCGCGTATTTGCTCCGTGCAAATAATCCTTCAGATAATTAAAATAAAAGCACAGCAAAGTACATATATCCTGTTTTGCTGAACATCATTTGATCAACTATGTGATGAAAGCAATATCTGTATTTATATAAAATTGAATTACTAAAGCCTTGTATAGCAGTGATAAATGATGCTAATACCTTGTATAATATTGGGTTGGACGATCAAGTTTCTTTGGTTCCAATTTTAAATAGCTTAACCAATGCCTGAATAATTTATATTCCAGTATTGTGAAACAGCAATTAATCATATTAGATAGATTTAATTTAAGAACACAAAAGTGTAAAAATTATTTACAAAAGGTTTAAAAATTATTTAACTATAAATAATAAATCAAAATAATAAATGTAACTGATAAATATAATATAATAATTGTAACTTGAAATATCGAATAAATATTTAATAAATTATAGCATAAACGGCGAGGAAATGTTACTTGTGACAGGAACAATAAAAAATAAGGAATAAATTCTTTTTATTTTCACAGCAAATAAATTTCGATATTAAGATAGGGTCTATCTGTGACTGTAAGACAAAAGCTATATGTAAGTAGTCTTAATCAAACGGAGTAATTAAACATCTACCTGGGAAATTCAAAGATAATAAATATTTCAGAGAACATAAATTAGAGGTGTGCGAAGTACTTACATTACTTACATTCAAGTTGTCAGTTATAGTTTAAGCATGTAAGCTAAATTGTGTATACCTCAAATTGAAGAATCTATAGAAGAAACAATTTATATTTCTCGCAAGGTTATTTTTCAAAATTACCAAGGTTATAAATGTTTCTTCTTCTTATATTATTTTAATGTAATTATATTTTTCTCTATCATGCATATTATAATATCATATAAAACAAGTTCGAGTCAGAGATACAGCGTAAAACTTTTTTCAAAAATCTTGTATTCAAAAATATGAAATATATAATGTATATAGATTTAAGCACAAAAATGTGTATAAAAAAATTCCTTCTAATATCTGAGCTTTATCCGTTGTTGGTTTGAAGTATTTTACCAATATGTTATTATCATCAAGTTTATGTGTCACTTATAAGTTATGTATACACTGAAGAAACGGATGACAAAGAAGCAACTGTTGCGAGAGAGAGAGAGAGAGAGAGAGAGAGAGAGAGAGAGAGAGAGAGAGAGAGAGAGAGAGAGAGAGAGAGAGAGAGAGAGAAATTAAGGTTATTTCAAATTTTGTCGATAAACACATACGTTTCATGAGCAAATTGATCTGAACGTGAATAAAAAACGCAAAGAATTTTTATCATTGTATACATATTTTTTTAAGAATAAAACTTAACGTCTATTATTTGTTTTTTTTTTTCATTTATTACATATTTTATGTAACATAACGTTAAAGAGGAGACATTGACTCTAGATATCTATTAGGGAAATAATTTATCAAACAAAAAGCATACACAATTTGTTTTTAATTTGTAATTTGTTATTTGTTAAATCGATTAAAAGATGCTGTTACAATTTACGTTTAAATGTTTTATGTTAACTGCAATATGCAAAGAATAAGGATAACATTTGAAATAAGAAGAAACATGTTAAAATTTCAGTTTTCTTAAAAACTGAATAAAATATCTTTTAGGAAATAAGAATGCTTAAATAATAAATGTAAAAATAAATATAGTATAGTATTATTCATTTATTATTTATTATTATTTATTATTATTTATTATTATTTATTTATTATTCATAAATGTAGATACTTTGATTTTTACATTTAAAATCATTTTTCTCGTAAAACACCCAAACAATCCAATCAGGAAATTGTATGTTCTATACAAGAAGAAATATATTCTTTACTTTTCTCTGATTTTTATAAAGAATTATTTTTTCTTGCCATAATTTTGTATAAAACAAGTATCACATTTCCTATTTTTTCTATTTTTATCGGATTTTTTTTATATATTTTTTTACAAATAAACTGCACTAAAAATTGAAAAAGAGATGTTTCTGGCACATGCTTTAACAGGAAAAATGAATAAAAAGCATCTTATTCTTCGAGTTATTTCATATAAGTATTATAGTATTTCAAGTCATAATTTTATCACAAAAATATATATAGGTATACAATTGTAGCAGTGTTCTTACACGGCAACATCGATATAATCGAAAAGAAATCAAGATAACATACATGTCGGTCTGTAACTATCTGCGATTGCTGAAATATAATGTCAACCAAGAATTAATAATTGTGCTCTCCTTGTTGCTCTGTCGCGTTGACAAGACATAAAGTATCGATGAAAAAGCAACAAGTGTAAAAGCAATAAAAATTGCCTAGTTTAATAAGAGAGCGCTTGTGGCTTACATATATGTACATACATATACATACCTACTGTATATTAGTTCACTTTGTGAACTATTAGTTTACTGTTATTATTTATTATCATACAATTTTAAAACATACACACAATCTTTAAAAACTAATGGTATATATATATATATATATATATATATATATATATATATATATACATGTATGTGTGTGTACATATATAAAGGCCATATTACACTACAGCTGCCTTTTAAAATAAAACAAATTTTAAATAAAACAAATTTGTATATAATATGAAAATCAAACAGTATTACTCAATAATATTGACTTTATTTTAGAAGATTTAAAAGAGTTTCTTAGAAGATACAAAATAAAGACAGTACAAATATATATTTTTAACATTAAAATTATTATTACATTAAATCCCATTATAATACTTTTATTATTTTACAATGGAATTAGAAAATTAATATATAATATTATAATACATTAATAATAAAAGAATTATTATTAATATAAAAATTAATATAAAATAGTAAAGCTAATATTCATATTAATTATTACATTAATTAATTTTTAATAATAGGCCATTACACAAAATATTTTAATGTTTATATCTCATATATATTAAATTTAATACCTGATATTTAACATACTTGCGTTTTAATATTTAATAGACAGTTATATAAATAATATATTTAATATTATATGTATATATATATATATATATATGTAACATTATATATACATATATATATTATACATATATGTATATATATTTGTATAATAAACATTATGTAAATATAATTAATTAATGTTTGCATAAATATTAAAACTTAATAATATAAGAATCAATTTAACGATAACTAGATAAATTTAAGATATTTACAATATAATTAGAAACAATCAAGAAAATAATTGAAAACATTATGGAAGTAATACATAATTAGATAATGAATATATAAAAAATTGTTGCAAAGTTTTATGATATATTAATATTTGGTATTTGACATAAATGATTTAGTTGGTGCAGTTCTTTAGTTGTTGACGAAGGTGTTGTAGTTGGACATGATATAGTTGAATGAATATGTTATATTGTAATTAATTTCATTGTTAGAACCATCAATCAAACTTTGAAGATATTTGAACTTATATTTGAAATTATGTTGTTTATTAAATGGCTTTGCAGTTGTGTGTGTCGTAGTTAGGTACGTTGTGTTCGATTCTATCGATCAACCAAACAAAGTTTGAAAAAATTTCATCTGCCTCTCGATCTCTGATAAACGTGTGGTTATCTTGCTTTCAATATTCCCGATAAATTGTATCACATGACACGATTCAGACATCTGACGACAGAAATCTCTCGCAAATTTATTTATCTAAAATATATTATTAACATTTATTATCAATTACTAATTTTGCGATTAATTATTATAAAAGACAGACGCAATAGTTTCTTGTTATTAACATATAATTACATGTATGAGGTATGTATACTCTATGTAAGATATGTGACATATTTAGATATGAAAAATAAATATCATAATATAAAAATTATAAATGACTACGGAATTTAGATTCATAGAATTTACCTCTTTAAGTTGTTCCGCAGAATACGCATTATTAATCATCACACTTAATGCTGCATTCATACTGACTCGACTATCAGAACAAAACAGTATGTATAGATTTATAATTAACACATACAAACTAAATCTTCATGATGAGCAGTATATTTTTATATAGAAGACGTTATTACCTGTTTCTCGTCCAATCATAATTCTGCAATATATTTTTAAGCATTGCAGTGTTCTTAGCATGTCTTGCAAGAGTAGAAAGAAAATGATTAGCAGTTAAAGCATAGAAACGCTCTTCTTCTGCTAGTGTTTTATTTTTATTAATGATCATCATCATTTCAAATATCGGTAAAGAATGCCTTAGGTAATGAAGGATAATTAGGGGATCTTCAGAACAACCAAAAAATTCCAACATTTTATAATCAGATTTTTCTCTGGATATATTATATGCGATGAACCATTCTCTGCTCCATTCAGTATAGTCCACTGTCTTTAAACCATTACAGTAAGTCCATTTTTCCCACCCAGGCCAAATTCTACGACATATAAAAAAGAAGTGTTTTAGTTTTAGTTTTGACATATCTCTTATCGATATATTTAGCATATAAATTTTTTGTTAATAATTACCCAGGAAAATAATTAATATATAATCAAAATAAATATGTATAATTATATATAAAATGTGTGTCTGTATATGATTCCTTTCTCTTGTATACACAAGTATACAGAAACAATACTAGGAAGAATAATGGAAAAATAATAAGAGAATTAATTTTTGCATTATTTTTTATAAAAAAAGTAAAATTTAAAAATATCTGAAAAAATTGTCCATATAAAATGATATATAAATTTATATATAATTATATATGGGCAATCTTTTCTTATTTCTTCAAATTTAACTTCTTCTAAAAAAATGCAAAGTTTATTCTTTTAATTGTTTTTCAATTATTCATTTTATTATTTTTCCTGTATGTACGGACAGAAGGTATATAAAAAAAAAGAAAGATATATGTGAACACATTTTATATATAATTATATGTTAATAATTATATATATACATTCGATTTTATATGGACATTATTTTCTCGGATTATATATCTAATATACGCGCACAAGATATAAAAATGTGTCAACACAGGAACATAATGATTAGAAGAAAACTTACTTAAATCTTTCAGGGTTTGTTAGATACAATTGCAAGTGCTGATTAGCGACTCTCAAGCACAAGGCATATTCGAAAATACATCCCCATTTTGCGAGTTCTTGTTTTAAATATTTACTAAGATCGTCGTTGATGAGTACCATTTGATCGTACACGTGCCCTCCCATATATTCAAACAGGTTTCCTATTTTCAGTAATACTTGCTACAATTTGGTAAAAAATATATTTTTCTATTAGATTATGTACACACAAAGCCAAATACAATATATATGCGAAAAAATATACATTCTTATTTCTTAAAACTATTTCATTTCAGTAAGTAATTAAAATATGCTCCAAATTAATCAATCTATTGAATAATTGTGAAACTTTTTACATCGTTTAAATACATGCAATCTTAATATACTTATTTCTCACGTAATTAATTATTTTTTACTTATTAGGTCATTACATAGAAAATAACAGATCAAACATTCCAATTTTGTACAAAGATGTTGAAAACAAATGTGTTTTAAGTAAGAAAATTATCATGTATTATACATATTATATTGTCTCAAAACGATAGTTCAGGTTTTATAAAATATATGCAAATTCTTAATATCTGTCGCAAATATTTTGTAATGAGGAAAATTCACACACATATGTTTATTGCTGTATATTTAATTGAAATTCGATATAAATTGTAAAAGCAATCTCTATTAAAATAAATATTTGTAATATTATAATATAATATATATCTGTATTATAATTTTATAATAGAAAGTTAATGTAATAATAGAGTGATATTAATATATGTGGTAAATAGCAGTATGAAATATATAATGTCTCTGAAATGAGAGATTAGAAACATAAGTAATTTTTTCAATTACATTTCTTGTATTTTTAATGAAAAAAAGATTGGAAAAATTTATAAACTTTATAAAATTTCCTCGCTTCTCATTAAAGATCTTAAAATGTTAACTCATAATTGTTACTCGATACCGATTTTGAGAATTAACTTGTTATATCGCATTGTCACAATTTGCGTTTCTTTTAACGCTATTAAAGTAGAGTTCTATACACAAAACAAACATTAAATTTTTATATACGAAAAAATATCATAAAAGAAATATAATTTTGATATTGATATAAAGCACATAATAAGTTTTATAACTATGAATTTTTATACATCTTAAAGAAAACTATCTTAAACATTGCATAGAAATCTTTCATCATGAGATAAAAAAAATTCTGTAAGTATAAATAAGAAAAGTTTTTTTAGATCATTCTTTTAACAGATTAATAATATATCAAAGAATCGCTTGTTTTTATATATTTAAGTTAATGCAAATTCAAAATTTTTGATGTAATATTCTAAATTATAAATTAAATTATGTTAGTTTAAATTTATTTATATGGTGCAAAAGTTTATATAAGAAAAATAAAGGTAACACAAAATATAAACAAAAATTTATGTTACATGATCTGATTTAAAATAAAAGTCGTAAAATTTTAGCTATTAAAAGATTTTCATTATTAATTTCAGCGACTGTGACTAAAATATTGTTAAAAAAGAGAATCGTTAAATTGTGTTCGAGATTTTTAGAAAAATTCAATGCTTTTTGTGTGTGGTTGTTCACAGAAAAATTATACCGCGTATAATTCGAAAAGTAACGAGTAATATAACTGTAGAACGAAAAAAGTAAAGAAAAAAACAACTGCAGAACAAAAAGTAACGATAAAAATAACTGTAAAATTTGTTCTTTCGCTTTACTGTGAAATAATGTAAAGAAGTTAGTGATTTTGTTACTGTTATCAGTTATTTTGTTACTGTTATATTGAACAAAAATAACTGTAACGATAGCGGCGCTACAAGTAATGTGTTTCTTCTCAATTATGAAAAAGATCATTATTAATACAGCATATAATTAAAAGTTTATCATATAATTAGCATACTTATAATTAAGTTTTTCATTAATTACTTAATATCTTACTTTCTAAAGCATTATGTCAGAATTATGATACAAAATTGTTACTTTATATGCATTAACCTAATACAATTTTATGCATAAACTTTATTACTGACAATACCTTGAGTGTAATGGAAAGGTCTTCTGAGGTCTTTGCAAATGCAAAGATATTTGATATGTTTTCGAAAACTTTGATCATAGGATACCATGCTACAAAATCTTTTTCTCGCGGTAAGTATTTCGCAAGTTCCCAGAATATAGAGAAATTAAGTTTTTTCTCTGTCGCAAGATGGAACGCGTCGTCGATGATTTGCGCTCGATTGAGAACATGTATATTCGTATAATTTTCAGAATTTAAATAACGTGCAATTTTTAGCCAATTTTCAGGATCATAGTTGACACGATAATATCCTATTATTCGACAAATAAATTTTATCGTTTATTTTTTTAATGTATATAATAAAAAATATTTCAAATTATATTTATTTATTATTTTCTCATGTTTCAAACATGTATAAGCACTATTAAAAATTAGATATATATAGTAAAGAATGCCAATTTTATATATATTACGAATTATACAATTATTTCACGCCGATAATCGAATTATAGAATAGAGCTATAAAAAATTAAGCTGCGTCCGGAATTGTATAGACTTATAAAATAATTTTGGTTACAAAAAAATATTTGTACGCAAATTGTATATTTAATCTTAAACTTAAGTTAATATAATGGTAATATTGCAATAAGGGTAATATTGCAGAATACTTAATAGAACATTTTTGTTTGTATAATATGTGGAATATAATTTTGATTCTTATAAAAAATATAAGAATAAAAATATGTAATAAAAATAGATATTTTTTATAATAAGAGGATAAGCATATACTAACATTGTAATGTCATATTTACCTGTTTGTTGTATGTTGACAATGAACCAATAATCACTAAAATTAAAAGGAATTTCCAACTCCGGTTCATACTGCGTTAAACTAGAATATATATTTGGGGAATATCTGTTGAAATTAATGTTCGTCTCCATAGTATAGGTTACGGGTATAAAATATGGTTTCCGATCCAATTTGTCTTGAAACTCTTTTGATATTATCACGCGACCGCTAGAATAATCTCGTGTCACATTTAGCACAGGATAATGCTCTTGTACAGTCCAAATATCCATCATCTGTTTTGCGTTCAGATCGTATGCTCCAAGATTTAATTCATCTATGACAGTCTGCATAACATTCCATAAATCATTGGGAGTTTTCGAATTAGAATAAGTATACCTGCAGAATTTAAAATTATGCGAATAAATACTACATGTACATAATTGATTTGCATTAGGATATATTATATCATAATTTTTCGTTTTAACATACAGCTTGGATGATTTTCACTTTGATCTGAATGTTAAATTTAAATCTCAAGAAGGTCGATTGGTTCTAGGAGGCGGTCACAGGTTTTCTTGAGAAATATAGATAACGTAAAGTACGAAATAATTTTATACATCGTATAATAATTCCCATACAGCACACATTGTTGCAGAAAGCTTTCAGAAAGATTTTAAAATCTTTTTAATGTATCACATTTCATGTGCAACATTTCTGAAAGGATTCTTCAATATGTCAAATGAAATGACGCAACAGAAATGTTTCTAAAATCTACCACATGCAGTAAATTTGAAAAAATAATATGAGTGTTCCGAAAAGCTTTCGCATGAAATAATTTTGGAAACTGCGAAGTTATTTTAGTTCGTTCATTTACCCCTATGCGACGTGCGATGCGCTAATCTATCTCGTATTTAAGTTTTAGTCATGAGAATTATATAAAGCTTGCAAAGAGCGGCTAATAAGATTAAAAATATATTCTACTTCAGTTTAATTTCTAATACCACCTCAATACAGGAACTTCAAATATTAAATTGGTTGTTTATAAATCGGACAAATAAATGTCCGCCGAATGAACAATAATCGTCTGTTCATTATCCACTCAAGATGTAGCGTTCAATATTTGCAATCCTCTGAATATAATAAATTTAAATATCATTTCTAAAGTATTTTAAATTTATTTCAATAAGAGTTTTGTAATCTGTTTGCAATATTACAAAAAAGTTTCAGAATTATTTCAATTAGCCGTCAGCAATATTTCAAAAAGGTTTCAACCATTTCAGTAACCTTTTGGCAATATTTCAGAAAGGTTGCAAATTTGTTAGTAACCTTTCAGCAACCTTTCTATAAGGTTTCAAGTGCAAGAATCGCGGACATTTTGCTGTTTCAGAGCTGTCTCCGAGCTATTGCAGAAACATTTTGCAATGTTTATGATACGTTTCAATCCATCACATGAAATATTTCTAAGATATCTCTGAAAGGTTTCTGTGCTGTATGGGTTTTTATACATCGTGCACATTGTCCGCATTGTCCAGTGCATTATAACAAGGTATATAATTATATATCTACTATATAATAATAATTGATAATTCCATATATGTTTGCACTTTTTTATTCAACATGAGATTCAATCATAGATAAAAGTTGTTGGTTGGCTTGTAATTTTTTGTGTATGTTGAAGAATTATTTTTGTCTACGTGCGAACCTCGTTTTGCATTAAAAGTTACAAACACATATAAAAATGTATAGCTTTATATCACATTCAGATCACATTGAAAGCATGTTGAAAGCACCGTGTAATGAAGGGATGGACTTTGTCTTTGTAAATATATTATTGCAAAATAATATGTATGTGTTGCACATGTAAAGGATAACGAAAATAAATATCATTTAATATATTTGATATATTATGTTTGTGACGTCATAAGTTTTTTAAAATACAACCGCTGCTCAAATCTCATTCATTGATTTTTATGGGGTGATAAGTGTCAAACTTAAGTTTAAATCATTCAAGCTGTGTCTACTAATACAAATACTTATATCAATATTATAATTATAATTAATTTAATAAATCAAATATTTCTATAGCTTTTACAAATCTAATTTGTAATAAATTTAATTTATAATATTACAAAAAATATGTGCCCTTCTTCTATTATAATGCGTTGCATATAGTTTATAATGTATAAATAATGACATATATACATATAATGAATAAGTGTATAAATATATGTTAAACATATCATATGTAATGATTCTCAAGAGTCTTATTATTTATTTAAAATGTAGAAAAAAAAAATTTATTATTGAACAAAGACGTACGTTTTTGGTGTTGCTCTGATATGTACCATTTATTGCTTAAACATGATTTTTTTTACAAAATCTTTTACAAAATCTTTTACAAAATCTTTTACAAAATTTTTTACAAAATTTACATCAATAAATTGCATAAAATAATGTAAATAAATATTATGCCCAATATAATTGTATTTCTTAATTTAATTAAATTAATTCTTTTATTATCATGTTTTGGTATTAAATTTGTTATATTTAAGAACGCGCAAAATGTATTATTGTGTTCTTTATACGAGTATTTGTGTATATGTATTTTTATTATAATTGATCTCATCTATTTTTGTAAACTTTTTTGTCAACACAATTAACTTTTTAATAGAAAATAAACCATTTTTTATTATTTAAATTTATTTTTAAATTTTTTATTATTTAAATTTTTGTTTGGTACATCGCAGTTTTGGATACTTATTGGATACACTTTCATCAACTTGGCGTATATTTTTTAATCTTTTTTAGAAATGTTTTTTAGGGATACGTTTTTGCTCTTTTTATGTATTTACTTTCCTGTATGTGTATATATTTCTTATGGTATATAATTATTATTTTTCAATGTAGATATCACTTACGTCATATAATACGCGTTGATACCCATCCAAAATGCCTTATAGGGAATTACACTTTCTAGCATGCGCCACAGAACAGCTCCTATAATAAAAATTTAATGTAAATAATTAATAATAATAAATTTAACTCACGGTTTCTTTAAATCCGTGGACATAACTAAATAATAGTAAAGAAGAACTAATTTTAAATTTAAAAAATTTTCTTTCTCTTATAACAAAATTAAATTAAAAGCAAATAAGCGTACTATAAAATTTTTTAATTTCTTCTTAAATATTTAGCAATTTATGAACTATGGTTTAATCATATTTACAAATTTTCACACACACATGTATATATATATTTATATATATATATATATATATATATATATATATATAAAATATATATACACACACACATACATACATACATATATAAACATTATATAAGGTACCTGAGCCGAATAAGGCCCTCTTAATTTATTTTATTTTTTCAAAATTATATTTATGGAGATATTGAAATACACTAGGTAAAAATAAAATCTTTATTTCAATCACTAACAAAAATAAAATACGTCTTTTGCATAAAGTAATTATAATAAACAAAAATAATTTTTTTTTGAAACCGGTTTTTGGGCTTTATTATATGCCTATGTCTATTAAAAGGTTCAAATAAAAAATAAATTGAAAATATATATATTTTAGAAAATCAAGATACAAATTTTATATCTTCTGTAGCTAGGAAGTTAAATAATATTCTAATATGTCATAACAAATCATAGAATAAAGTACACTTAATAAACTTTTTGAAATACTTTTACGTTATATATCGCAAATATTTATAAGAATGGCGCCCACATTCACTTCGTCGCAAAGTTTATGTCGTACTGAACAGACGTGTTGTTGCCGATTTCAAATACTTTGCCTCTCCTCTAAGGTCGCCATGATAGATCTTTCAGACATATATTCAAGACTTAAAGCGCCTTTTTAAGTAATAAATTCAAAAGTGGGCTTTATTTAATGCTGAACCTTATTCGGCTCAGGTAGCTTACATATTTTTATATATTCATACATTTTATACATTTTTTCAAATATACATACCTATAATGTGAGGAAATGGAAAATTTGAATTACTGTTAAGTATAGTGCTTGTACATTGCATATAATTATTTATAGCAAAATAAGTATTTAAATGACGAGATTCATGTTGAATCTGGACTACAAACAAGTTCATCAGCCGGGAATCTGGAAAGGTCTACACACAGATTTATGTAATCCAATAAATATATAATTGTAGAAGAAGATTGCATTAATAATTTCGCACTAATGTATGCAATTATTTGCTATTTCTAAAAAATGATTTATTATTTGACGTCACATAATTTCAAATTGTAATATATTTAAATTTACTAGTAATGTGTAACTTAGACATAAAAAAATTATTATTATTATTTAAAAAAATATATTTGCAAAATTCTTCTAAATTATAATAACATAATTTAAATATACGTGCTATCTGTTTTATAATGTTATTTTTTCAAAATAATAGTTAAGATATTTTAGTAAATTAAAAAAAATAATAATAATATATATCGGCACTTCTTCTATTATTCTAAACGAATGGGAAGAAAATTTCAGAATTATTTACGTTGTCACGAAATCAACAATAATTTTCTTATAATTAGCAATGTTTAAAATATTGAAAAACAACCTCGTCGATGATATACGTTTCGAGGAACATAGTGAAGCCCTCGTTTAACCACCAGTAAGATTGACAAAACGGATCGAAAAGATTACCAAACCATTGAAATGTTATATCATGAGCTATTGAGCGCAATATTACAGTTTTAAACGCAGCAGGATGTAATTCTTTATTGTAGATAATATATGCTTCACTGAAAATTGTTCATAAATAATGTGATTATGTCAAACTTTTTGTCATAAGCTTGCATCATTTGCTTATGTAAAGATTAAATATATATTTTGTACACATATTAGAGAAAGATAGTTCAAGTACTGTAAAAGAAAAACCGAATTTTCAGAACCGTAAGAATGGATTAAACTTTGATAAACAAAAAGAATTAGTTTTTCATAATAATTTATTCAATATATTATGTTAATTATAAGTATATAAATATTTTTTATATAAATATTTTATATAATTATATGTGCATCTGTTTCTCTCTCTTTCTCAAAGCTAAAATAAGTTTGGTGATTTTATTTCCAAATATTCTCGATATCTCTTTCCGATATGATAAAAATAAATCTTGTAGCAATTTCTTAAATAATACATAAACAAAATATATAAATCATACTCATATAATGAGTTCAATGATAAGAACATAAACATATATATTACTGATAAGGACATATGTATGTCCTTATCAGTAATATTATAATTGCTAAATCAATTTAAATTTTGATTTGATATAATAACAAAATATAAGTTATGTTCTTATAAATCTATAGTATGTTATATATGTTATTGTTAATTTTTTTTTTTTTTATTAAAATTACTTTTATCGAAGTTACTTAAACATCAATATAAGTATATATTTCCGAAAATTGAAGTTTCCTCTAAATATTAAAATGATCGGATAAATACTGTTATAAATCTCTGTTTAATTAAGCCAATTCTTACAATAAACGTAAAAATTTATATATGTTTGAATTGTTTAATTTTAATTTAATTTTTTAATTTGAAAAGCTATCAATATTATTATATTTTAATGAATTATAACTAGTGATGGGAACAGGTTTAATATCTATGTACTAAAATACCGAGTCGAAACCAATAATCAAGTTTCATTTTCTAAGATTCGAATAATACTCATTTGAAATAATATTTCATATATTGTACTTCCGAAGTAATAGAATCTAGAACAGTTATATTCAAATTTTAGTTTCAGTACCTACAAGGTTCGAAATAGTACATATAAAGAATCGAGTCTTTTACAAGTAGTACTCAAACTCTAAAAAAAATAATCTATTTATAATACTTGCTACACATCCACACACTCGGGCACGCACACTTCTCATCCCACCCACATACTCATTCAATCTAACCCCATTATTTCTCATAAGTACTCGTAAAAGATTCGAAATACTTGACAAAGTTCGAATACATTTGGAAGTATTGCTCTTGTTTTTTGAGGTATTTTTGGAGGGTTCGAACCTATCTTTTTCGGATTCAAGTCTACTTGAAAGTACTGTTCTTTTTTCGATATAATCATAGAATTCAAAACAATGCAATAAATTCGAACCTACTTGTAAGATACTTAATCTCATTACTAATTATAACTATGATTATTTCTTAAATTTGTATGAATTACTTGTAAAGAACCAGTCCCCAGGTTTGCCAGATATTGTGTCCGAAATTCGGAATAGCGACGTAATTCACTTTCGGAACGTTCTTCAAGATCTTCCAATGGTTTTCTAAATACATAGTTATATTTCCAGCAACATATTGCGCGAATTTCATGTGGGATATCAAGTGCGGTCTGCACCATGTGTTGACTACAGTCTCCTTCGAATTAAGATCCTGATGCAGGATGTCACCATTATACACCATAATTGCTACGTCGTTTGCAGACATTAGAGGTGTCTTATGGAACATTGTAACCATCGCAAAAATATTCATAAATTTGTAGTCTCGTATTGGCATATTCGATAAAACTTTGTATATTGGATCATGTTTCACGGAAATGTTAAAAGTGGCACTTAATTGCGGCTCGTCCCAACACGGAAAAAATAATCGAGCTTCTCTCAGTTGCAGTATCATCGACCTATTACATTTTAACGACTTAATGCTCCAGATAATGATAACAAATTTTTAGCAATTTTCGATATAGAAATATTAAAGATTGTACCAATGCGATTTACAAATAATGTTTGAAAGATATAATATTTAGCATTTTTTATTATTATTTTATTGTTATATATTATTACACATACACAACAGAGACTATTATATTTCTATTATACATATATCACATATATGTATGTAATATACGTAATAATATTATTTGTACGTGATTTATTAAAATTCGACCTGACTGGCCAATACAAATATTTCTACACAACGTTTCGGCCCTTGAGTACGGGCAGGTTGCTTGTTTATTTGTAAAATTTGTTTCTGTGTCTCTGTAATGTTTATGTTATTTGGATGCGAAACATAGTAATATAACATACATGTCGTCTTATTCGGCATTAGTAATATCACGACTTTCATTTAGACAACTTGAAAGGTAACGTTCTTAAAAAATATCCTGTACATTACAGCTTAAATCGCGGTTCGTTTCTAATTGTTAATATACTATTTTTCATTTATTTTTATAGCAACACTTGATAAGGGCCCGTACCCAAGGGCCGAAACGTTGTGTAGAAATATTTGTATTGGCCAGTCAGGTCGAGATTTAATAAATCACTTATATATTTTTATTCATCACTAACGACTTCAATTTAATTATTTGATATTTAATATTATTTGTATGTAACGTACGCATATACATATAAGATATATTAAATCACACAGCTGTGTGTGTGTGTGTGTGTGTGTGTGTGTGTGTGTGTGTGTGTGTGCGGGCGTGCGCATGCACGTGTGTAGATTTAAAATATATGCAATAATTGTTATTTTTTATTATTACACTTACGTTATTTTTACTTAACTTAACTTAATGTTACTTATATTTCTTATTATGTGTCTTTTAGATTTAAAGTTTATTCCAAAAAACATGAGATTGATGCAGTTATTATTTTCAGCCTGATATATTTATGCATACGTATTATGTAAAGAAATATAATTATATTCAGATATGGAAAAGTTTTATGCGTGATATTGTAAAACAATATATTTTATTATGAAGCATCACACCAGTAAAGTTTGCGGATATTATAACTTTTGATGATAGTGCAAATGCTTTGTAAAATATAATAATAAATAATGTTTACAAAATTTAATATATAAATAGATAAAACGTATCTATATAATATATATTATATATATACATATATATATACATATATATATATATGTATATATATAAATATATATGTATAAATATATATATATTATATATATATAATATATATATATATATATACATTAATAATATAGTTTATATTTGATATACCTTTATATTTACTTACTTTTCTAGTCCTTCTTCGTTTGTGTACAAAGTTCCCAAAATCTCTCTCGAGTAATTAAGTTTTGAGTAGGGAATTAAAAATGACACATACAGAGTATAAAGTCCACATTCTAAATTATTCTCAGGCAATAATTGTTCGACGAAATCAAGAACGACAATTTCCTTTCTATCGTTAACGGAATATTTTGGTGTATAAATTATTCCACTATTAGCCGACTTCAACTTTATTTTCATTATTTCCATATATCTTGACATGTGTAAAGTTATGTTTTGTATTGCACACTTAATATAAATAGTGGCATCGGACGCGCCCCCCAACACGTATCTTGCCATCAGTGTTATCTCCAAGTTATAATGAAACGGTACCAGACAATTCGATGAATGATAATTCATTGCATTATGCCACTTAATCCTTGCATTTTCATCGGTAGAACAAGCCATTGCCATTACAATGGTATATAATAAACCATGTAATGGCAATTTTAGGAACATCATGTCAGTTTTCGTTTCAGATATCTACAAAACCATTTCTTTGCTAAGAATGAGTAGGAAATGAGACAGAAAACAAAAATAGAGAACAGGCAAAGAAAATGCAAGACTATCGACTCCTGTCAGAAAAGGAAAACATAAAAAAATTACAGCAATTTAAAAGAAAATACACACAATCTATATTTAATTATTTAATAATTTTTACGAGGAATTTTTATTTTTACATTAAATATTTTTTACTTTTATCACACAATGTATGTTAATCCTAACTGAATAGAAAACACATACTCATAAACAGTAGTTTTAATTAAATATATTATCATAACAGATAATTAAGTGCTAATTTCTGTGTGACTTGTATTATGACTTCCTTGTTCGTATTTGCTTCGTGCAAATAATTCTTTATATAATTACGAAGCACAAGGAAGTACATATAGTCCCTTTAGATAAATATTATTACATTAACTATGTGATGAAAGCAATATCTGTATTTTTATATTTTTGAATTATTATAGCCTTGTGTATAATCGTAATAAATTGATGCTAATGCCTTATATAATCTTGGATTTGACGATCAAGTTCCTTTGGTTCCAATTTTGAATAACCCAACCAATGCTTGATTAATTTATCAGTTATAATATATAGATTTAATTTGAGAACACAAAGGTATACAAAATATAATTTATACCTGTTAAAACTATAAATGATAAATCAAAATGATACATATAACTGATAAATGGAATATTATAAATGTAACTTGAAATATCGAGTATTGAATATATTATTTAGCATAAACGGCGAAGAAATGCTATTTGTTGCAGGAATAATAAAAAATAAGGAATAAATATTTGTATATTCAAAGCAAATAAATTTCAATATTCAGATAGCCTATTTCTATGTGACTATATAAAAGTTATACGTAAGTAATCTTACTTAAACGGAGCAATTAAATATCTATCTCGAAAATTCGAAGATAAAAAATATGCAGAACATAAATTAGAGACGTATGAAGTATTTAAATTTAAGTTATAGATCTAGTATGTAAGCTAAATTGTGTATACTTCTGTCCCCTCAAATTGTAGAATCTATAAACAATTTTTATTTTTCACAAGCTTATTTTTCAAAATTACCATAGTTATGAATGTTTTTTCTTCTTATATTATTTTAATGCAATTACATATTTCTTTGTCATGTATATTATAATATTATATAAAGAAGTTTGATTGAGAGATACAGCGTAAAGCTTCTTTCAACAATTTTGAATTTAGATTTATATAGATTTAAAAAAAATTAATTTATAAAATAATTTCTTCTAATAACTAGGATTCGTCCCTTGTCGTTTGACGTATGTTTACCAATATCTTATTATCATCAGATTTATATGTCAGTTGTAAGTCATGTGTACACCGAAGAAACGGATAACAAAGAAGCAGCTGTTGCGAAATTAAAATTATTTCAAATTTTGTCGATATACATTTCATGAGCAAATCAAACTGACCGTGAATAAAATATGTAAAAAAAACATATCTTTCATTAACACTTATCATTGTATACACACATTTCTAAGAAGAAAAATTAACATTTATTGTGTTTGTTATTTCTTACATTTATTACATATTTTATTTAACATAACGTTAGAGAGGAGACATTGACTCTCTAGATATCCATTAGGGAAAAAATTTATCAAACAAAAAGCATACACAATTTGTTTCTAATTTGTAATTTGTTATATGTTAAATCGATTAAAAGATGCTATTACAATTTACGTTTAAATGTTTATATGTTAACTGCAATATGCAAAGAATAAAGATAACATTTCAAATAAATAGAAACATGTTAATTTCAGTTTTCTTAAACACTGAATAAAATATCTTTTAGGAAATAAGAATGCTGTAATCGCCTGTTCCTTACATATTTTTATATGCATATATTTAAAAAGAAATATCTAAATGTCCTGTATTAAACTTACCCTGCCTGTTGAATTTGGTACGAGCCGTTACTTTAGCCAAAAGTGTATCTCTCAATCGTGATCTTACCACTTCGAAGGACCATCGAAGACTGACGACGTTTTCGATATGAAAATATGTGAAGGACATATTATCATGTAAATAATATCTCCTTAAGTTCATACATAACACCCAAGCGTCTTATTCGATTTTACTAGATCGATAAAGGTCAATACGTAGTTAAACAGATCTCGAGATATACTTTGATATATTTTTACATTTAAAATTATTTTACTCGTAAAACATCCAAAAAATCCAATCAGTAAATTGTGTTCTATACAAGAAAAAATATATTCTTTATACTTTTCTCTGATTTTTATAAAGAAATGCTTTCTTGTCATAATTTTGTATAAAACAAGTATCACATTTCCTATTTTTTAAATTTATATCGGACTTTTTATTTTTATATATTTCTTTACGAATAAACGGCACTATGAAGATTGAAAAAGAGATGTTTCTGGCACATGCTGGAAAAATGAATAAAAAACATCTTCGAGTTATATCAAATAAGCATTATAGCATTTCAAGTCATAATTTTATCACAAAATTATATATGTACAATATTATAGCAGTGTTCTTACACGGCAACATTGATATAATCGAAAAGAATTCAAGATAACATACCTACTTGTTGGTCTATAAATCTGCGATTGCTGAAAAAAAATGTCAGCCAAGAATTAATAATCGTGCTCTCCTTGTTGCTCTATCGCGCTGACGAGATATAAAATATCGATGAAAATGCAAAAAGTGAAGAAACACAATTTCTAGATACTATTGATATATACAATATATATGTATATATATAAAATAAAATCTATTATAAAATTGAGCATTCTAGAAAAGGTGACCGAAAAACGATGTACCCTATATTACTGACCCCTTGCTCCTTCCCATAATCACTCAAGATTTAGAAAGTGTGTCCTAATCATGACTTTCTTTCGCGTGACCTTTCGAACTAAAATTATAAGCAAATATTTTCGAAAAATTATACATCGAAATTTGTATTGAGTATTGCATCGAAAATTAATTGCTGTAATCAAAAGAGCTTATTTAGAGCTTGCGAAGGTACGAAATAAATATGAAATCATTTTTAGAAAATAAATGTAGTTTACTAGCGTGAATCGAGAATCCGTATTTACATTCATTTTTGTGAAGTTTGTACTTGCTGTAATCTTATCTCAGATGCGTAAGATATTAAGTACGTAACTTTAATAATACTCTCTTACATGTGTAAAGAAATTTATTAATTGTGTAAAGACTACGAATACTTTCATCTCACTCTTTGTCGCGCAATTCGATATTGCTTGTTAGAATTACACAGTACACGAATAAAATAAATAAATATCCTTTGATATTTAATGATAAAAACTTAATTGGATCAATTGTAGAATATTTATAATTTTGTTACAACTCTTGTTACCAATTATTTAACGATATTTAACCATACGATTAAATGTCTACTACTGAAAATTATTGTAATTATTTACCGTATTATTACCGTAAAGAACAATTATTTGCTGTAGAGTTTTCGTTTATATATATATATGTATATATATGTGTGTGTATATATATATATATTATATATATAAATACTATATTACACTACAGCTGTCTTTTAAAATAATAAAATTTTTAAATAAGAAAATTTTTATATAACAGAAAAATTAAACAGTATTACTCAATAACATTGACTTTATTTTAAAAAATATAAAATAGTTTCTTAGAAGATACAAAATAAAGAGAGGGCTCTGTTAGCCTACATTCCCGATTGCCAACTGCTTCGTTTCCGCACATATTTTTGCCGACAGCTTCGTTTGCCGACATTCTCGATTGCCTACAGAGCGATTGCCTACAAGCATTATTGCACACATGAAATGCGCACATACACATTGCACACATGACATTATTGCGCACATACGCATTGCACACATGACATCTTTGCGCACATACACATTGCACACATGGCAATATTTCACATATAAAATAATACAATTATATTAACACTTTGCACACACGACTTTATTGTACACATACGCATTGCACACATGACATCTTTGCGCACATACACATTGCACACATGACTTTATTGCGCACATACACATTGCACACATGACATTATTGCGCACATACACATTGCACACATGACTTTATTGCGCACATACACATTGCACACATGCACATATTGCACACATAAAATAAGAAAATTATATGAGCACTTAGCTTACATGACTTCGCGCTCATACGCCTTGTACACATAATTAAAATCTTCGATTAAAATCGCAGATCGGACACAGTGTGGAAAGTTGCAAACCTATGTGTAATTATGCAATTATTGACCTCGTTACATACTGAAAGCACCTGTCGATATGGGTAGACCTCGCAAACCCATGTGGAACTTTGTTTAATCGGATCTATGTCTGATCGGGAAATATCGTCGTGTCCGATTCGTAATGTGCGTAGATCGGACACTGTGCGGAAAGTTGCAAACCTATGTATAATTATGCAATCATTGACCTCGTTACATACTGAAAGCACCTGTCGATATGGGTAGACCTCGCAAACCCATGTGGAATTTTGTTCAATCGGATCTATGTCCGATCAGGAAATATCTTCGTGTCTGATTCGTAATATGCGCAATCGGGACTCACTCGCAGTCTTCAATTTTAGTCGAAGATTTTAATTATCTTTACAATACGTATGGGCGCAACAAAGTCATGTGTCAAAGTGCTAATATAATTTTCTTATTTTATGTGTGCAATATGTGTATGTGTGCAATGTGTATGTGCGCATTAAAATCATGTGTGCAATGTGTATGTGTGCAATAAAGTCATGTGTGCAATGTGTATGTGCGCAATAATGTCATGTGTGCAATGTGTATGTGCGCAATAGAGTCATGTGTGCAATGTGTATGTGCGCAAAGATGTCATGTGTGCAATGCGTATGTGTGCAATAAAGTCGTGTGTGCAAAGTGTTAATATGATTTTATTATTTTATATGTGAAATATTGCCATGTGTGCAATGTGTATGAGCGCAAAGATGTCATGTGTGCAATGTGTATGTGCGCAATAATGTCATGTGTGCAATGTGTATGTGCGCATTTCATGTGTGCAATAATGCTTGTAGGCAATCGCTCTGTAGGCAATCGAGAATGTCGGCAAACGAAGCTGTTGGCAAAAATTTGTGCGCAAACGAAGCAGTTGGCAATCGGGAATGTAGGCTAACGGGATCCACCCCAAAATAAAGACATATCTTAAACATTAAAATTATTATTACATTAAATCCCATTATAATATTTTTATTATTTTACAATGGAATTAGAAAATTAATATATAATATTATAATACATTAATAATAAAAGAATTATTATTAATATAAAAATTAATATAAAATAGTAAAGCTAATATTCATATTAATTATTACATTAATTAATTTTTAATAATAGGCCATTACACAAAATATTTTAATGTTTATATCTCATATATATTAAATTTAATACCTGATAGTTAACATACTTGCGTTTTAATATTTAATAGACAGTTATATAAATAATATATTTAATATTATATGTATGTATATATATATATATATATATATGTAACATTATATATAC
Source organism: Lasius platythorax (assembly GCA_963971435.1). Classification (NCBI taxonomy): domain Eukaryota; kingdom Metazoa; phylum Arthropoda; class Insecta; order Hymenoptera; family Formicidae; genus Lasius; species Lasius platythorax. The sequence goes on from OZ020540.1 coordinate 13,914,460, forward strand.
ATATATATATTATACATATATATATTATACATATATGTATATATATTTGTATAATAAATATTATGTAAATGTAATTAATTAGTGTTTATATAGATGTTAAAACTTAATAATATAAGATTCAATTTAACGATAATTAGATAAATTTATGATATTTACAATATTATTAGAAACAATCAAGAAAATAATTAGAAACATTATGGAAGTATTAAATAATTAGATAATGTATATATAAAAAATTGTTGCAAAGTTTTATGATATATTAATATTTGTTATCTGACATAAGTGATTTAATTGATGCAGTTTTAGTTGTTGACCAAGGTGTTGTAGTTGGACATGATATAGTTGAATGAATATGTTATATTGTAATTAATTTCATTGTTAGATCTAACAATTAATTTTATTGTTAGAACCATCAATCAAACTTTGAAGATATTTGAACTTATATTTGAAATTATGTTGTTTATTAAATGTCTTTGCAGTTGTATGTGTCGTAGTTGGATACGTTGTGTTCGATTCTTTCGATCAACCAAACAAGGTTTGAAAAAATTTCATCTGCCTCTCGATCTCTGATAAACGTGTGTTTATCTTGCTTTCAATATTCCAGATAGATTGTGTCACATGATCTCTCGCAAATTTATTTATCTAAAATAGATTATTAACACTTATTATTAATAAATAATTTCGCGATTAATTATTATAAAAGACAAACGCAATAGTGTATTGTTATTAACATATAATTACATGTATGAGGTATGTATACTCTATGTAAGATATGTGACATATTTAGATATGAAAAATAAATATCATAATATAAAAATTATAAATGACTACGGAATTTAGATTTATAGAATTTACCTCTTTTAGTTGTTCCGCAGAATACGCATTATTAATCATCACACTTAATGCTGCATTCATACTGACTCGACTATCAGAACAAAACAGTATGTATAAATTTATAATTAACACATACAAACTAAATCTTCATGATGAGCAGCATATTTTATATAGAAGACGTTATTACCTGTTTTTCGTCCAATCATAATTCTGCAATATATTTTTAAGTATTGCAGTGTTCTTAGCATGTCTTGCAAGAGTAGAAAGAAAATGATTAGCAGTTAAAGCATAGAAACGCTCTTCTTCTGCTAGTGTTTTTATTTTCATTAATGATCACATTTCTTTCAAATGTCGGTAAAGAAGACATCAGGTAATGAAGGATAGTTGCGGGATCTTCAGAACAACTAAAAAATTTCAACATTTTATAATCAGATTTTTCTCTGGATATATTATATGCGATGAACCATTCTCTGCTCCATTCAGTATAGTTTACTGTCTTTAAACCATTACAGTAAGTCCATTTTTCCCACCCAGGCCAAATTCTACGACATATAAAAAAGAAGTGCTTTAGTTTTAGTTTTGACATATCTCTTATCGATATTTAGCATATAATTTGTTTGTTAATAATTACCCAGGAAAAAAGTCCATATATAATCAAATATAAATATGTATAATCATATATAAAATATGTGTGTCAGTATATATTTTCTTTCTCTAGTATACACAAGTATACAAAACAATACTAAGAAGAATAATGGAAAAATAATAAGAAAACTAATTTTTGCATTATTTTTTATAAAAAAAGTATAATTTACAAATATCTGAAAAAAATGCCAATATAAAATAATATATAAATTTATATATAATTATATATATAATTATATATATAATTATATATCGGGCAATCTTTTCTTATTTTATCAAATTTTCTTTTTCTAAAAAAACTGCAGAATTAATTCTTTTAATTGTTTTCCAATTATTAATTTTATTATTTTTCCTGTATATACGGACAGAAAGTATATAAGAAAAAAGAAAGATATATGTGAACACATTTTATATATAATTATATGTTATATATACATATTATATATATATATATGTGTATATATATATATATATATATATATATATATATATATATATACATGTTTCTGCAATCTTTCGGTGCTGTATGGGTATATATATATATATATATATATACCCATACAGCACCGAAAGATTGCAGAAACATTGCGTAGATCTAACATTGAAACATTGTAATATTGCATGGGAATTGCGAATTGTTTCTGCAATATTACTGCAAGATTGCAGCAACGGCTGGATGGCCGCTTTTTGTAATATTGCAATGAAACATTATAGCAACATTGCAATGTAATGTATTTGAAAAAATGCAACGTTACTGCAACCATATAGTAATATTACTTTTTTTTATTTTACTGGCAAAAATTTCGCTTTTGTGATCTTTTTTAAATATATTTAAGTATAAATTAATATACAAACATCGATTGGAATTAATTATATCTTTATTTGACATAAAATGTAAAATATCTTGTAAAATATTCAATTTTCGGAAATCTTACTTAATACTTTTATGCACGGAATAATCAGATCCATCAATTGGTGTAAACAAAACATAAAGTTGCTTTAAAAAAAAGTATTTTACAAAATATTTTACATTTTATGTCAAAAAATTGTAAACTTCGAAACCTTATTATAACTCAAAAAGTACTTAAGAAAAAAATATTTTATTATAGTGTTTTGAAAAGCTCTCGAGATAAGTTACAAGAATATGCAATAAAAAAATGGGGGTTCCCATTTAAAAATATCAAAGTGATTTTTATGTGACTTTGATGGTGCTATTCAAGGTCAAACTGATATGATAATTAAATAGCTTTTTTTAAGCCCTTCAATTTGGTATACTTATATCTTTCATTATAGTGGACCATTTTCGAGATATTTGACCGTTTCCAGACTTTTGGGACTCTGTATATAAAATAATATATATATATATATATATAAGTATATTTTTTTATATTAATTACATATATTTCTCAATGTCTATTTGGATCAACAGAACCGTAACACAGTAAATGAACAAATTAGTGACTATAAATAAAATTTAATAGATTTTATTTTGTAATCTTTCTGGAATGTTGCTGTAATATTCTCTTGAAATATTACAATTATATGTTCTTGTAATGTCTCTACAATGTTACATTGCAACTTGAAAGATTGTAACATTGCTGCAATGTAACTGCAATGTTTTGTGCTGTATGGGTATATATATATATTTGATTTTATATGGACATTATTTTCCCGGGTAATATATTAAATATACGCATAAAAATGTGTCTATACAGGAATATAATGATCAGAAGATAACTTACTTAAATATTTTAGGGTTCGTTAGATACAATTGCAAGTGCTGATCGGCCGCTCTCAAGCATGAGGCATCATAGATAATACATCCCCATTTTGCGAGTTCTTGTTTTAAATATTTACTAAGATCGTCGTTGGTGAGTATCATTTGATCGTACACAAAAAACTTTTCTACAATATGTTTGAACAGGTTTCCTATTTTCAGTAATACTTCCTACAATTTGGTAAAAAATATATATTTCTATTAGATTATATACAAAGCCAAATACAATATATATGCGAGAAAATTTACATTCTTATTTATTAAAATTATTTCATTTCAGTAAGTGATTAAAATATGCTCCAAATTAATCAATCTATTGAATAATTGTAAAGCCTTTTATATCGTTTAAATACATGCGATCTTAATATATTCATTTCTCACGTAATTCATTATTTTTCAACTATTAGGTTATTACATAGAAAATAACAGATCAAACATTTCAATTTTGTACGAAGATGTTTAAGGCAAATGTGTTATAAGTAAGAAAATTATCATGTATCATACATATTACATTGTCTTAAAACAATAGTTTTTATAAATAATTTGCAAATTTTTAGTATCTGTCGCAAATATTTTATAATGGAGAAAATTCAAACACATATGTTTATTGCTATATAATTTATTAAAATTGGATATAAATTGTAAAAGCAATCTCTATTATAATATATATTTGTAATATTATATATATATTTGTAATATAATTTTGTAATAGAAAGTTAATTTAATAATAGAGTGATATTAATATATGTGGTAAATAGCAGTATGAAATATATAATGTCTCTGAAATAAGAGATTAGAAACATAAGTAATTTTTTAATTACATTTCTTGTATTTTTAATGAAAAAAAGATTGGAAAAATTTATAAACTTTATCAAAGTTCCTCGTTTCTCTTTAAAGATCTTAACTTGTTATATCGCATTGTCACAATTTGCGTTTCTTTTAACGCTATTAAGGCTAATCTACAATGTGCTCTTTGCGTTTTGTTTCGTGTTCTCTGTCCTTTTTTGTTTTTTGCAGAAAGAAAAAAAAGCAAAGAACAGAGAACACGAAACAAAACGCAAAGAGCATATTGTAGATTGGCCTTTAAAGTAGAGTTCTATACACAAAACACACATTAAATTTTTTTATACGAAAATATAAAAGAAATATAATTTCCATATTGATATAAAGCACATAATAAGTTTTATAACTTTGAATTTTTATACACCCTAAAGAAAACTTTTTTCAACATTGCATAGAAATCTTTCATTATGAGATAAAAAAAATTCTGTACGTATAAATAAGAAAAGTTTTTTTAGTTCGTTCTTTTAACAGATTAAAAATATATCAAAGAATCGCTTGTTTTTATATATTTAAGTTAATGCAAATTCAAAATTTTTGATGTAATATTCTAAATTATAAATTAAATTATGTTATAAGTTTAAACTCATTTTTATGGTGCAGAAGTTTATGTAAGAAATACAAAGGTAACACAAAATATAAACAAAAATTTATGTTACATGATCTGATTTAAAATAAAAGTCGTAAGATTTTAGCAATTAAAAGATTTTCATTATTAATTTCAGCGACTGTGACTAAAATATTGTTAAAAAAAAGAATCGTTAAATTGTGTTCGAGATTTTTAGAAAAATTCAATGCTCTTTGTGTGTGTTTGTTCACAGAGAAATTATATCGCGTATAATTCGAAAAGTAACGAGAAATATAACTGTAGAACAAAAAAAGTAATGAAAGAAATAACTGCAGAACAATAAGTAACGATAAAAATAACTGTAAAATTTGTTCTTACGCTTTACTGCGAAATAATGTAAAGAAGTTAGTGATTTTGTTACTGTTATCAGTTATTTTGTTACTGTTATATTGAACAAAAATAACTGTAACGATAACGGCGCTACAAGTAATGCGTTTCTTCTAAACAATGAAAAAGACCATTATTAATACAGCATATAATTAAAAGTTTATCATATAATTAGCATACTTATAATTAAGTTTTTCATTAATTACTTAATATCTTACTTTCTAAATAATTATGTCAGAATTATGATAAAAAATCGTTACTTTATATGCATTAACCTAATACAATTTTATGCATAAACTTTATTACTGACAATACCTTGAGTGTAATGGAAAGGTCTTCTGAGGTCTTCGCAAATGCAAAGATATTTGATATGTTTTCGAAAACTTTGATCATAGGATACCATGCTACAAAATCTTTCTCTCGCGATAAGTATTTCGCAAGTTCCCAGAATATAGAGAAATTAAGTTTTTTCTCTGTCGCAAGATGGAACGCGTCGTCGATGATTTGCGCTCGATTGAGAACATGTATATTCATATAATTTTCAGAATTTAAATAACGTGCAATATTTAACCAATTCTCAGGATCATAGTTGACGCGATAGTATCCTATTATTCGACAAATAAATTTTATCGATTATTTTTTTAATGTATGTAACAAAAAATTTTTTAAATTATGTATATTTATTATTTCTTAATGTTTTAAACATGTATAAGCTGTATTAGAATTTGGACATATATAAAAAATATCAATTTTATATATATACAGGGGGTGGACAAAATAATGTGAACACCTAGATAATACACTATATTTGTTTATTAATAAGGTGTTGGGCCATCATTTGCCTTTAATACAGCTTGAATTCTTCTTGGAATAGAATCATACAACTTTTGAATAGTCTCCAGTTTTAGTTACAGACGCTGCTGCTAAACGAGCACCAACGATTTGTCTTCTTTGAAAGTCTGATAAGTCACTCATTTTACCGTCCGCTTGTACTAATCGTAGCTGAACACAACGTGTAATATACTGATATAAAAACTAGAAAGTATAACGAGTGAAAATAGCAACAAAAGATAATCGCAACATTCATTTGTTGTCAGTGTTGCCAACATGTAAAAACTTAAGATATAAAACATGGTGTTCATATTATTTTATCTCTTTTTCATATTATTTTTTGATAAAAGAATGGGACAACATTCAACTGGAGATTATTCAAAAGTTGTATGATTCTATTCCAAGAAGAATTCAAGCTGTATTAAAGGCAAATGGTGGCCCAACAACTTATTAATAAACAAATATAGTGTATTATTCAGGTGTTCACATTATTTTGTCCACCCCCTGTATATTACGAATTATAAAATTATTTCACGCCGATAATCGAATTAAAGTATAGAGCTCAGAAAATTTAGGCGGCGTATGAAATTGTATAAACTTATAAATTAATTTTAGTTACAAAAATAATATTTGTACACAAATTGTACATTTAATCTTAAACTTAAGCTAATTTCAAGGTAATATTGCAGACTACTTAATAGAATATTATTGTTTGTACAATATGTGGAAAATAATTTCGATTCTTATAACAAAATATAAGAATAAAAATATGTAATGAAGATACTTACCAGTTTGTTGTATGTTGGCAATGAACCATTTATTATTACCAAGTGGGTCATCAATAAGTGAGATTATCAACTCCGGCTCGTACTGCGTTAAACAATTGTATTTAAATGGGAAATATATGTTAAAATTAATGTGCGTTTCCATAGTATACGTCACGGGTATAATATATGGTTTCCGATCCAATTTGTTGTGAAACTCTTTCGATATTATCACACGATCGTTAGAATAATCTCGTATCACATTCAGCACAGGACAATGCTCCTGTATAATCCAAATGTCCATCATTTGTTTTACGTTCAGACCGTAATCTTCAAGATTTAATATATTTAATTCATCAATGACAGTCTGCATAACATTCCATAAGTCATCGGGAGTTTTCGAATTAGAGTAAGTATACCTGTAGAATTTAAAATTATGCCAATAAATACTATATATACATAATTAAATTGCATTAGAATATATTATATCATAATTATTCGTTTTAACATACAGCTTCGATGATTTTCACTTTGATCTGAATGTTAACTTTGAATCTCTCATGAAGATCAATTGGTTTTAAGCGGCGGTCACAGGTATTCTCGAGAAATAAAGATATCGTAAAGTACGAAATAATTTTATACATCGTATAATAATTTTTATACATCGTGCACATTGTCCGCATTGTCCAGTGCATTATAACAAGGTCTATAATTATATATCTACTATATAATAATAATTGATAATTCTATATATGTTTGCACTTTTTGGTACAACATGAGATTCAAACATAAATAAAAGTTGTTGGTTGGCTTGTAATTTTTTGTGTATGTTGAAGAATTATTTTTGTCTACGTACGAACCTCGTTTTGCATTAAAAGTTACAAACACATATAAAAATGTATAGTTCTATATCACATTCAGATCACATTGAAAGCATGTTGAAAGCACCGTGTAATGAAGAGATGGACTTTGTCTTTGTAAATATATTATTGCAAAATAATATGTATGTGTTGCACATGTAAATAATAACGAAAATAAATATCAATTGATATATTTGATATATTATGTTTGTGACGTCATAAGTTTTTTAAAATACAACCGCTGCTCAAATCTCATTCATTGACTTTTATGGGGTGATAAGTGTCAAACTTAAGTTTAAATCATTCAAGCTGTGTCTACTAAAACAAATACTTATATCAATATTATAATAATAATTAATTTAATAAATCAAATATTTCTATAGCTTTTATAAATCTAACCTATAATAAATTTAATTTATAATATTACAAAAAATATGTGCCCTCCTTCTATTATAATGCATTGCATATAGTTTACAATGTATAAATAATGACATATATACATATAATGAATAAGTGTATAAATATATGTTAAACATTTCATATTTAATGATTTTCTTGCGTCTTATTATTTATTTAAAATGTAGAACAAAAAAATTTATTGTTGAACAAAAACGTACGTTTTTGGTATTGCTCTGATATGTACCATTTATTGCTTAAACATGATTTTTTTTACAAAATCTTTTACAAAATTTTGTACAAAATTTACATCAATAAATTGCATAAAATAATGTAAATAAATATTATGCCCAATATAATTTTATTTCTTAATTTAATTACATTAATTCTTTTATTATCATGTTTTAGTATTAAATTTGTAATATTTAAGAAAGCGCAAAATGTTTTTATTATAATTGATCTCATCTATTTTTGTAAACCTTCTTGTCAACGCAGTTAATTTTTTAATTAAATATAAACCAAATTTTTTTTTATTCAATTTTTGTTTGGTACATACGCAGGTTTGGATACACTTTCACCTACTTGGCGTATATTTTTTAACATTTTTTAGAATGGTTTTTTTCAAGGTAAATTTTTACTCTTTTTATGTATTTACTTTTCTGTATGTGTGTATATTTCTTATGGTATATAATTAATATTTTTCAATGTAGATATCACTTACGTCGTATTTAAATACGCGTTGATACCCATCCAAAATGCATTATAGGGAAGACTTTCTAGCATGCGCCACAGAACAGCTCCTATAATAAAAATTAAATGTATGTGTAATTATATACATATACTTTAAATAAATTTAACTCACGGTTTTCATAAATCCGTGGACATAGCTAAATAATAGTAAACAAGAACTAAAACTTTAATTTAAATAATTTTTCTTTTTTTATAACAAAATTAAATTTAGAGCAAATATGTGTGAAATAAAAACCTTTCAATTTCTTCTTAAATATTTAGCAATTTATGAACTATTGTTTAATTATATTTACAAATTTTTACACACACATGTATATATATATATATACAATATACACATATATATGTATATATACATATATGTGTATGTGTACATACGTATATTAACATTTTATACATATTTTTACATATTCATACATTTTATACATTTTTTCAAATATACATACCTCTAATTTGAGGAAATGGAAAATTTGAATTACATGTAAGTATATTGCTTGTACATTCCATAGAATCATTTTTAGCAAAATAAGTATTAGAATGTCGAGATTCATGTTGAATCTGGACTACAAACAAGTCCATCAGCCGGGAATCTGGAAAGGTCTACACACAGATTTATGTAATCGAATAAATATATAATTGTAGAAGATGATTGCATTAATAATTTGGCACTAATATATGCAATTATTTGCTATTTCTAAAGAAAGAATTGCTATTTGACGTCACATAATTTCAAATTATAATATATTTAAATTTATCAGTAATGTGTAACTTAGACATAAATAATAATACTAAAGTTATTTTTAAAAAAAAATATCCTTGCAAGGTTCTAAATTATAATAACATAATTTAAATACACGTGCTATCTGTTTTATAATGTTATTTTGTTCAAAATAGTTGAGATATTCTAAGAAATTTAAAAAATATATATATATATCGGCATTTCTTCTATTATTCTTAACGAATAAGAAGAAAATTTCAGAATTATTTACGTTGTCACGAAATCAACAATAATTTCGTATAATTAGCAATGTTAGAAATGTTGAAAAATAACCTTGTCGATGATATACGTTTCGAGGAACATAGTGAAGCCCTCGTTTAACCACCAGTAAGATTGACAAAACGGATCGAAGAGATTACCAAACCATTGAAATGTTATACCATGAGCTATTGAGCGCATTATGACAGTTTTAAGCGCAGCAGGATGTAATTCTTCATTGTAGATAATATCTGCTTCACTGAAAATTGTTCATAAATAATGCGATTATGTCGAACTTTTTGTCATAAGCTTGCATCATTTGCTTATGTAAAAATTAAATATATATGTTGTACACATATTAGAGAAAGATAATTCAAGTACTGTCAAAGAAAAACAGAATTTTTATAAGCGTAAGAATGGATTGAACTTTGATAAACAAAAAGAATTAGTTTTCTATAACAATTTCTTCAATATATTATGTTAATTATATGTAAATATTTTATATAATTTTATGTGCATCTCTGTTCCTCTCTCTTTCTCGAAGCTAAAATAAGTTTGGTGATTTTATTTTCTAATATTCTCGATATTTTTCTTTCGATATGATAAAAATAAATCTTTTATCAATTTTTTTATTAATACATAAACAAAATATATAAATTATACTCATATAATGAGTTCAATGATAAGAACATAAACATATATTCTTATCATTAATATTATTATTGCTAAATCAATTTGAATTCTTGATTTGATGATATAATAACGAAATATAAGTTATTTTGTTATAAATCTATAGTATATATTATATATGTGTTATTATTATTTCTTTTTTTTTATTAAAATTACTTTTATCGAAGTTACTTAAACATCAATATAAGTATATATTTCCGAATTATGAAATTCTTTTTTAAATATTAAAAAGACTGGATAAATACTGTAATAAATCTCTCTTTAATTAAGCCAATCCTTACAATAAGCGTAGAAAAATATATATCTTTGAATTGTTTAATTTTAATTTAATTTTTTAATTTTAAAAGCTATCAATATTATTATATTTTAATGAATTATAACTAGTGATGGGATTAGGTTTAATATCTATGTACTAAAATACCGAGTCGAAACCAATAATCAAGTTTCATTTTCTAAGATTCGAATAATACTCATTAGAAATAATATTTCATATATTGTACTTGCGAAGTAATAACATCTTGAACAGTTATATTCGAATTTTGGATGGAGCATCTGCAAGGTCCGAAATAGTACATATATAGAATCGAGTGTTTTACAAGTAGTATTTAAACTCTAAAATAAAAAAATCTATTTATAATACTTGCTACGCATCCACACACTCGCGCACGCACACTTCTCATCCCACCCACATACCCATTTAACCTACCCTCACAAATTCTCAAAGGTACTCATAAAAGATTCGAACATACTTGATCAAAGTTGGAATGCACTTGGAAGTATTGCTCTTGTTTTTTGAGGTATTTATGTAGGATTCGAACCTATCTCCTTCGAATTCGAGTCTACTTGAAAGAACTGTTCTTTTTTTTTTTCGATGTAATCATAGAGAGTTCAAAACCATGCAACAAATTCGAACCTACCTGTAAGATACTTAATCTCATCACTAATTATAACTATGATTATTTCTTAAATTTGTATGTATTACTTGTAAAAAACCAGTCCCCAGGTTTGCCAGATATGGTGTTCGAAATTCGGAATAGCGACGTAATTCACTTTCGGAACGCTCTTCAAGATTTTCCAATCGTTTTCTAAATACATAGTTATATTTCCAGTAACATATTGCACGAATTTCATGTGGGATATCAAGTGCGATCTGCACCACGTGTTGATCGTAGTCTCCGTCGAATTAAGTACCTGTTGCAGGTATTCAACATTATACATCATAATTGCAACGTCGTTTGCAGACATTAGAGGTGTCTTGTGGAACAGTGTACGCATCCAGTTATGATCTATAGTTTCGTATTCTCGTATTGGCATATTCGATAAAACTTTGTATTGTTTCTCATGTTCCACGGAAATGTTAAAAGTGGCACTTAATTGCGGCTCGTCCCAACACGGAAAAAATGATTGAGCTCCTCTCGGCTGCAGTAGTGTTGCGAATATCATCGACCTATTACATTTTAACGACTTAATGCTTCAAATAATGATAACAAATTTTTAGCAATTATTAATATAGAAATATTAAAGATTGTATCAATACAATTTATTAATAATGTTTAAAAAATATAATATTTAGCATATTTTATCATTATTTTATTATTATATATTATTACGCATACACAACAGAGACATTATTATTTTTCTATTATATATATATATAATATACGTAATAATATTATTTGTATGTAATATACACATATACATATAAGATTTATTAAATCACACAGCTCAGCCCGCGTGCGCATGCTATGTGTGTAGATTTTGTATTGTAGATTTTTGCATTTAATATATGCGATCATTGTTATACTTTATTATTACACTTGTGTGATTTTTACTTAACTTAACTCAATGTTACATATATTTCTTTTTATGTGTTTTTTAGAACTAAAGTTTATTCCAAAGAGAACATGCGATTGAAGCAGTTATTTTTTTTTTAGCTTGATATATTAATACATATTATGTAAAGAAGTATGATCATATTCAGATATAGAAAAGTTTTATGCGTGATATTGTAAAACTATATATTTTATTATGAAGCATCGCACAGTAAAAGAGGATATTATATAAGTTTTGATGATAGAGCAGGTGCTTTGTAAAATATAATAATAAATAATGTGTACAAAATTTAATATACATATAAATATATTTAATGCATCTATATAATATATGTATATATATATATATATATATATATGTATATATATATATATATATATATATATATATATATATATATATATATATATAATATAGCTTATATTTGATATACCTTTATATTTACTCACCTTTTATGTTCTTCTTTGATTGTGTACCATTGATAATTCTCGACTGCGCGTCTAGGTAGTATTTTAGAAAATTTCACATACAGAGTATAAACTCCACATTCTAACAATAAGTTTTTTTCAGTTCTTTGGTCGACGACATTAAGAACGATATTTCTCTCTTTATTACGAAATGCTTTTAATTCATAGCTTATTCCACTGTTAGCTGGATTTAACTTTGCTTCTCTTATATTCATATAATTTGATATAGGCAAATTTATGTTTTCTGTTTCACATTTAATATAAATAGTGGCATTTAACATGCCACTTATTTGTAGCCAGTTATAATATGGCATATTAATATCCGGCAGTGGCAGTCTTATCTCCACGTTATAATGTAACGGTACCAGAGAGTTCGACGTATGATAATTCATCGCACTATGCCACTTAATCTTTCCGTTTTCATCGGTAGAAAAAGCCATTGCCATTACAATGATATATAATAAACAATTTAATGACAATTTTAGGAACATCATGTCAGTTTTCGTTTCAGATATCTGCAAAAACATTTCTTTGCTAATAATAAGAGTAAATATAGAACAGGAAGCAAAAATAGAGAACAAGTAAATACAAAGAAAGTGCAAAACTGTCGACTCCTGTGAGAAAGGGAAAAGATAATTAAAAAAATTACAGCAATTTAAAAAAAATACACTATCTATTTAAATAGTTGATAACTTTTACGAGAAATTTTTACATACATTGTGTTTTATATATTTTTATTACACAATTTATATATATATATATATATATTAAATCTAATTCAATAAAACTGTATTCTCTATTAATTCTATTTTTTACAAAGTAAGGAAATTGAAATTACTCTCATGCGAAAAGCACAATTTAAATTGTTGGGGTTATTAAAAGTCAGATAAAAATGATACTGCGTAAGTTTCAAGAAAAATTATTTTTCTTTTTTTAAATTAAAAAGTTGTGTACAGAGCACAATTTTTACTTGGTGCGATACACCAAGTGCTTAAATAATCTCATGTCTGAGATCCATTTTTCATATGCGTCTGGTTCTTACTTGCCTGGGAAATTTAAATTGTAAAATTTAATTTTTTTTTTAGTCTTATAGGTAACTCACAATACACGCGGCTTATTCTCTAACTTTATATTGATAGCAATAACTCTTTCGTACTTTCCGTAATTCTCATATAAAACGCTATCTTTGTAAAATACTTCTAATACACACACATAAACAGTTATTTTGATTAAATATATTATTTTATAACAGATAATTGAGTACTAATTTTGTTTGTGTGTTGACTTTTGTGTGAATTGTGTTACGACTTTCTGATTCGCGTGCGCGCGTATTTGCTCCGTGCAAATAATCCTTCAGATAATTAAAATAGAAGCACAGCAAAGTACATATATCCTGTTTTGCTAAACATCATTTGATCAACTATGTGATGAAAGCAATATCTGTATTTATATAAAATTGAATTACTAAAGCCTTGTATAGCAGTGATAAATGATGCTAATACCTTGTATAATATTGGGTTGGACGATCAAGTTTCTTTGGTTCCAATTTTAAATAGCTTAACCAATGCCTCATTAATTTATATTCCAGTATTCTGAAACAGCAATCAATTATATTAGATAGATTTAATTTAAGAACACAAAGTTGTAAAAATTATTTACAAAAGGTTTAAAAATTATTTAACTATAAATAATAAATCAAAATAATAAATAATCAGAGTTTTAAATAATTGACCAGAACTAGCTTCAAAATATTTATTAAAAATTCACGACGTTTATTTTTAATAAATATTTTGAAGCTAGTTCTGGTCAATTATTTAAAACTCTGATTAATTATACACTAGCGACTGAATAATTAATTAATTAAAATAATAAATGTAACTGATAAATATAACATAATAAATGTAACTTGAAATATTGAATAAATATTTAATAAATTATAGCATAAACGGCGAGGAAATGTTACTTGTGACAGGAACAATAAAAAATAAGGAATAAATTTTTTTTATTTTCATAGCAAATAAATTTCGATATTAAGATAGGGTCTATCTGTGACTGTACAAAAGTTATATGTAAGTAGTCTTAATCAAACGGAGTAATTAAACATCTACCTGGGAAATTCAAAGGTAATAAATATTTCAGAGAACATAAATTAGAGATGTGCGAAGTACTTATACATTACTTACATTCAAGTTGTCAGTTATAGTTTAAGCATGTAAGCTAAATTGTGTATACCTCAAATTGAAGAATCTATAGAAGAAACAATGTATATTTCTCGCAAGGTTATTTTTCAAAATTACCAAGGTTATAAATGTTTCTGCTTCTTATATTCTTTTAATGTAATTATATATTTCGCTGTCACGCATATTATAATATCATATAAAACAAGTTCGAGTCAGAGATACAGCGTAAAACTTTTTTCAAAAATCTTGTATTCAAAAATATGAAATATATAATATATAGATTTAAGCACAAAAATGTGTATAATATAATTCCTTCTAATATCTGAGCTTTATCCGTTGTTGGTTTGAAGTATATTACCAATATGTTATTATCATCAAGTTTATGTGTCACTTATAAGTCATGTATACACTTAAGAAACGGATAATAAAGAAGCAGCTGTTGCGAGAGAGAGAAATTAAGGTTATTTCAAATTTTGTCGATAAATACATACGTTTCATGAGCAAATTAATTTGAACGTGTATAAAAAACGCAAGGAAATTTTTTCATTGTATACACAATTTTTTAAGAATAAAACTTAACGTCTATTGTTTGTTCTTTTTTTTACATTTATTACATATTTTATTTAACATAACGTTAGAGAGGAGACAGTGACTCTAGATATCTATTAGGGAAAGAATTTATCAAACAAAAAGCATACACAACTTGTTTTTAATTTGTAATTTGTTATATGTTAAATCGATTAAAAGATGCTGTTACAATTTACGCTTAAATGTTTTTATGTTAACTGCAATAAGCAAAGAATAAAGATAATATTTGAAATAAAAAGAAACATGTTAATTTCAGTTTTCTTAAAAACTGAATAAAGTATCTTTTAGGAAAGAAGAATGCTGTAATCGCGTGTTCTTTACAAATTTTAAATGCATATATTTGAAAAGAAATATCTAAATGTCCTGTATTTAACTTACCCTGTCTGTTGAATTTGGTACGAGCCGTTACTTTAGCCAAAAGTATATCTCTCAATCGTGATCTTACCACTTCGAAGAACCATCGAAAACTGACGACGTTTTCGGTATGAAAATATGTGAAGGACATACTATCATGTAAATAATATCTCCTTAAGGTTGTACATAACAAGCGTCTTATTCGATCTTACTAGATCGATAAAGGTCAATACATAGTTAAACAGATCTCGAGAGATACTTTGATTTTTACATTTAAAATCATTTTCCTCTTTTTAACTAATATTCTTTAAATGTCCAATATGTTTTTATTCTAAACAAATGTTTTTATTCTCGTAAAACATGCAAAGATATATTAGTTAAAAAGAGAAAAGTTTTCGTAAAACATTCAAAAAATCCAATCAGGAAATTGTATGTTCTATACAAGAAGAAATATATTCTTTATACTTTTCTATGATTATAAAGAAATTTTTTCTTGTCATAATTTTATATAAAACAATAGTATCACATTTCCTATTTTTTCTATTTTTATCGGATTTTTTATTTTTATATATTTCTTTACGAATAAACTGTACTGAAAATTGAGAAAGAGATGTTCCTGGCACATACTGGAAAAATGAATAAAAAGCATCTTCGAGTTATTTCAAATAAGCATTATAGCATTTCAAGTCATAATTTTATCACAAAATTATATATGTACAATATTATAGCAGTGTTCTTACACAGCAACATCGATATAATCGAAAAGAATTCAAGATAACATACCTACTTGTCGATCTATAAATCTGCGATTGCTGAAAAATAATGTCAGCCAAGAATTAATAATCGTGTTCTCCTTGTTGCTCTATCGCGCTGACGAGACATAAAATATCGATGAAATAGGAACAAGTGAAAAAACACAATTTTTTGATACTATTGATATATAAAATATATATATATATATAAAATTAAAATCTATTATAAAATTGAGCATTAGAGAAAAGGTGTCCGAAGGACAATGTACCTTACTATATTACTGACCTCTGTCTCCTTCCCATAATACTCAAGATTTAGAAAGTATATTTTAATCATGACTTTTTTTGCGTGATATCTCGAACTAAAATTATAAGCAAATATTTGAAAAAAATTATACATCGATATTTGTATTGAATATTACATCGAAAATTAATTGCTATATTTAAAAGAGCTTATGTAGAGCTTGCGAAGGTACGAAATAAATATGAAATTATGTATGTTTAGAAAATGAATGAAGTTTATTAGCGTGAATCAGAATCCGTATTTACATTCATTTTTGTGAAGTTTTTACTTGCTGTAATCTTATCTCAGAAGCGTGTAAGATATTAAGTACGTAACATTAATATTATATACTCTCTTACATGTAGTAAAGAAATTTATTAATTGTGTAAAGACTACGAATAAATATATTTTATATAATTATATTTTATGATAATCAATAAATTTTATATTTTAATGTAGTCGTTATATCGCAAATAGATTTTGTTTTGCTTTTCTTCTTTCAAGTTATATTTAACAATATTTTTTGTTTGATAATACAAGATTGATGATATATTATCATCTCTTTTTCTCTAAAATATATTTCTCTTCGAGATCTTTAATTTAAATAATCTGAATAATATAAATAATATAATCTAAATAATAATAATATAAATAATATAAATAATAAATAATTTAAATTGTACAATTTAATATGGAAATTATAGAAAAAGCATGAAAAATTCTGGATTCATTGATGTAACGATTTTATTCCTCTCGAAAAATAATAAATATGATGACTCATTCTTTTCTCTTGTGCGTATTTTATTATAATCTCGAAAAAACATTCATCTCTCGAGATGTAAAAATTTGAAAGATAAAAACAATAATAATAAATTATATAATTTTGAGTTGTGGTGTAAAACAAAGATAAATTTTATTTTCTAAATTTAGAGATTTATCGTTAGATTATTAATATTATCTCTACTATTCGAGTGAAGTTTGAATCTTATATACATGATGTTTTCAATTCAAATATCAGCTCGGATTCGCTCATTGTCAGACGGGATCAGGGCTCGGAAAGGGCTTACGAGACAACCAGACGTGTACCTCAAATTAAAAGATGTTTATTCGATTAAATGTATGATTGCATGTATGTACAGTGTATTGTGCACACACACACAAAACAGTCCCAGTTGCCAAGATCACCCTGTATATTATTAGAAGCATCGCGGGAGAAGCGTTATCGACACGAAACGTTCTCGGCTCGTATGTTTCGCGACTCTGCCAACAGATGGCGCGATCGTTCCGTCACGGTTGGCGAGAGCGGCGGCCTCTCGATTTCCCTCTCACTCACTCTCTCTCTCTCTCTCTCTCTCTCCCCCTCTATCTCTCTCTCAGAGCGAGTCTGGCCATGTTACTGACACGGCACCGTCATCGCTCACCGTCATCGCGCGAGATAGTGCGCTCTTCGTAGTTCCGCGGCGACGACGACGACGTACGTACATAAATACATATATCCCAACTCGGACTCGCGAGACTCCCCCGATACAAGTAGAGTATATCCTTACTCCGGGTCCGCGTCATGTGCGTCGTGTCCCCAGTGTCGCGAAATTGAGAGAGAGAGAGAGAGACCTCTCCGTGTGTCAGAAGGTAGGCCAGAAGGAAGGTATAGTGGATCGCGCTCGAGAGGAGAGGCTCTCGGGAAGACAAACGCGCCGCATAATAATGCATCCCGGAACGGCGGCCGCAGCTCGCCGCCGACGCGATCGTCGCCTACGGAAGAAGCACGAAGCGGCCAGGTCGACGAGCTCCAGACGCAACGACGACGTCGCCGTCGCCGTCGGACGTGGATGAGAGGAGGCGTCTCGCGTCTTCGTGTGCCAGCGGAGGCGCTGCGAACGGCCGCGAATATTAGCGCGTGATATTTTCTCGACGAGGTATGTTCGACACACATATATATATATATATGTGTGTGTGTTAGATGGACGGAGCAGGATTTTTCCCTCCGTACGCTGTTCATATTGATGATTTTCTATTTTTGCAATCATAAATATTGTAATTGCGACAAAATGTACTTGGCCTCCTATTGCCATCTTTTACCTCGATTGGATTATATTCGGAAGAGCCTTTATGCTTAATGTTATTTTTACTCCGTTTTTTCCGCCACTCGCCATCCTCTCTTCTTCGACTTAATCTTTTTTTTTTGCTTCCTCATAGAGGAAGCTTAGTTTTCGTGAAAAAATTTTTTTTTCATTTTTTCATGCCAATGTGTTCAGAATGTTCTAAAACGTCGAAAAATCATATTTTTAAAAAATGTTCGTATGTATGTGTGTATGTGTGTATGTGCACCAAAAGGACGTGGTCGCTCTAACTTCCGTAAATTTTGAGATATCGAGCTAAAATTTTTTACATGAATAGAGTATCATTAAGGGTTGATTGGTATTGAATTTGGCTAGAATCGGTGAAGGGGTTTATTTTTTATAAAATTTCGAATTTTCCAAAAAAGAGCGTGGTTGCTCTAACTTCCGCAAATTTTGAGATATCGATCTAAATTTTTTTACATGAATAAAGTATCATTAAAGGATGGTTGGTATTGAATTTGGCTAGAATCGGTAAAGGGGTTTATTTTTTAAAAATTTCGAATTTTTTCAAAAAAGAGCGTAATTGCTCTAACTTCGGCAAACTTTGAGATATAGGGTTAAATATTTTTACATGAATAGGTTTTACATCAATAAAGGATGGTTGGTATTGAATTTGGTTTGAATCGGTTAAGGGGTTCATATTTTATAAAATTTTGAATTTTTTGAGAGATGTCTGTGTACGCTCTAACTTCCTAAAATTTTAAGATATCGGGCTAAATATTTTTATATGAATAGAATTTCATAATATAATTTCTAAATTTTTTGTGATGGTTATATAAAAATAAATATTGTGCAAATTAGAAATTTGCACATTGCTTCCTCACCATTTTAATTCGCTCATAAAGCTTCCTCTATGAGAAAGCCAATAATCTATTATATACTAATAATTTTAATTTAATTTAAAAACTAGCTTCCTCTAAGGAGGAACTTTGTGAGCGAATTAAAATGGTGAGAAAGCAATGTGCAAATTTCTAATTTGCACAATTTTTTTTTTTTCTTTTCACTCGAATCTGCATTCTTGCGACTTTGGTTTCTTGTTTTTTCTCCAAGTAAAACTTTCCGGGGAAAGAAAGATCTGTTCGTTTCGAGAAGCGTCGCCTTCTTTGTTGATTAATTTTCTTTGCACAAAGGAGTCGCGTAATTATTAGAATGTCGGCGAGAGAGAATTTTATAACCATTACAGAATCTCTATTAAAAATATTCTAAGACGTAGAGTTTTTTTACACACGTCGCGTGTAAAATGTATCCAATTTTCGGAAGAACGCGCGCACGCATCGAAAATTATTATCGGAAAATGGATCACGATGACGGATGTCACTCTGTAGTAATAAAGTAACGTGCATGTGTGTGCACACGTACGTAGAATGCATTTGAAGGTACGTGCGTGATTACAAGCTCGTTGTTACAAAGCTCGATTTCACGCAAACAACGTTGCATTTTCGAGTGAGACAAGCGATAAACAGACGCAACGAGCACCAACAATTTCGTACGTTTTTTAGCTGTTATTGAAACCATATAATAATCATGTTGTATATTGTCGTAATATTTGTGTCCTAATTATTAATTTATATAGTCATTAGATGATGTGACAGAATGTGTATTTCGCTTGACTTGATCATCTGAATGTCTTCATTGTTTTCGACGGTGCGGAAAAATGAATAAAAAAAAGACGTCGATTCGAGGAGATAAGCATTGCCAAAATTTTCAAAATTTTAAGCTCACTTTTTTATGAAGTTACATATATAATTATATATAATTATATATAATTATATATATAATTCTTTTACATAAGTCGATTTTCCTAGAAATTCTGGAAATATTGAGACATAGTGATGACAAAAACTCGATAGTTTACGAGATATTTCACGTTTTCTATCTTTTTCTCTTTTTTTTCAAGATAAATAAAACTCTCCTGTATATTGTACAGACATATTTGTATTTTTCGAATTTTACTCAAAGATAGCATCAGAGCGTAAATTTCATTTTCATATTCGTTTCGTTCAACGGCAGTTGTTCGTCAGATCGTAACGTTCGCATCGATCGAAATTATCACTCGATGGGTGTGGCGTGTGTGTGTATGAGTGTGTGCTTTTCCACATTCAAAATTTAAGATAAACTCGCGATATATGTCAACGCGATTATATATCTATCCGACGTTATTTTTATCAAAATAGCAATGATATTTATTTCTGGGCCATCTATGGTATAGATAGCCGAGAAGTAAAAATAAGATTCTGAAATATTCATAATAACGAAACGCTCGCTTTTTTTTTTTTGCGAGTCTCGCCCTGCAATCGGATGCACTAAATGGCTTCGTAGCTGGATATGCGTGTCTACACGCGACCATTGCGGTTTCCACGTGATTTTTTTTTTTTTTTTTTTTTTTCGTTTCTGTAAGAAACGTGACTACCGTCGAGGAGAAAAGTCTCGACCGCAGTTTTACGGCAATTTTTACTAGTCGAGTTATTCGTATACAGCCGTATTTTTAATCGATATGAAGAAATATACGGACTCGATTTTAGCAGAAAAACATATCCGACATATAGTCGAATCTCCACTCTAATCTCCAGTCTCCGTATTCTAAACTCCACGAGCCAAGCTCTGTTCTTGACACTCCTCCTCGTCTATCAATCTCATTCCGATGACAAATGCGCAAAATGCAAATATACGCTGATTGTACTAATATATATATATATATATATATATATATATATATATATATATATAGGTTGCATTAATAGATAAAAGTCGTGAATAGCGCATGCTATCGTCCGTCTTTCACTCGCTTTCTCGCTTCATCTACGGCAACGTGGTAAATGTGAAGGGTAAAGGGAGCGGCGCAAGGAAAAGATACGGAGGTTGATATAAAAGCGCTAAGAATAGGGATGTTGAGAGTACAGAGAGGGTTCGACTATATCTTCACTCTTAATGCTGCACTTTATCAGACCTGATATTACTCGGATCGATTTAGTCAACTTGCTCTTTACGCTCTTGCTCGTTCGCGTGCTAAATCGACTTGTGTCCCCCAAAAGTTCGTCTCCTTGTGATTTTCTTGGACGAATTATGTAATCCAAATAGCGTAACAAAAAATAGATTTTTTTTTCTTATTAAATCGACTCGTGTCCCTCAAAAGTTCGTCTCCTTGTGATTTTCTTGGACGAATTATGTAATCCAAATAGCGTAACAAAAAATAGATATTTTTTTTTTTTTTATTATTATTAAATCGACTCGTGTCCCTCAAAAGTTCGTCTCCTTGTGATTTTCTTGGACGAATTATGTAATCTAAATAGCGTAACAAAAAAAATGGATCTTTTTTTTCTGATTATACGTTGTTGCATGGCAGATTATTAAATCTGTTTCACGTTCTCTTGTTTTCATTTTTATTACTCTTCCTTCACAGCGCGGTTAAGATTATCATCTTTATTACTTTTCTCACGGTGCAATTACGTTCTGCTATTGTGCATGCTTGCAAGTTATTAAATCCGTTTTATTTCTATTTTTATCTTTATTACTTCTCTCGCGCTGCGGTTAAGAAAATCAGATTAGGATATTTCATAAACACGGTATCTTGTGATCTGTCGATATCGATATGCAGTTTAACATTTGGCTTTCAAGCGTCAATTCAACTTATGTATGTGAGTAAATAACATGTGTTCAGATTTTTTTATAGATTGCTTTGCACGAAAATATCACGCATTAAATAGTTTACAGTTTTATAATAGAAGAATAGAGGGAGACGGAGAGAATATGTTCTTAACAATGTCTATGTTTATAAATAAATAAGAAAAAAATGTAACCTTTTTATATTTTATATTTTAATATTTTACCTAAATTCATATCAATATATAATGTTTCTAATATTTCTCTCATGAGATAATTTCGTATAATTTTTAACGCGTATGTCAGTTTTGAAGAATAATCTTTCAGATCGCAGAATTAAAAAGGATCATATGTTAAGAAGGAAACAAAACTGCGATACAATTCGATAGAGTATCGTAATACAAAATCTCTAGTATAAGCATCGGCGAGCGATAAATTTTCACTCTAAACCTTAACTAGGGACTCTAGAGTCGGAAAACAGGCTTGTATATTTTGGTTTTCTCACTTTTACGCTTATATTTACGTTTTCATATGCAATATATCGAATAACATTTCGCATCGTGTCGTCGTGCTGACTCGTCTTACGACGTCAGCAGATCGCCCTTAACATTTCTCGTACCACGACACGTAAATTCATTCGACGATAGCTGACTCTGTCTGTGATAAGCGTGTCTTGCTCCGACGTGCGTGTGTGTGTGTGTGCGCGCGCGCGCGCACACACACACACACACACACACACACGCACGCGATGCCTTTCGTTTCTCGCGTGAAACCACGTCAATTCGCTTAATGACGTTAATTCTGCGGATGCCAAGATGTCGTTCAAGAGAGAACTGCTAGCGTGGATTCACGAACATACGAGGTCGAAGTAAATAGCCGGTCGCGATTCAATCGGGAAAATCGTCCAGCGGAGAAATATTGCAATTATTAATCAATTTTTTTTTTTTTTGCGAGCGATTTAAAATTAAGAAGCCCGGAGAAAAGGAAATTTTGCGCGATCCTCTAATTTTATATAAAATCAGGTAAAAAGGATTGAATCGTGCGATTTTTGTTCATAATTATCAGATTTTTTTATCTGATATATTTTATCTTGTAAATTCTCTATCTTTTATATTATATTTAATCTTTTCTTTTATCATATTAATATATACATAATATATATACATAAAAATTGCTCAACGATAAAAATTCACTCCTTGAGAAAGTTATATCTCAGTATTTTTAAAACATAGACATTTTACTTTCATAATTTATACATAATTTCTAATTCGTATAATTTATACAAATGTATAAGAATATTTTTTTCGAGTAGAAAACTAAGCGCGCGAGAAATTATGCTCAAATCGTAATTTATTGATTGAATCGAAAATCTCGATTGTAACAAAAGACGAGCCGGCGTTTATCAAACAGCATGATATAGCGTAAGAATCAGAAACTGATTTTATTCCCTTTATTATTACCTTCTCCTCCGATAATATTCTCGTTAAAAATTGCAATATTGGCCGGTTTCAGGACAAGGTGCAATGGCTGACGACCGAAATAACCACCGGGGCTTCGTCACACGGCAGTCACACGTGGTAAGTTAACGTTCCGCCGCATTAATCGCCAACAGATAGAGTCGCCGATTAGCAGCCGCGTACTCTCTCTCTCGCTCTCGCGCGCTCTCTCTCGCTCTCGCGCGCTCTCTCTCGCTCTCGCGCGCTCTCCGCTCTCGCGCGCTCTCGCTCGCTCTCCTTCGCTCTCCTTCGCTCTCCTTCGCTCTCGCGATCCTCGCAACGCGGAATTCGATAATTTTAGAAAAGCCGCGAAGAGACGAGAACGTACAAGTTGGGGAAAACGCGATTTCGTCGTCGAAGCGACCACGTTCGATCGTCTCTTCGGCGAAAAGTGCGAATTTTTAGATCGTTTGTCGGGAATGTGTTCCGCTCATCTCGCTTGCAGCGGTTCTCATTTCTCGTGATATCTCACGCGTCTACGATAAGATTCGCTGCGCGAAGCGCAACGAAGCCCACAGCGAGACACATTAGGAGATTAGCGATGGGATTAAGTATCTTACGAGTAGGTTCAAATTTGTTTGCATGGTTTCGCGAACTCTCTCTATGATTTCTTCTTTTAAGTACATATTGAACTTGATCCCATCCCTATTGGAGAGATCCCTCCTTCGTTTTCGGAAACGTCGACAATGACGACGTGTTTGAGAAAGGTCGGTGCGCGCGTGCCTCGTCGAGAAGCAGAGATCGACCGTGATTTATCTCGAGTCCGAGTGACGTAAGAGGCTGTCGTCGGAGATATTCGAGAGACATTCGAAAGACACCGGAACGAAAATCGAAAATCAAAGCGAGGCCGCGCAATCCACCGCGTGATTCCGATGACGTTCGATCAATTATTCCCTCGCTCGGGGAAAATAAATCGTCGGCGCCCTGAGAATCTCCCGAAAAGATTTTCGATAAACCATCTCGAGCGAGAGAGAGAGAGAGAGAGAGAGAGAGAGAGTGCTCCGGGAGGGCGTGAGCGCGCAGTTTGCGTAAATAAGCAGCGTAAAAATAGTCCGCCGACTGTTACATATCGGAGAGCAAATAAAGCCTACTCGCGACTTTAAAGAGACTTCGTGGAGTAATGTTAATGCGAATTTCTCACACAATTTTCCTAAAAATCTTTCCATAAATTTATCGCAACTCGACGAATCTTTTGACGCGCAGAGAGTTTTTTTTGCAAAGAGATCGCGTCACTTTACATTATATTTTATATAGGATTATATTAACGAGAGCGTTTCATATACATAAAATCGAGACCTTCGGAATTCGACGTTTCGTACGCAATACTGTGTTTTATTTCGAAGCCTACTAGTATAACGAGTATTTGCATTTTATAGATAATCTCTTCGAAGCTCTCTTACTTAAGTTTGTGTCGCGTTGACCCATGGCATAATCACGCACAACATACCATTACGCGCTCTCACTCTTTTTCTCTCCCCTTCTCTCTCTCTCTCTCTCTCTTTCCATCGCCACAATGCTTGTGCATCGATTACTTGTCCGATTAGTCCACCCACCGTGTGTGCCTGAATCTGCCTACGATGACGCAAATGCGGCCGAGGAGCGCCGTGCGTGCGTGGTCTTATTAAATAAAAAAAAAAGCGGGGTTTTGTTTTCCCCGAGAGGAAGAATGTATTTCAAAGGACGATCTCGCTTAACGAAGTTGACGAGGATTAATCAGGCGTCGTTTATAAAATCGAACGGCGTATAAGGTCGTTCGTTCGTGCCACTTTATTAAATAAACTCGCGAAAATCAAAGTATAGTAGGTATATAATAAGTATAGTATATAGTATAGTATATAATATAGTATATAGTATAGTATATAATATAGTATAGTACGTAGTATACTTATATAGCATACAATATAGTATAGTGTATAGTATACTATATATCTACTATACTATACTATAGTATGCTATATAGTATAATATATAGTATATAAATAAAGTATAATATCTTTACAAATATTATCCTACGTCTCTGTAGCACTTACGACACTTACGCTAATCGAGCTATTGGATCGTGTCATTAGACGGAATGAGCGCGTTCTTCGCGCGGTAAATTGCGAGCGCTCGGAAATCACGATCTTTATTAATGGAAAAAGCGACATTCCTCGCAGACAAGCGCCACGCAACCGATCGCTCTTTTTCCGCTCTCTCTCTCTCTCTCTCTCTTTCTCTCTCTTACGTCAATCCGGATAGCCTGATTTTCTTCGTAGCCGCGTTTCTTCACGCTCATCTTCCTCCCTTCTATTTTTTTTCCCGCGTGAGTGCGCCACGTCCGTTTTATATACATTTCGAGTATGGAAAGTACGCTCCGAAAAGCAACTAAGTAAGGCGCGCGCGCAACACACACTCGCGCGCGAAATATCGCACGGTCTGTCGCAACTTTTGCGCCGCGAAAGCAGCGACCGGTCGCCGGCCCTTTCGATCGAAAAAAAAAAAAAAAAAGAAAAAAAAAGAACGGAGCGAGAAAACGCTGTCGAAGGCTGCCCGCGATTCCGCGTTTGTTTGTTGAGCCGCGCTTTCACACCTCAATATAATCGCGATGCATTCGCTCGATCTTTACTCGATCTCCTCGACTACGTTTCGTTTTCGATTAAAGAATTTATTTTTCAAACCGTCTTAAAATTTTCTTCGAGATACGAGATACGCTTCTCTTCAGTCGGAAACAGAAAGTTTTCTTTTCTCCGGGCAGTGAATCCGCGCGCACGCTTCTTCGAGGAATGCACGTTTTGCGCATTCACGAGCGCATTCCTGCACTCGAGAATATAAATACATTCGACGTGTCTAATAAAATCGTATGAAGAGAAAAGGGAAGAGGCGATTGTCGAAAAAGCGCCCGATGTTCCAAAAAGGACGGACACGCATCATAGAGGAGAGGAAGAGGAAAGAGAGAGAGAGAGAGAGAGAAAGTTATTTATTTATACTCTGGGATTACTCCCTTAAGAGCATTAAGCAGTGTACAATATACATATAATAAAGATCATTCCGTACGTAGAAAATGAGTATTACATAGTTTCATAGTTGTACATACAAAAAATCGCAAAAATTAAAACCAAAAATTAATAAATTAATTTAAAATTTAAAAAAAGAGAGAGAGAGGAAGAGGAAAGAGAGAGAGAGAGAGAGAGAGAGAGAGAGAGAGAGAGAGAGAGAGAGAGAGAGAGAGAGAGAGAGAGAGAGAGCGTATCGAAATGTCAAATCGGGCACGTCAGGCGCGACGATGACGACGGATTGCGCGGAAACGCGCGTGCCGCGACTATCGGCGGATTGTTTTGCAGGAGGTGACGATAACGATGACGCGGAGGGGACAAGTGCGCATTCGTGCTCCCGCGAATTCCCATGTCGCAAGTCGCAATTGGTCGTGGCAGTATCGCCGTGACCGTCGTGCCAGTTATGGCACCATCGCGCGCGTCATTCTTTTTCCGAGCTGACGTTTCCCGTCAACGAGCGCGTCGCGAGCCGGATTTTCGATCGTTTCGGGCCGTTGACATCAATTTTCCGGAAGTGTCGTCTTCCGATGAGCCTTGCGCTTAAATAATCTACGGTAAGAGAGAGAGAGAGAGAGTCAACCGGTGAAACTTGTCCGATTTATTGATAAAAATTGTAGAAACGTTAAGAGGCTATTTTACTTAGATAATAAATATTTTCGTCCAGATCAGCTGATTTCCAGCTCCAAAATAATGCTGTAAAAAATTATTACAGAATTACGCGAATAATCAGATCGCACGATAAATATCTACTGGAAATGTTATACATTTCTATTATTTATTGTGTATAATTTTCATGTAATTTTACATATTTTTGACACTAAGAAACTATAAATTTACTCGAATAAAATACTTTCGTCTCCCTAGATCAGCTGATTTCCAGCTCCAAAATAACGCTGTAAAAAATTATTACAGAATTATATACGTGAATAATCAGATCGCACGATAAATACTGGAAATGTTATACATTTCAATTATTTATTATGTATAAATTTCATGTAATTCTACATATTTTTGACGGTGTACGAAAGAAATCTCTCGCGAGAGACGCGAGTTTCGTTTCCACCCTTCTCGCTCTTCATTCACTCGCCTCGAGAAAACCTTGGCTATTCTCTCCCTTTATTGGCATATAATCCCCCTTTTCGATTTTCTTTCGGCGAGGTCACATTCTGTTTTTTAAACGCGGCGCATTTAAGGCTCGCGCTCGCCTTAATTCGAGGCACGTCCACGTCGACGACGAAAAGGAAGCTAGCAGCGTGTCCAAGATTTCTTTTTTTCATTTCAAGATCACAGCGATTATTTATTCTATATGAATCGACCGATAGCAGATACATAAAGGATTAGTATATCGATCCGTGTCGCGAATAACAGAGCGCGTCTTTATTATTGAATACACATGTCTGCCGAGACCCTTTTGCCAGGATATAATTAAACGAAAACGTTCAGAATGTCTGAATATTTTATACACTTTTTCCACTGTGTGATTATTTATCTCCCGCAGATAAATCCATTATTTGTTCGCTGCATATCTGGATCTTTTAAATCTTGTAACATTGTGACCGTCTCCTTTTTGCGATATTTATCGTCTTCGATATCCCGGGCGTTATTTTTCGAATCATCGATTTTTCGTTCTGCTTTAACTGCTCTAGTGTCTCTGAAATTTCTTAGCGTACGCCTTTCCTTTGAGATAAAAGCAGCCTCCAAATAGAAAGAAGTCCACAAAGGAAGACACTCCTCTATGAAGTATCTTTTGCGAAATATTATCGCCGCGCAGATTCTCTTGTACGAGGATTAATTTGTAGAAAAAATCGTTTATATATATTTAAAAAAAAAAAAAAAAAAAACCTGTCACGATCGCCGCTTTGCGTATCGATTCGACGGCGAATTTCTGCGCACACCTGTCAACACAAAGCAACGACAGAAGCCGTATTCAGGCGCTAAAATGGCGGCTTCTTGCAACGGCGGGTAATTTATTTATTTTTTTTTTTTTTACACCATCCTCTCTGTGTCTATAAACTTTCCTCCTATATTGCTTTCACGCGATAAATTCACTGCCGAAGTTACGCACGCTGGAAAAAGCGCTCTCCGTACAGCGAGAGTAAATAATCGTTCAAACGGCGAGATTTTCCTCTCTCCTTCCAGGATTCGCATAAATTTACCATTTTCAATGCCCCTGAAAAAGTTGGGAACCGACTATCGGTCGTCGATCGGAGTCGCTTCTTACGTAAGAGTCGTCGGTATAGAGCGAAATTATATAAGCTGCTTCTCGTGCGCGCAGTTGAGGGGGGCAAAGGGGGGCAAAGGGGGGCAAAGGGGGGCAAAGGGGGGCAAAGGAGGGTAGACGTGCTGAACCGCATTACACCGCTGATACGAGAGAAACGCTCGCAAAACACTGTTGGCGTAAAACGCGAGAGCAGTTGTCGCGTGATACGAAAAGGAAGAGGGGGGAAAGGGGGGGGGGGCTCATTTTGTCGCGTATATATGTTAATTGCAAAATGTTCCGTTTCGCGTTATCCTTCTTCTTCGTCTTCTCTGTCGAATCATCGCACGCGGGTTTTACCCTCATTTATAGTCTCGTATATCTATTATTTTTCGTTACAATTATTGCGATTATTTCAACAGGAGTATCTATATTTCTTCTATATTTCCTTTGCATCTATATATACCTTGTCAAAAAATAAGTATCTTTTTCTCTCGGCAGAATTTTTGAAATTGCATTGTTTTCGAGATATCTCATTTTTTAATATACAGTACATTTTCTTTTTTTTTTTCTGTATAAATGATTCTTTGTGTAGAAATTCTAGCAATTCTGTTGTAATTAAATCTAATATTTATATTTTTTATAAAATAGTAGGAGTGTCGCTTCTATATTACTTTTATATACCTTGTCAAAAAATAAATATCCCTCGGCAGAATTTTCGAAATTGCATTGTTTTCGAGATATCTCATTTTTTAATATAATAGTACATTTTCTGTTTTTTTTTTTATTTTCTGTACAAATGATTATTTGTGTAGAAATTTTAGTAATTCTGCTATAATTAAATCTAATATTTATATTTTTGTAAAATGATCGGAGTATCGCTTCTATATTTCTTTTATTTACCTTATCAAAAAATAAGTATCTTTTTCTCTCGGCAGAATTTTCGAAATTACATTGTTTTCGAGATATCTCATTTTTTAATATACAGTAGATTTGCTTTTTTTTTCATTTTCTGTATAAATGATTCTTTGTGTAGAAATTTTAGCAATTCTGCTATAATTAAATCTAATATTTATATTTTTATCAAATGATATACATAGAAAATTCTTTTATGGCACCTTCGCTGCCATCATTTATCCATATAGAGACATCCCGTATAATATCTATATGATCAATCAGAAGGAATCTTATCGTGGAGCATAATAAATATTGTCGCAAAACTGTTAATTTTTGCAGAGAGATTACTTTTTTTTTTTAACGGAAATGTCCAGCAAGCTTGTCAGTTTTATCGCGCGAATCTCTTTCCAATTTTTAATATTATATATCTTTATTACTAGGTTCTTTTCCACAAATTGCAGAAAGAAATTACACGCGCTCTCGCCTCCATTTAATTCAAATATAGCGATCCCGAGAGAGAGGAAATGTCGACGGTATTTCGTTTAAGTGGCGAACATTAACCGGAACTCGCGACGCTATCGACGTCGGAACTGCGCACCGCGTGTTCGTCGACGGCAAAAGCGGAAACGCGTCGCGGTCAACGGAGAGGATAACAGACGTTGAATCGAAGATCCGGAACACTTCGCGCGAGCGTTGGCGTGAACCGGTTTTGCGGTCGGTTAACGGCTGATTAAAACTTTAGACGAGATCTCCGACGGAATCGAAGAAGGGATTCTCCGAAGAATAGTTTTACGCCGCCCGCCCCCTGTTTTACGCGTTTACGTAGGATATTTCATAAAAATATCGGAAATTTTTCTCTTCTTTAATTTACGATTTAGAATCGATTTTTCCTCGATATAATCTGTAATCTTCGAATATTTAACGATCGAAAATTTCGACGAATCAAAAAATCATATTCCTTAATAATTAATTAAAAATTAGAAAAATATTGTATTAATAATATAATTATTTAATCATTTTTTTATGTATTTAGGATTTATAATAATTTTTATCTTCGGTTTTATTATTTTATTTAACAGAATGATTATTTAGGATTAATTGAGAATTATTTATATTAATTTTGATCGAATCTCAGGTTTATTTATCAGAACTGTATTTTTGATTTGATCCATAATTATAATAAAAATAGATAAATGATGATATGTTCGTCAAGGAGAGATATCGCCTCTAAATTGACAGTTTTATCGCGGCGGTTAGTTAAAAGCGATGGTTAACACGACATTCGCTGATACAATGTCCACGAATAGCTGAATATATGATAAAAAGATTCTCAAGAGCGAATATCCGATCGCATCGCACCGTACGAGCGATCGGAAATAACGTCCCGTCAAACGCAAACGAGCACCAATAATAAAACGTTATAAAAACGTCCGCGGGAGGATGAAGAAGCCCTTATAAGCCCGTAAACGTCGAGGGCGAGAGAATGGATTCATTAACGTACTCGCGCGACCTTGCATAGCGCTCTCTCTCTCTCTCTCTCTCTCTCTTCTCGCTCTTCCTGTCGAGAAGAGAGAGAGAGAGAGAGAAAGAGATATATCGCGTGTCGTTTTATTACAATACGCGACACGGTGACACGCGCGTGTCCGAAGACGTCGTCGCGCGAACGTGTGTAATTATCGAACCGAGCTGCCGCTCGGTTTGGTGACCCACTTGCCGTTGACAACGCCTATTCTCTTCTGACCTACATCGTCAGAGCTCGCTCGTCCGTGCGATCCCGTTTTCTCGTCGGGAGCACACGTCCGATCGGGCCGATTTCGCCCACGCGCGAAATGTACACCGGAAAACCGCGCGAAACAAAGTCTCCGTGAGAAGGAGGTGAAAAGAACGCCATTCCCGATAGAAATCGACCACCCTTTATCGCTCCACATTATATTGCAGAGAATATGTAAGCGAGCAGAGAGAATACGCTGATGGGGGGCGACGAGTGGCTCAGTGGCAGAGTGGCTGCCTACTGAGAGGGAGATCCTAGGATCGAGTCCCGATTTTTTCTCTGAAAAAATCTCGGGAAAAATCTACATATATCGAACTCTAGTGTCTTATCGATCAAGAGCAGTGATGGCCAATTGAAGATAGACTTATATAAGGACCACTATACGTATAATAAAAATTAACATCAGAAGGATTACTTATAACGTTCTTTAATAACTGCGTTCTGGACGTGTTCAGTATTAAAAAGGAAACAGATGTAATTGAAAATAAAATATGGATGATTCGCGGACCAGAAGAAATAGATGCGGATTCAGCTCGTGAGTCGCCATTTGGTCATCACTGGACTAGAGTATCGAAAGTTTAAAATTAGATAACGCGTGTATCGATTCAGTATTGACTAGAGTATCGAAAGTTTAAAATTAGATAACGCGTGTATATCGATTCAATATTGACTATAGTATCGAAAGTTTAAATTAGATAACGCGGAAAACCGCGAGATCGCCGTCTCTCTGTGATCTCTCGGCTCTTATAGTTTCACTTTGCTCGGCTCTCTTCCTGCAGACTCGGAATGGACGTTACGTGTTTTCTCCGTGATTTATTATATCGCTCGACGAATCGAGAAAAATGTTCAAGGACTTTCGTGGAAGGATCTTTGGAAACTTCTGGGCTCTTTTGGTACCCTAA
Source organism: Lasius platythorax (assembly GCA_963971435.1). Lineage (NCBI taxonomy): Eukaryota > Metazoa > Arthropoda > Insecta > Hymenoptera > Formicidae > Lasius > Lasius platythorax. Next base: position 13,947,250 of record OZ020540.1, read on the forward strand.
ATTCGAACGAATATTTGTCCCTCCGTCCTTTCTCACTTCCGTGATTCTCTCCCGCGACCGATTTGCGCACGCAAATTCCGCTCGTCCAGATCTTAAGGTTGCGCATTACGGCAAATTCGAGCCGCGTATTCCCTGGCGACTCGCCAAATTTTACTCAATTCGCTCCGAGAAAGAGAGAGAGAGGACGTCTCAGACGTCTCTCCAGCTACGCCGCCTCCGCTTCGGAGTCGGCGCTTGGAATAATTCTTGGCGAATATCCACGAGTCTGTCTGCCGCGTTGCACCGACTTCTCTAGTATGCTTACCCAGACGGTACAAATCTAAAGAGAGAAAGAGAAGAGAGAGAGAGAGAGAGAGGAGACTTGTGTGATCGATGTTCCGCAAATACACCGAGTCCGCGCGAGTGAATTTGGGATTCTATTTCGGCAATTGGAACCTAATCCAGCCTTCAATATTTCACGACTGTGCTATGTTTGTTAACCGTTTGATGCGGAAAATTATTGACATACGTGGCAAACGAAATACATTTGCGCTTTGGAAGAGAAAAAAAAATCCCAATCTCTCTTCCTCGTCACAAAATACTTCGGACCAACCGTGTATTCATTGATCGTTTCAATTTCAAGATATTTGGCCTTTTGAGGATTTTTGGCCATCCGATATTTGGCCTTTTGATTTTTGGCGTATGTCGGGAAATCTTCGTAAAAGAAAATAAAAAAATTGGCCCTATTCTTCAACTAGAAAGTTTCCGATCAAAGTAATCGCTTCTTCCCCCCCCCCCCCCCCCCCCCGAAGATCATGTCGAGTTGACGGAATTCACTTCATCGGGATTGCTGTCGATAATCGTAGGTCGGACACTCGTCCCCCCCGCCACCCGCGCCGGCGTCGGCTCCTGGTCCAGGAGGCCCGGTGTCCCCCCGATCCGTTCAGAAGGAGAACTCTCCGCCCCGTGGTCCACGAACCCTCCTGCTCAGGCGCAGCGAGAATGGATACGGATTCACGCTCCGGCACTTCATCGTCTATCCGCCCGAGTCCTGCTGCGTGAGTATCTCGTCGCGCGGTCGCGCAAAAAAAAAAAAAAAAAAAAAAAATCCCGAGGAAAATGTATAATAATTCGAGACGGGGTGGACGATGATCGTCGCAGATGCTGCCGGGACACGAGCGGACCAAGATCGACGAGCCTATGGACACGATCTTCGTGAAGCAAGTGCGGGCGAATTCGCCGGCGGCCGAGGCGGGATTGCGCACCGGCGACCGCGTCGTCTCCGTCGACGGGACGCCAACGCGGGGCGAGCAGTACGCCAGCGTGGTGCAACGCATTCAGCAAGCGGGACCGTGGCTGCGCCTCCTGGTGGTCTCCAAGGAGGACGACATTCTGCAGAGGGTAAGATTCCGCACGAGTGACAGGCAGGATGCGCGGCGGATTGGTCCTCCGTCAACCGCTTCTCAATCTCTCCCACGATCGGCTTTTGTTGAGGGAAAATTGTATTTTCGTCGACATTGTCGATTTATCGATCTTACTTAATTTTTCATGCGATTTAATAATGTGACCTGGGTAATTTAAATAGCCAGTGCGACAGGTCCTGGTTTCGATCTCCGGCCCTAATATATTTTTTTTTTTTTTGCATGACTTATAATAAAAATAATGATACATCTCACCTTGAACTCTTTCTAGTATTTCGGCGAGACGGCGCACAATCCCGAGACGAATCCACGACCGCGGCTGCGTTCCCCGGAGAGATTATCGCAGAAGCAACGCAGGTCGATCAGCAGCATGATCCCGGGCTCGTCGCCGAGAACGCGGCAGTCCTGGGTCTGTTCTCTACCGTCGTCCGAGAGTCCGAGTCATCTCGAGGAGGCAATGTGCAGGAGCCAGCAGGCCGCGTACACGGACGGCAGGATGCCGCCGACAACAATATCTCAGATTCAACCGATGGCAGAATCTCAGATGACGAGCGTGTTGCAGCAGCAGCAACAACGGAGAGGCCTGCCGGATGCATTGTACGATTCTTCGGAGGATTCCAGAATCCCGGGGAGGAAGCTGCAGTTGCTGCACGAGGATAATTCGCAATCGAGCAGCCGCTCGTCTCAGGATTCGAGATACGATCTGTACGACAGAACGCGGCCCGAGTCAGTGTACTCGCGGCCGAGCAACGAGCAACTCTACGACAGGATTAACGATCCAATTTACGAGCGTGTACGCGTCAGCGAGCACTATCCGCATCATTACTATCAGCAGCCGTCCCTGCTGCGTTATCCGATGTCGCAGGCGGAGCCGCAGGTGCCGATTTACCGGCCGGCCAAGCGAATGGTGGCGAGACGCGCCAGCGAGGGCAGCGGGATCATCAATGATTCCGAGACGGCGAGCTACGGCAGCATCAACGCGCTGAGATCGAACGAGTCCAGCAGATTGAGCATCGAGTCGAGACGGGACTCCTCGCCGGCCGCCAGCAAGGACAGCAGCACGTCCCCCTACGATTCTAATTCGACTCTAACCGGCAACGAGTGCTCCGACGATTCTGTCATTATGAGTAGACTGCGCAAGAGCTTCGAGCAGAAGGCGGAATTTCTGCGGCGACCGAGTCACCCGATCGGCTGGTCCGCCGAACCGCTGCCGTCGCTGCAGAACTTCAATCAAGCCGCGGTGATCCAGAGAGAGTTCTACGCGAGGCCGCAGAAACTGCAGAGACCGATCTGGCCACCCGGCCAGAACGAGCAGAGACAGCAGTCGCCCACGAGAAGGGCCTCTCTAGAGAGGAACGTCGCTGCCAAGTCCGTCGCAGGTCTGATGAACAAGCCGTCGAATCAGAGCGTACAGAGGATAAAGGACGTGGACTCCAACTCCGAGTACTCCAAGTCGCGAAGCGATCAACAGCTCGGGGAGATCAGTCAATCCGTCGCCGGAGATCACTCTTACTCGTCGTCGCCTCTCTACGACAACGAGCTCGCTACGAAGGAGCAGCAATACCGAGGCACGGGCAAGGGTAGTTTCGTCAGCATCCTGTCCAGGATACACGAGAACATGAGTACAAATCAGCAGCAGACACCGCAAGAGACGAGAAACGGTTCTTCCTCGCTGCCGTCTTCGCCGGGGCCGGACAAGAAGGCCGGAAGCGACACCAAGTTTCCGGTACCGCCGCAGGGTCTGCAGATCGTATCGAGACGCGCCAAGCAGTTCGAGTCCGGTCGTCTGCTGAGCGACGAGGACGAGCCCGCTGGCGATCGGACGAATCTTTACAAGAGCGAGTTGTCCCGATTGTCCAACAAGAGGAGTGTACCGAATGTGGCTGTGCGGAAACGTGAGTTCGAGTCCAAAGCCGAGACTCAGGAAACAAGGAGACTGCCGACCAGAGAGACCAAGTCTCTCGACACTGGTAAGCGTCGATTAAGAGGGTAGTGTAAAAAATTTATCCTCTTGCTTTTCTTATTAAAGTGGCGCGCAAGATTTGTCATGATTGTTCGCGCCAATCTAATATCACGTTGCAAAATATGATCGATCGATTCTTCGATGGTAATCGAACTGTGAATATATATCTCGCGATTATAATTAGAAATCAATCGGATCAAGTACTCTTAAATCAATGCTCAGTAAACAAGTGTCGTCGTTTAGGTCCAGTATTGACAGGCAACAGAATAATTCCTATAGGCAGCAAACATATCCATTGCGAGCCACCGGCCGACTATAGAGAGAGTAAAGGTAGATAGAATTAAGAAACTGTGTCACACAAGTTGTCTGTGCAGTGTCGTCTTGTGCCGCTATTGTGTTGTCGGTGATTCGTTTTGTGCATTCTATGTGAGCGCGATGTCGCGATATAGCGTTTATCACTCGTCAAACACGCACGTGCACTATATACACGCATTATAGTATAGTATTATATATTTACATACTATAATATATAGTGTATATATAGTATATTTAGTATAGTATATACTATACTCTCAAGTACTATAATATATACTATGTATATACTATATAGCATATACTATAGTATAGTATGTATAGTATATATAGTGTTTGTTTAGTATACTATATATCTACTATATGTATACACTATATATAGTAACCATACTATACTATATGTATATATAGATACTATATATAATATATACACATTATAGTATAGTATGTGTGTGTATTTAACAATTTTACACACACATACACACACGCATATACACAATAGATGATACAATAATATTAATGCACATTTCTCTTCTCATTTCCTCGCTTCTCACGGCTCAACTAAAATGTAGAAACATAGATTTTTATTAAGTAACGATGAATAAATTTGAAATTAATTGTTGGAGTGATATTCACTGTGAATCAACCGCGTCTACAAGGGACGCGCGATTTGCTCGAGCTTGCTTCCAAGCGAGAGTAACCGGATAAAGTTATGGTATACCGGAATTTGTCGATAGCACAAAGGGGATATTAACTGCCCCCATGCACCCGTGTTGTTTTTGTTGCTGAGCTTCTTACGACATGTCGCGGTAATTGAAAATAGCAACGACACATCTGCCGACGCTTCTTGTGTAGCGACAACAACAGCAACAGCATACACGCTACATGTGTGTATATATATATTCTACTTTCGCAAGCGATAGTTATTTTAACAAAGCCGGATTAGTCGGTTCGTAAAATATAATAAATATAACAATAATATCCCGGCGAGAGAGAGAGAGAGAGAGCGAAATTGTAATAATTCTCGTTACGTCATCATGCAGACATGCCTACCATGGAGGCAGAATCAGTGCGTTTGAGAGCACGCAGCAACAGCGCGGAGTCCTGGGAAGCTACGAACGGTCCAGCAGCGCGGAGCAGCTGCGCCAGGCACACGTGGCAGACCGCCGAAGAGGAAGGTAGCATCGAGGACGATGATAAGGACGTCTATCGCAAGCAGGATAATTATTTGCAGTCGGCCAAATTGCTGCAAGTCGGTTAGTCCGCCTTTTTTCCACCACCGTTTGTATTTACAAATATATATATATATATACACACATATACGCGCGCACATACACACGTATTTACGTCGCATAAAGGTCGAGCATAAAGCGTTAATAATCGTCCCATTGATTTCTCTTTCAGCGCCGGTCAATGGTTCTTCGCCCAACGGCTCGACCAATAACGCCGTGGTGCTTAGGCGACAGAAGAATGCACAGATCAGTGAGTTTAAACGCGATGAGGATATTTTTAACATTACGTGCACACAATTATTGCGACGCACGCGTCTAGTACGATGAAATTATAAGGGCATCTACTAGAATCTTCTCTCTATGGTATTCTTTCTATGGTTTCTTTCTACGTGGGTTTTAATACGAAAAAAATATGAATTATAATAGTACTGTACAGCTCTAAACATCGCTTTTTTTAATTAATTTACTACTCCATTGAAAAGATAGTCTTGATTCTGAGAGTAATACATTTCTATATTCTTTTTTTTTTTTTTAATTAATTTTCTACTTCATTTTGAAAAGATAATCTTGATCCCGAGAGTATACATTTGTATATAATATAAATTTATAACTTTAAAAAATATATGAAACACACACTCTCACCCTAATAGAATTCAATGAAGCAAAACGGGAGAGAGAAAATTAAGTTTTTCATCTATAGATGATGTTTATAAGCTGTGCTTGGAATTATGATCGACAATAATTGTTCAACAGCTGACGAGGATCGTGCCACCAGACGGGTCTCGTATCTGAAGGCGACGTGGGGCGAACGGATGCACGTTGACAGCGATCTGGAGCTCAGCGACTCGGAACCCGTTCACATTCACAGAAGGTAATATAATCTCTCGACACGCGCGTCTCGAGTCTGACATCTCGAGGTGTGACGTTAGAGCGTGCGGATGTCAAAGTCACGGATATTTATTTGTCTCTTCTCGAACACACATCAGCATCAGATATTATCGATGACACACGTTTATTTCTCTTCGCTTGTCTCTCGCGTTCGCTCGTGAAAATAACGAGCACTCAATTCGGCAATTTCGTTGTCGAAGGTGTTTACGAGGCTGTAAGTATAACTGCAACGAAACTGCACCCGTATTCGTGTCCATGTTTCCAGTGCGCATAGACGATGGCGGCCGCCGTTATTTCCGAGCGACATTACGCCTCTGCGACGCATCTTTGAGGATATGACGCAGGCCGCGTCCTTACATCGAAACTCTCATCATCGGTGAGAGCGAAAGAGTTCCTTTTGCGAAAAGCACGGGAATAAGAATGCATTGTCTCTATACTCTTCGCGTTTCTTCCTCCAAGCTAATGTACATCCGCTCTTCGTTTCTGTATATTTACGTTTGCTACTTATCTGCCTGTAAACGACGGCGAGTAACGAATAATCGCGGTGCAATGATGATTGAGAAGCATGAAAGTTGTATCGCATTTCGTGTATCGTCTCTCGACTAGGGCTGTTGACTACTTCTGACAACTTCGAAGATTCGAAGCTTCGAAGTTAACTTTGAACCTTCGAAGTTTAAGGTGTCTTCGAAGGTTCAAAGCTTCGAAAATTCGAAACTTCGATCTTCGAAGGACATATTATCACTATATCGGAATTTTAAATTCGGAAATAAAACGCGACTGTGCACTTGTTTTCTGTGTACGACGTGAAAATTGAGAAATACAAAGACGATATTAAAATGATTACACGATACGAAAATAAAATAAAGCTTAAAATAAAATATCACTTATAAAATATGTTCACACATCTAAATATTAAATAAAACAAATTATTTGAGAAAAATATAAATATTCCCAACTACTAGCAAATTTAAATCAGACAACATGCAATTGAATAAGCGAAAAAACTAAACAATTTAATTAAACATATTTGAAATTAAGAAAAATTAAAAATAAAATTTAAAAATTAAGAAAAATCGTATGACGAAAAATATAGCGCGAGATAAGAGAGCTGATAATTTTTTTTTCCTCGACGATGATGCAAACTGAACATATCACTTCGCGATCCCTATACGTTAGTTGCTCGAGTGGCATTAGATAAGGATATCCTTCCTAGTTTATTATTCCTATTGCTGATAAGGGACGTACGTCCGTGATGTCGAGGACACATAGAATGTAACATATCCCCATGTTTGTGACTCTGATATTAAAACCAGTTACTGTGGTCGTCTATGTTGTGCTACTCTAGACTCTCTTCCTGACGCTATAGATAGATATGTGTTAGTGTATATCTTAGCGTATCCTTTCGGATACTGATTTATTGGCTGATTGTTACTAACGGAATGAGACTAATACAAGCCGACGATCGATGTGACCGCTATTTTCAGTGTCATTCTCGATTTAGGAAAAGGACGAGAATATAGAAGTGTAGTTGTGAATAGTATTACGGCAAAACTATCTCCGCTATCTTTGAAATTATAGATGGCATCGCTATATTGTTCTGTTTAGAAGGTTTATACATATATACAGGGTGGGCACTTGAAATTATCACCTTGATTTACATCAATGTTATTATCTGTAGAGAAAAATGGATTGGTAAAATTGCATGGTTAGTTTTAAGGGAACACACATAAAATGTATCAAATAAAATCTTTATAGATGTGGAGACGTTTCGGAGTTTTAATCCATTTTTTCTCTACTAATTTTTCTCTAATAACACTCACAATGGATGTAAATCAAGATGATAATTTCAACTGTTCCATCCTGTGTATATATATGTATGTATAAAGTTTGTTTGCTTGAACAACACAGATTTAAACACAGCTCTTTTTCTTTCCAGCAACAGTATTGTATCGCATAATGCATCAAACAGCTGCGACGTTAAGGACGCCGAACCGGTGGAACGGGAGGGAACCCTTCACGTGAAGTTCACAGTGCTCGATGGCAAGGTGAGGAGAACAAAAAATCCAGTTGGATGCACATTGAGAGAATTCGTCTTTCAATTTTGCGAACATTTATCATTCATTATTTATCATAATTTCAGCGATCCACCGATCGTTCCTGGAAGCAGGTCTGGGGTGTCCTCCGTGGTCCTATAATATACTTTTACAAGGATCGTCATAGTCAGGTGAGAAGAGCATTTGTAAAGATCATTGTGCGTCGCTTGCGACATGAAAGGAGAATCTTAATGCATTAATCTTCGCTGCAGAGTCCTTCGTTGAGCACCGAGAACGAGGGAAATGCCGGGCAAAGCGTCGACGTTAGATGTTCCGTCGTGGACGTCGCCGAGGACTACACGAAGCGGAAGCACGTGCTACGAGTGGCGAATCCTACGGCGGAGGTGCTTTTGCAGACCGAGGACGCGGCATCCATGGCGCTCTGGTTAAGGTCACTTCATTCTCACGCCGCCGCGGAAAGATCATCGGTGAGCGCTAATTATGGGATAATTTTTTGCCGGATTAAAGCGCCATTGCCTTCTTCACCACTCTTGTTTCACGATTTTTGCAATCGTTAATAGTGATGGTATTAAGTATCTTACAAGTCGCTTCGAATTTGGTTTCAACAAGAGCAGTACTTCCAAGTCCCATCCCTAATCGTTAAGTCTTCCATGTGTATCTCTCATGAAAAATAAATCCCGTTTTTATTAAAACAGGACGCCGTGTCCTGCACGTCGAAGCAACAGGCCGTACCGCAGACTCCGACAGGTCCGATGACTCCAAGCGGCGGCGTCTCTCCGAGCAACGGCCAAAGATTGAGCCCCCTGCCGAGCCACAAGGGCATCAAGAAGCTAACGTCGTTCAGGAACCGATCGCCGACGGGACAATCGCCCGTCAACAAGACCCGCAAGCCGAGTAATCAGACGCTGGAACCTTTACCGTCGCCCAAGTCGAAGACTTGGAAGGGCAGGATGGCGAAACAGTTCAGGAGGATGCACGGTCAAGCCGGCGGTGCGCCTTCCTCGCCCACGGCGCAAATGCCACCCGAAGGGGCCACCTTCAAGGTACCCCTCGAGCTCTGTCCGCCGTCATCGTTCTCCGAATGCGTGCCGTTAATCGTCGAGATGTGCACGAGCATCGTCGAGGCGAGGGGCCTCGAGGTCGTGGGGATCTACAGAGTGCCCGGGAACACGGCCGCGATCGCCCAGCTCACGGACAGCGTCAACAGAGGATTCGAGAACATTAATTTGCAGGTGGTATTCCGTTCGATAATGTCGAGAGGCGCCTATCTGGCGAGGATCCCGTTCGTAATTTATTTCCCTCCGCACGCAGGATTCAAGATGGAGCGACGTCAACGTAATATCGTCGTTGCTGAAGTCGTTCTTCCGTCAACTTCCCGATTCCCTGCTCACGGCAGAGCTGTATCCCATGTTCATCGATGCCGATAAGATAGAGGATCCGCAGAGGCGAATGACCACGATAAGGAAACTACTGCGGGATCTTCCGGAGCATCATTTTGAGACGCTTAAGTATCTGATGCAACATCTGAAGAAAATAGTCGATCACAGCGAGATTAATAAAATGGAGGCCAAGAATCTAGCCATCGTTTTTGGTCCAACGTTGGTGCGAGCGAGCGGTTCCAGGGACAATATGGTCACCATGGTTACCGATATGTCGCATCAATGTAGAATAGTCGAGAGTCTGTTGAATAATGTAAGTTTCTTCTGTGCTAAAAAAAAAGGAGACGCTATATTCTTAACAAGATACTTAACTACAGTCTCGGATCGATACGTTTCAGGTCGATTGGTTCTTCTCGGATGACGATCTGGACGACTTGAGCAGATTGAGCGTAAATTTAAGCCTTCCAACAGACAGTTGCGAAGTTGAACCGACGTCCAATCACAATCTTCTATTGAACAATATTCAGAAAGTCGAAGGTACTTGTTATATTTACGATCGTATCTCTATTATTCAATTATTCCTCCTCGTATTTTTTGTTCTTTACACACTTATTTCAAGTACAAGCCTTACCTCATTCTTTTTTATCTCGGATTACTCGGATATTTGTTGGCGTTTTTGACAAATAATAGTTTAAGCTTGCTCTATATTTTATTTGTAACAACAATGCATTTATGTCTCCTTTATGGCGATAAAACAGGTATACGCGACATGGCATCCGCTAGGGACATTGTATCATCAATCATATCTGCAGCTAACAAAAAGATCCAAAGAAGACGAAAGAATCAGGACGAGATCGATAACGGCGAACAGGACGGCGATAAGGTTAGTTACTGATCCTAACTTCTTCATCTACATATGTCGAGATACATTAAATATATTGGATATATTAAAATTAAACTTTTATAATAATTTAGACCAAATCGAAGCAAGAGTCGGAGAGTTCGCCGACGATTCGGCAGAGCATGGCCTTGAACGAACGGCAGTGTTCCGTCAGCGAAATCGTACAGATGCACGAGAGCAAGAATCATCAATCGAATCATTCTGCGGATCGATCCCTGTCGGTTGACTCTAATAATATCATCGGCGGTTCGTCGAATGGCGGAGCGTCTCCGTCTAATCGTGCCAAGTACGCGATTCAGTCTGCACCGCCGTCTGTGGACTCTTCGAGACTGTCGAGCGAGACTGGTCCGAGTTCGGCGGAAACGAGCTCCACCGCATCCGGCGGATCCAACCAGACGAGGCAGAGCAACGACGAGATTGCGATCCTGACGTACGCCGGTTTGAGCGCGACCACGCAGGAGAGAGTGCGGAGATTCGAGGAAGAGACGAAGGCGATGCTGCAGAGGGATCAACATCGGCAGCGGCTCGAAGCGGAGAAGCGGGAGGAGGAGAAACGGAGGATCGAGATAGAGTGGCAATTGGCGAAACGAGAGATGGAGAACGACGATCTGCTCGACAGTATAGTCGACACGACGGTGTCGCCGAGTCTGCTGTCGGAACGTCTGTCCAGTCTGAACGAGAGACTCGCCGATGATTCGTTGCTGGACCTGTCCGAGAGATCGCAAGTCAGATCGCGATCGACCACGAGGCCACCGCTGTCGGTAGCCGTCCAGCAACAGCAATCCACGATGCATCAGAAGGCGCAAGCGACCAATCAGCTGACCAGCGTGTTGGGGGAGAAGATGAATAACGGCGTCATTAAGAAGTTCAAGACGGACAAGGACGTAAGCTAATTCGAATTTACGTTTGATTAACGATTAGATGGTAATTAGTGATGGGATTAAGTATCTTACGAGTACTTTTAACTCTCTATGATTGTATAAAAAAAAAAAACAGTAATTTCAAGTAGATGAGAAGATTCGAACCCGAACAAGATAGGTTCGAACCCTCTAGAAGTACCTCGAAAAACAAGAGCAGTACTTCCAAGTACTTCTTTTGAGTATTATTCGAATCCTAGAAAATGAAACTTGATTATTAGATTCGACTCGGATTTTTAAATACATATTGAACTTGATCCCATCACTAAAATGGTCAAGTTTTATTCATTTTCCGTCTGATATTGAAAGTAGAAAGTACTACGTTCTTTCTGTTCTACAAAGATTGGCTTACACGTTGCTTTGTTACTCGAAAGAGTTGCCTTTGATCGATCCTGCTTGCTTATACGGATTTATTGACGTTTACAGCCGTCGACGGAGTCGATCTGTCTACCGCCAGTTCGATACGGCAGTCTGGATTCCCTGCACGAGGTTCACAATCTCTCGCAGTCCTCTCCGTCACCGTCGCAGCAACAGCGAGGCGTTCCCGGCGATGGCTCGGACGATGGTTAGTACTCCATTCCTTCGTAATTTCCATCTTCGCGATGTCGTTACTCCAAGTCTCGTCATACGCACTCGGTACCAAAAGCGAATCTTTCGTCCTGTCAATATATCCCAGCAGTCGTACACGTTTGCGACTAAAAATATGAAGCGCCGTACGATACGCGATTCTCTTGTACACGCTATTCGGCAAAAATAGTATTATATAATTGACGCGTATGCGCGTGAAACGATGCTGACAATCGCAGAGTTCAAGGGATCAAGATCTATATGTACATTAGATACGTGTCGTATATATCATGGAGTGGCATTCAATTGGACACATTGTTTATTGGTCAATTGAACACAGGACTCTCTGATTGGTCAATCGTGCTGGTCGATACGAGTGGTTGTGTCTAATCGCACTGTGTGTCCAAATGAACCTCTGAAAAATAGCGATACACTAGAAAGGTAAATTCGATTGCTATTCCTTCAGCATTTTCTCGCGCGAATTTGTTCAGCAATTTCCTGAAAAACGTTTTTTTCCGATTCGTATCTCTCGTCGTGAGTCCACGTGAACAATTACAACGTGTATTTATGTATCTGCCTCTATTCATATCCTCTCTTATATCTTTTCTCTATGTAATATCGCTTCTGACGATCGGTGAGTGTAGCAGGATCTTGTTTTCTGCAGTGGACACAGAAGATACTCACTATTAACAAAAAGCTTTCTAGGTACATTCCTCCTTCTTATTTGCTTCCAGCGATTTCTTCTTTTTCTTTTTTTTCTTCTTCGAATCATCGATACGATTTTTAATTGTATGTTACGAAGTTACATACGTCATTGCTCGGACATTTCCATTTTTTTTTTTTTTCTTACGTTGCGTCCGCAACATTATCATTGCGAGGAGCGTAGTCGATTTTAGTGCAAACACGTCCACGAGACACACAAGGCTTCTTGCAATGAAAGCAGATTTAATTTTAGAAGATCTACTATATCTCGTATTTGCGATCAAGCGCAAGGAGGATCGGTCACAAAGAGAGAGAGAATAAAATAGAAAAAATATATATATATATTTCAGAGTTATATATATATATGTGTCTTTTTTTTGGGGCCGATCCTCTATTTTTACATTGTTTTCATGTGCTGCATGCGCCAGTTTTTGGCTTTCGGCGTTAAGAAAAGCAAATGTATTTCACACAGATTGGCTGCTTCTTCAGCGACTTTTCGTGCAGTCGGCGTCAAAAAGATTGAGACATTTCTTTTTTTTTTTTTAATGCATCCAATATCTAATAAGAGGATATGCTTTCTGAAAACTAACGGATAAGTCCTGAAAACACAAGATCTCTTACTGGATATCTCGAATGCTTCGCAAAAGTCATATAAAAAAAAAAGTGTCCCAAGTGTCCCTTTGACGCCGACTATCGGATAAATCTTTCTCGTCGCATGCATGTTCTTCGAGGATCTATCGCGAGCGTTTCGAATGGATTCTTCGACCACTGCTTGCCTTTACGAAGATGATGTGAATTTTCTTAGAGAAATCACGTTCACACACACACATACACGTCTCGTGTCATGAGCGATTTGTTTAACAACAAGTTTGAAGGCATTTTTCTTTTTTTTTTTTTTTTTTTTTATTTTTTTTTCACAACCATCGTAAGCAATGTTTCGATGGGGCTCTTGCTGTTAGTCTGGAAGTACGTTCTAGTTTTCGCACTTTCTTGTCACACACGTGTGCATCGCCGAATTTACACTTGTCTGATTGCTCGTCTGCCTGCCTGTTCTTTATAACGATCGCCTCTATTGCCGATTAATCTTGTGGCCTTTTTGATTATATAAAATTGATTGCTCTGCCGCCTCAGTCTACGTCTTTGCGATCAGACACGCCCGAAAGGAATACGAATATAGTTCGGCTAATGTTTCTTCCGAGGATCCTCGGACAGGATATCGAATCAATCCGTCGCGCGTTGATCGATCTGAGAAATCGATGTTGATCTTGAAAAATTCGATTCTTCCCCCAAGCTCTCAATCCGCTCTTCTTCTCTTTTTTCTTTCGTTTTATTTTCTTTCCCTTCGTCACGTCCGTACAGTTTCTCTGTCGGGCGATGTACTTTCATTTCCGTCGAGCATACAATATCGGTGGGCTGATCGGTTCGAGAGAATATACAGAATATAGAGTACTCGGATAAAAAAAGAAAGAAAGAAAGAGACAGAGAAAGAGATATATACGGTGGGTCCAGACGCAAAGGAGGAAGACGAGAGAGTTGCTCCGCCGCGCCGAGCCGCATGAACAATGATGAACGATGACGAATGAATGACGGTACGAAATGGTTGGATACCACGTGTAGGCACACAGCGAGCCCGGGTTTTTGGTGGTACATATCGTCCCACCTATACGGTACCGCAGGTCCCGGTAGCGCCGCCGCCCCGAAAACGCCGGCCCAGTCGCCCATGCCAATGCCAGTGCCAGTCGCAGCGGTTTCGATGCCGATGTCAGTGCCAACAGCAACAGCAGCAGCAGCAATATCAGCAACAGCCGCAGCAGCAACAGCCGCAGCAACAGCAACATCAGCAACAGCCTCAGCAACATCAGCAACAGCCTCAGCAACAGCAGCAACAACATCAGCAGCAGCAACATCAGCAACAGCAGCAGCAACAGCCGCCGCATCGCTGGCAACTGCTGTCGCGTCTACAGCAACAGCTGCCCCATCATCATCGCCATCATCGTGCGCAGGAGACGACGCGCGATCGTCAGGCGAATCAGCAACCGCCAAGACTCTAAATCGATTCCTCCGAGGTAAATCCCAGGCTCTCTTGCCAGACCAGAAATCTGGCGGATCCCGAGCCTCTCCAGCATCCGAGATGCCCGACGAGCTGACACAGCTGGCTGGCTCAAACCAGAATGGCTTTTATATACACGCTCTTTTGTTTTACATACATATGCCACCACCACTAAAGCACGCCACACGCGTTGTGTTTGTCCGTTTACTTTTTTTTCCCTTCGACTAACATTCGACTTCATTCACGTCTCTCAACGTGCCGTGTCACGTCACGTGCGCAATCTTTCGCAACGCGCGCAAATAACGCCGGAGGTTGCATTCCGGATTTTTTTTTTCTTTTTCTGCCTCATATCCTCATTGGTAAAGACGACGACGGTCTCGTTTCTTCTTCGTGTTATCTTTCTCGCAATTTCCCGCACGGACGTTTGCGGAGCGTATCAATAAATCCTCTAATGTCGTCTGCCAATTGCGAAATTGTTAAACGATGTACAGTATTTTTCGAATGGAAAATATTTTCGCAGAAATATTATATATCATCTCCTCTGCTTTAAAGCAGCATTAATGAACCAGTCGGCGATTTTGACTTTTGTTTTCAATAAGTATTAGTTTAAATGTTTTTTGAGTATTTTTTTTAGGTGTAAGGTTTAAGAGCTTTTTAGTAATATTATTTACGTATTGTTTTTGTGGAGAGATTTTTGTACGATTGACGTATCTTGTTTTATCTTATTTTTTTTTTTTCATCTAAGGATGTTTTAGTTTTTTCCCACCACGCTTCAGTGCAAGAAAGAAGACATTGCTGATTACGTTGTTATCGCAATTGTCGTAATGTATACAGCTGGCGAAACAATGACAAGTTTTATTAACAACGACGATAATAAAGACCGAGTGATGGCGACGATAAGCTCTCTGATAAGAACGAAGATACAATAACATATTATAATTACTTCTCTTGCGATGATCGCGCTCGCTTCACGTCGACAGAGTGCGTTTCGACGCTCATCATCATTGTTACGGATCACTTCTAACTGCAATCTGATTGACGCGACGATTTTATTTTGCAGGAATGCACTCACGCAAGATAGATATATCACCAGCTGCGATAAACAAAAAGAAAAAAAAACGCATACACTTTTCGTTCACCTTGTTTAGCGGATCTTGCATATCACAAATTGTTACAATAACGATCAGATAACCAACACAATTCGCGGTGCTTTGAGTGTTTTTCTTTTTTTTTTTGTATCTCGTACAAGTTTGTGCGTCTCGTGTGTGTTTTCGCGCGAGTGTCATCTCGCATCATCGCTAAAACGACGATATTTTACAGGTAGCGACCTTCTAACCAGCCTCACGACCACGTTCGATCGCAAATGGAGGTCTCTCGTCAATCAGTCGTCGACTCAAGCGCAGCAGCCTCCTCCGGAATCCGCGGGCCGTAATAAGGATAGCATCTCCGCGGAGCGGGAGCAAAGGTCGAGCGGATCCCCGAAATTCCGATATCCATCTACGGAAGCCTATCGCGATCCCAGCCTTCATAAGTCGCTCGACAAGTGCCACATCTCCCGCCTGAAGGACGTAAGTGTCTTAATATCACGATCATATGTTCTATCGATAAAGTATCTCTATAGATTAAAAAAAAAAAAAAAAACACTAATATGATAATTCCTTATGAAATGTCATCGCGTTCCTCTCGATTTACAGGACGCTCCCGAGAAGGATACCGATTCTACGGTGACCGAGGACACGCCGCATTCCTCGGAGTCGATCACGCCGAATAACGATAAGCAGAGACCGGACGCGAATCACGCCACGGAGAAGACGGCGACGGAGAAAATTGCGGATTCGAGCGAGAAGGACGAGGACGATCGGAGGGATGCGGACGAGGAGGGAAATTATCCGCGCGCGGGAAATCCAAGACGTTACGAGGTCTCGGCGAGCGAGAGGAGTCTTCACGAGAGCGGCGGCAGATGCTCGGAGAATAACGACGTCGACGCAAATCTGGATGCCAAGGGTCATCATTACGAGTCCGGAGATTCCAGTTATTCCAACAAGCTGAAAAAATTTGAGAGCCTGACGAGCTCCGAGGTGAGATCCCGCCTGAAACGATCGGAGTCGCTGAACAAGAGAACGTCCGAGAACGCTTGCTCCCGATTAAAGAGATCGGAGAGCCTGAATAAGCACTCGACCGAGAGGCCGTCGCTGCTCAAACGATCCGAGAGCCTGAATAAACACTCCGGTGACAGATCGGAGTCGCCGGGCAGCAGGCTGAAACGCTCGGAGTCGCTGACCAAGACCGAGAAGACCGAGTGCAACATCAGCAAGCGGCGGCAATCGGTGCGGAAGGAGAGCGCCACGAAGCTGAAGCGGAAGAACGGGATGTCGGAACGATCGATCAAACGGAGACACACGGTCGGCGGTACCAAGGACTTCGACAAGGTGCACTGGCTCGATAATAAACTGCAGTCCGAGGCCGAGAGGATCATCAGGAGCGATTACAGACCGAAGAAGAGCCAGCTCAGAACCAGCTCGCCCGATCTGAGCGCCAATCGCGTCGGCATGGCCGACACGAGCTTCCTGATCGAGGTGAGCTTTCGCGGGCCCAGCAACGTTGTCTTCAACGTGACGAATGCCGCGCGGCCGCAGTCGTTGCCGGACGCGAATATCGCGTCCAAGGTCTTCAAGGTGCCCCTCGAGAGCCACGTGTGATATAAGCTCGAATAAATCACTCGACATTTTCCATTCGACCTTTGAACAATACACACGCAGCGCCGTATTGCTATACCTGCCGTAATTTTTAATATCTGTACCGATTTATATTATATCCCTGAATATCATATCAAATTTATATACATCTCATATTATAAGAATAACTGAATAATAATCGTTTGAATTCTCGTTTGCCGACATGATTCATCGATTGTCACTCGCCAACGTGCCAAAGAGCCATCACTCTATGAATCGTTATCGACAATTTCTTTCACGACAGTTAAAAGGAGCTAGACACACTTATCGTCATTCTACACAGCGACGTTTTTTAACCATCGAGTTTAGATTAATGTACAATGCGAGGCTCGCGAAAATTGCTCTGGATTAGACTCTCTTTTAGAGAAAAAGACACAATAGGTGTTCGCTCTTTACCGATCTAATGGAAATAGCGAGCGCCAAGAGAAATGGCATTGGAGAAACGTAAGAAAGTTATTTTAGCGATTTTAATTGCATGTGGTATTTGCATCGTGTCAATTATATACGTATTATCATACTTGTGATTTGTGATCGTGACATTTTTTGTACATAAGATATATGTATAAGCGAAAAAATATATTATATATAAGAGTCGATGAATATTAAATATCCAGTGTAAGGTAACTCTCTATATATACATATATATATATATATATATATATATGTATATATATATATATTGTCTGTCTTTAAATTTATATTTTAATAATCACTTTACATCGTCGCGCGGATATTCTTTGCACGCGTGCGATACTGCTCGAGAGATGTATTATTTTATAACAGGCGTGCGATAGAGATAGAGAAAAAGAAATGGGATAAAAATTGTGCGTTTTCACGAGCAGTTTTCTTAAATCATCGTCGTCGCGTGCGATCGGCGCATTTGAAAGTTCTTCGAAAGGTAGCATTCGTAGCTTTAAGAAATTTTTTACTGCAAACTCTCCGATGAAAAAGTCCACGATGTGATAAATCTCGATCGATCTCGCGTCTATCGGTGTATTTTAACACATATCGCGTGTGCTACGGATGCGCGCGCGCGTGTGTATATATGTGTATACATGTGTAACATACATATGTGTTACACGCGCGCGCGCATGCGCATTTTGTATGTGCATTGTGATCAATATATTACATTAACGATCATCGTTTTAAGACCACTGTTGCGGCATATTGTAAATTTTATCGCGATAAGTAAAGGACAAGACGTGGTGCCGTTAATTGATTAATTAATTAATGTATATTCGGTGCCTCTCGTATAAATGAGAAATTTGTCCGTTCTAAGATAGATAAAATGATATCGGGGGGAGGGCGAGGGGGGGATAGAGATAGGATCCTGTTTTCTTCCTAGATCGGCAAAATATTTCCCGTAATTGTGCCCCCGTCGCAAGATGATAACATCAAGACGGGTAATATTCCCTTTTTTTGCGTATCGCTGTAAAATGATACACTTGAAGATATTCTCTCATACGCTTGTTGTAGGCCTCTTATGTGTATCATTAATATTATTTGTATTCGCGAAACTCTCTCTTTGCTTCTGTTCACTCTTGTAATTTGCGTCTAGCGGTTAGTGCGGTTACGTTAATAAAACTACCGATAAGCGAGAATATCAAGGCACCGCAGGTCTGATCAAGCCGGAAATTAACACTCGCGGTTACAAATACGTACATCCACGAATGATGAAAAACCGTATGATATATATATATATTAATTGCAATTAATTTACTATTAATGTACGTATATAAAGGTTGATATTCTCTCTCGCGGGATCGGCGCAATATATTTCACGTTGATTTTTACGTGTGTTTTGGAAGATTAATGTGTAAATATATATACAGCTATATTTCGAGCAAAATTTGGCGCGCGAAATTATCGTATGTATTGCATGTACATCGCGCGTTATACTTTTTCGAGGTGCGATTCTATAAAGATAATAAATTTTACACATAAACTATATATATACATATATATATATATATATATGTATATATATATATATATATATATATATAGTTGCTGTGGCGCGAATGGAGGAATTTAAAGTAGCAAAGACAATCGATTTCATTACTGAGATGCTTGTAAATACAAATGTAAACTAAATTCTAAGGAACGACGAGACAAAGAGCGATATTTATTTCGGAAGGAATAGTGATTGTGATCGTGTTATTTATTATTAATCCCAATGTAAATGTGCGTAAGAGAACACACACATTGACAAACAAGATTGTAAATAAATATATTACTACGAGAGGTATATTGAACGCGCGTATGTTTGTATCCCTGTCTGACTTGCTTCAAACTTCAAAGCACAGCGTGCTTGATTGGCCGAATTTGTCACGTGACGTTCGAGCTGAATTCAGACGATACTGTGCCGCGTTTAAACGGAGCAGCAAGATTGTCGTAAAAATTGCAGACTTGGTCGTCTCTTCGCTCTCTAAAAAAAATAAATAAACAATGAATGTAACACAGGCTGGTCCGCCCAGAGGACGACGCGCTTACGCGAGAGGAAGAACTATCCCGAATGCGCAACGCGTCGCAAACATCTTTCCGAAATATCGTAAGTGGCCCCGTGCAAGAATTAACACCGGTTGCCGAACAATTAAAAAAATATATATAATTAAAAAATTAATATAATTATATTTAAAATAAAATATAATTTAAGAAATATAATTAAATAAATTAAATATAGAATCAATTATATTTTGTCTCTCTCTCTCTCTTGATTGAATATATATTTGCGAGATAAAATCTTAATTCGCGCGGTTTCCTAAATTTAAAAAAAATAAATAAATAAATAAAAGGGCTATCGCCGCCGCGAGAGTTTGTACGCTCGACTTTTAACAATGAATTTGTTCGATCGAAGTCGACCGTACGAATTTCCGCGATTCTCGCCAATTTTTGTTAATTCTCACGCTCTTGCCTGCATCTTTTGTTCTACACTTTCGCGCCATTCCCGGAAGTAGAATTCAATTCCGGCTTCCCGAGAGTCTCGACGAGTTCCGGAGCCGCGAACTCCAACGCGAAGACGCCGAGATACAATCGCAGGGAGAATTTCATCTCCACATCATCACATTTGCCGAGCACATCTCGTGCCAGCATAGGGTGAGTTCGCCTGCGCGAATCTCCTCTCTCGCCTTATAAAATAATTCTAAAATCTTGTTAGGATACATCGGAATAAAATATTTGATACTATAGTTATTGATTTTTTTTCCATTTTTTTTCCAATTCCATTTAGAAAAAAACGCATTTTTTTCGCAGGTGAAATCGTCATAGAAAAAAGTTAGACATTCATTAACTATATTATTTTTTCTAGAATTTTGATTAGAAAAGAACTATAACTCAATCCAATTTTTAAAAGCAATTTATATAATTTTATTTCTATCATTCCCGCGCGCTTATGTTACAGTTATAAAAAATGTAATTTCTCGATATCTATTAGATCGTATAATCCGAAATCGACGCCGTACGGCACATCCAGCAACGCGGATTCTTGTGTGGTGATCGGTGAGCAAAAGTGAAGTAATAAAACTTAGAGAGGCATGCTCTGTCTTATCCACGTGTATTTCTGATAGCGTTAACAGCTGGCCGAGGAGACGCCAGGAACGAAGTCGGTTTGGCAGCGATAGATCTTCAATATCCGTACTTGATCCTCTGTCAAATCAGCGATTGCCAGACATACGTGAATACCTTGACGAAAATTAACATTCTCGACCCAATAGAAGTAGGCATTATTATTATTATTATTATTTAAATAAATTTATTTTACCACTGTATTATATTATTTTATCATATCTACTCTATCATATTGATATCAAACGGCACGATTTCGCCCTCTGACCTTATATGTATATAATAAAAAGAGAATTAATTAATTTATCATATAATACAGAAAATTTAATAAAACATTTTTTAAGATAGTAATAAAAATCAAAATTATTATAGTAATATCATGAAACAAATTATATATTAAATGTTGGAGAGCATTAAAATTTTGCGATATATAATAAGAATCAAATATGTTATTTTTTAATAGAAAAGAGTAAAAACTCTTTCCAAAAGATTTAATTTTATTCTATCACAGCTGGTTATATTAAAAATTAAATTGAAATAATTTCATTAAATCTATCGATAGGAAAATATAATCTCTGAATCATTTTACTAATTAATTTATAAATATGTTATTAATTTTTCATTTAATAATAAAGTTTTTTGTAAAAAATGGGCAGAGTTAAACTAACTAAAAAAGAAGAGATTATTGATCCGATGGCAGAAGCAATATTTGATGACAAATATTCGTCCCGCATTTTTCTTTTTTTTTTATCCTTAAGGTACTGATGCCGGAGACAATGTGCGAGCATCGCGATCGTGGGAATAAACTGTACAAATCGATCAAAGAGAAATTCAATGCTCTAAACATCACGCCGATTTCACGAATACACTTCAACGAGTCGACCGGCATGGAACGCGTGCGAACTCTATGCGCCAGAGAGTACTCGACTGTGGAATTGATAGTGAAACAAAAGTATATATATATATAACGTTACAAAAATTGATCATGCACACGTAAATAGTGAACGATACGATTAGAGAGAGAAAGAGAGAGAGAGAGCGTTTTACTCGTTTTCCTTTTTAGGTATTACGCTTTGGCTGCGGCCGCGGCACTGCTAAAATACGTGGAATACGTCCAACACATGGTTTACGCTCCAAAATCGGTGCGAATAGAGTTTCAAGGATCGCCGAATACCACAATGATTGGCAAGTTATTTAAAATATTGTATATATTTTTTTCTAAATAATTTAAAATTATTAAAATTATTTAAAAAATAATTTAATTGATTACAATTATTTTCTATCGTGTATCATGTATATTATTTTTATAATCTATCATATATATATGTATATAATAATTTAAAATAATTCTAATGAATTAAATTATTTTTTAAATAATTAAAATAATTTTAAATTATCTAAAAAATATATATATATTAAATTATTAAAAATATATATATTACGACGAGGAAGACAAAAACGCTCGCGGTAAACTTTATCTAATTAGCACGACAGAGATGCTGCGCTCTTGAGACTTATTAATATTATTTTTACAATTTTCTTCTCTAATTACTTATACAATGAAATTAAAAAATTAATTTAAAATTAAATTATAAAATTGACAAATAATTTATATTTTGCGCAGATATCGAGAGCGCACGGAGTCTGGAATTGGTTGTCTCGCAGTCCAAGCACACCATCGTCAGTCTTCTGGGAACGATGGATCGCTGCTTGACTCCGATGGGTAGAAGACGCCTGCGAGCCTCCATCCTTCAACCCGGCTGCGACGAACGTTTGATCCTGGATCGGCAGTCCTGCGTAGCGGAATTGGTGGCCGATCGTTCTCTATGCACCAGTCTTCAGGTATGTAGATGGATCGCGAATCTAAAAAGAGAGAGAGCTCCGTTCAACACCGACAAACAACTTTTGCGTCGCGCGTAATGCGAGATCTGATGTTATTTCTCCAGCCGGTGGTGCAACGTCTCTTCGGCACGGATCGCTTGCTGACGTTAGCGATTAAACCTTTGCACGTCAACGACATGCAGAACGCGGAGCGAAACCTGAACTACGTGTTGCTCTTGAAGAGCTGTCTGGACACCGTTCCGGAACTGGAGGCGATCCTCGTGACCGGTACTCATCCGTTCTTCGTGAAAATGCGAAAGGTGCTGCGCTCTTGAGACTCTCTGAAGACATTAATATTATTTTTACAATTTTCTTCTCCAATTATTTATATAATTAAATCAATTACACTTATCATTTATTTAATTAAATTATATTATTTAGAAGAAAGTTGTAAAAATAATTATTGGAAAAATTATATGATTTTATAATTGTAAAATTATAAAATTTATTATATAAAATATCATTATATAGATTATAAAATTTAATTTAATCTAATAATAATTTATATAATAAATTTTACAATTTATATAATAATATTTATTTTTTCGATTATTTATGTTCTTGTCGATACGATGATTTTTTTTCCCCTCAAACTTGCAGAATTTAGGAAATTCGGAGTTCCGTGTTATGAAAGATAAAATTTTGTCACTGATACACGCGGACGCGAGATTCGTGAAGGGATGCACTTCCCTGAGTATGCAGCGATGCTTCGCCATAAAAGCTGATATCAACGTATTGCTGGACGTCGCTCGGCAAATTTACTGCGAATTAATCAGCGACATGAGAAGTATACACATATATACATATAAAAGAAATAATGAGAAAAAAGGCAAATCATAAATTAAAAAATTGTGCAAATTAGAAATTTGCACATTGCTTCCTCACCATTTTAATCCGCTCACAAAGTTCCTCCTTAGAGGAAGCTAGTTTTTAAATTAAATTAAAATTATTAGTATATAATAGATTGTTGGCTTCCTCATAGAGGAAGCTTTATGAGCGAATTAAAATGGTGAGGAAGCAATGTGCAAATTTCTAATTTGCACAATTTTTATTTTTATATAACCATCACAAAAAATTTTGAAATTATACCGATTCTAGCCAAATTCAATACCAACCATCCTTTAATGATACTCTATTCATGTAAAAAAATTTAGATCGATATCTCAAAATTTGCGGAAGTTAAAGCAACCACGCTCTTTTTTGGAAAATTCGAAATTTTATAAAAAATAAACCCCTTCACCGATTCTAGCCAAATTCAATACCAATCAACCCTTAATGATACTCTATTCATGTAAAAAATTTTAGCTCGATATCTCAAAATTTACGGAAGTTAGAGCGACCACGTCCTTTTGGTGCACATACACACATACACACATACATACGGACATTTTTTTAAAATGTGATTTTTCGACGTTTTAGAACATTCTGAACACATTGGCATGAAAAAATGAAAAAAAAAATTTTCACGAAAACTAAGCTTCCTCTATGAGGAAGCAAATATATTAAAATTATTCGAAAAATTATATTCCCCTCACTTGACGGGTCCGATTTAAATAGATATGGTGGAGCAGTTAGCCGTGAAATACAAGCTTCCATTATCCATGGAATACAACGCGAACTTGGGCTACCATATAAACGTTGTGACACCGCAAAATGGGAGCATGATAATCACGGACTTGCCGGCGGAATTTATTCAGGTAATTTATCGCTGATATTTAATTTTAATTGCATCTCCATCAACGTCTCCCTTTGTATGTTATCGTATCTATGTTACGTAGGCGCGAAAGAACAGGAGATCCTTCACGATGACCACAACAGCGCTATTGACGTTAAATAAACAGTGCAAGAAGGCTTGCGAGGAGATTTACGTGATGAGTAACACGTGAGTTGATCGTGAAAAAAAAGCTCCCTGTTAATTATCAATTAGTATATAACAAATAGTGAGAATTTGCAGATTGTTGACTAATTTACTGGAGGATATAAGACAGCACGTCGGCTGCCTGTTTCAACTGAGCGCCGACGTGGCGGAATTGGACTTGATACTGTCGTTGGCGCAAATCAGCAGTAATCCGGAATACGTGAGACCGTCGTTCGGGACGAAATTGGAACTGGTAAACTCGTTTCATCCCATCATGGAGTTATTTAACAGGGACTTACCCGTAGCTAACGATGTGGTGAGTGTCGAAATGCGATATATTATATATAGATATAGATCCCTGCAGTGTTTTTCATAGATAATATTGAAATCATCTAGATTAAGATAAGATAAGACATATAAAATTTTATCTTAGATAAGATAAAGATGATTTATTTTAAGTTTATCTAGATAATAGATGAAATTATGAAGCATTTTATCTAGATGATATTAAGATAACATTGCTTTAAAAAAAATAATTAAGGAAAAAATGAAAACCTTATAATCGTACTTATAATAGTATTACAGTAGCAGCGTTCCGAAATTCACTGCCAGTACTAGAAATCTATAGTTTACGTTACGTATATTGTAGATTTTCAGTACTGGCAGTGAATTTCGGAACACAGCAAGTGTTGAATTGAAAGAGATAGATATTGGCCGCACATGCGCTCTATCGTTTTCTATGAAGCGGACCGATTTTCACGTGATATGCGCAATCCATTCTATATGTCGATGGATATTACTAATAAAGAAATTGCACAAAACTAAAAAAAAATCACATTCGGCAGTGAAAATAATAGAAAATACCACGCACAAGGCAGTATGACGCAACACACTTTAGATCTATTCTTTATAGTTTCACACTGAGTACAGTGCTTAGTGATTCTTTAATATGATTGAATCTTACCTTTGGTTCTCCGTTGAATCTAAATCTAAGAAATATATTAAAGAATCATAAAGCGCTTACTAAGGGCTAAGTTCTGCTTAATGCAGCCATTATCTTAAATAATTTAAGGCAGATGACGCATTTTTCCATCTAAGATAAAGATGTAGATAATACATCCTATTATTATCTAGATAAAGATGAGATAATGAAATTGCTTCATCTAAATGATTATCTAGATAACTTCATCTAGATAACAGCAAACACTGGATCCCTGTCACGTTATTTTCTCACCCTTATTCTTCGTGTGCGCAGAACGCCTCGATCGCGTACAATTTTCACCTGATAACTGGACCAAACATGAGCGGCAAGTCCACGTATCTGAAACAGATCGTTCTACTTCAAATCATGGCGCAGGTAACATCTAGTGATGGGATTAAGTGTCTTACAAGTAGGCTCGAATTTGTTTGCATGGTTTCGAACTCTTTATGATTACATCGGAAAAAAAAAAACAGTACCTCGAAAAACAACAGCAAGGTTCTTCCAAGGTTCAAGGTTCCAAAAACATATACTTAATTTTAATTGCAACAAAATGTCTCTAACATGTCAAATATTTAGTAGCTACAAGACGGTAAAATATATTAAAATGGCAATTTATTCGCAAATTTCTCGACATTGTGACATGAAAATGATCGTTCTCTTTCTTGTATTCAGAGAAAAAATTATTTTTCATTGAATATTAAATATTTTGTTCAATATTAAATATTTTATTGAACGTTAAGTTTCATTGAATGTTAATAAAAAGTTATTATTTATTAAACATATTATTATGGAATGTTATTAATTATATTATACGGAATGTTTATTATAAACTGACATATTTTCATCCACTGGCGGATCCTAGGGGGAGGAGGGGGTTTGGAATTAACCCCCCTTCTAAATAAAAAAAAATAAAAAAAATAAAAAAAATTTAAAAAATTAAAAAAAAAATTAAAAATTAAAAAAATCAAACCTCCTTCTTCCTCCCCCAATTATCGACGTCAGGATCCGCTAATGATTTCATTCAACGTACTTCCTGACTCGTGCTCATTGTAGATCGGCTCTTACGTGCCGGCGACGAAGGCGACGTTTCGCATCGCGGATCGCATACTTTGCAGAATGAGCTCCCGCGACGACGACGAGCTCAACGCGTCCGCCTACGTCCTCGAGGTATAAAAGTGTATAATTATCCTTTCGAGACGAATATATCTGTCTCTCTTTCTCTCTTCGAAATATGAAAGTACCACTTTCGATATTTTTTTTTTTTTCTCTAATTTTTCTATGAAATTTTTCCGTCTACGACTACGCGCATGGTGTACTCGAGTGATCGCCCGATCTGAATATCAATCGTATTCAATGTTGCGTGACTGTTGATCAACGAGAGAACTGAGACGCTCTCAATGTAAGGAGACCAAATTGACCAAAAGCAACTTTATATTCGTTCACTTGATTTTCTAGATGAAGGAGGCGCAATACATTCTGCAATCGGTCACGTCCAGATCCCTCGTGGTTTTGGACGAGCTCTGCAGACACACAACCGTCGAGGAGGGTTCGGCCATCGCTTGGTCGATATGCGAGAAATTATTGCTGACGACCGCGTTCACGTTCGCCGCGACGCACTTCTTGCATCTCACCGCGCTGAGAAACATGTATCACAACGTGACAACGTACGTGAAAATCTTGCGCAAATGTAATCCGCTTAGCAAAGGGAAAAAATCCGGTCACGTGCGTTCATATCTACAAACACACACATACACACGTATGTATGTATGTACATAGCTTGAAAATGAAAATTACGTATAGAGAGTGTCCCAAAAAACTATCGAATGTTCTTTCAATAGAAAGTTCTCTGGCCAATTTGGAGGCAAAAATTATCGAAGCATCGAAGTTATAAACGATTGAAGAAGGAGTTTTTCATAAAAATTAAACTTTGTGGAATCAACAAAATTACATTTTTCTGTTAATTTCAAGTGAAATTTACTTTCACATTTTTTTTTAGGCTTATTGTTAGTTATATACGATGATAAAATTTTGGAAAAAATGATTTCTTTCAACATTTTCGCTAAGGAAAAATTGACTCCAAAACTGACCAGAGAATCTGGTATTAAAAGGACATTCGATGATTTCTTTTTTTTTTTTTAGACACCCTATATACATCCTATTTCTTTTCAATATGTATATATAAACGCATATAAACAAATTTTTCTTCTCGTGTATGCAGGTATGTGTGCATGTATATACTTTCCCAGAGAGAACGCGAGATAAAATTTCTACTATCTTGCGCAAATATAATTATTGCTTGTCAGTAAGAGAGAAAATCCGTTCGAGTTACCGCTGCTACTGATTTCAGTCATTGCTTCGAGACAAAAACCGCGGAGTCGGAGGAATCGCACGAGCTGCACCTGATATACACTCACAAATTGAATCCCGGAGTAGGACCGACCGATCACTATGGCATCTCTCTGGCGGAAGTGTCCTCTCTTCCGAAATGCGTCACGACTAAAGCGCGGGAGTACGCGTCCCGGCAATCTACCACACAGGTTATTCTATTATGAACTAAGGGCTGGGGTGATGTTCGAATTTCGAACCTTCGAAGACACCTTAAACTTCAAAGATTCGAAGTTAACTTCGAAGGTTCGAAGTTAACTTCGAAGGTTCGAAGTTAACTTCCAAGATTCGAAGTTAACTTCGAATGTTCGAAGTTAACTTCCAAGATTCGAAGTTAACTTCCAAGATTCGAAGTTAACTTCCAAGATTCGAAGTTAACTTCCAAGATTCGAAGTTAACTTCGAATGTTCGAAGTTAACTTCCAAGATTCGAAGTTAACTTTCAAGATTCGAAGTTAACTTCCAAGATTCGAAGTTAACTTCCAAGATTCGAAGTTATAACTTCGAAGTTAACTTCGAATCTTTGAAGCTATCAAAGGTAACAGTTCTAGGACGAACCGCGAATTCGCAAATGTTTGTAATTTTTTCCGAAATTAATAATTATTTTCTTCTTTCTCTAGAATAATCTCGGATCAGTCGCGAGTTCCTCGTCGTGGGAGAAATCGTGTTACGACGCGATCGTTGAGCTGCGCGCGCTGTTGGAGAACAATCGTTTCGTCTTCGCAAATATCATAGATATCATGACGAAACTGAATCCGAGTAAGCAGCAACGTGAGCAACGGCTGACGAAGGAAGGAGCGCAGATTCTCGTAAAATCCACCGGCGTCACGCGAGAAGGAGCGTCACGTGAGAAACGCGAGGAGGAGAGAAGCTTCGCTGATCCAACGATGGCGATCAACGACAACGCGATGTCGTTGACCGAATTAGCGAAACGAAATGAAGGTCGACGGGAGGACGAACCGATGGAAATTGCGGAGATCACTGATCGGAATCGGAACGCGGATTCGTCGATTCACGGGGCTATCGTGAATCGCGCGACCTCGTCGCAGCCAAGGACAATCGAGGAGGAAATTTCGAGGATGGTTAATTCGCTATCTCCGAATCCGAACGCGTCACGATTGTCCCAACCGTGCTTAACGAAGGCCAAGTCCTTGGTCGAACAGCTGATCTCTGATGAAAGTAGTCCCGTCACCGTCGATCCGCGATTTTACGTTTGCACATCCTTCGAGGAGGCAACGATCAGCCAGAAAATCTCATTAGCGATCAGAGAATCACAGAGTCAGACGGAGATAATGCTACCGCGTGGCAGCTTAAGATCGAATGTCGTTTTAAGCTCAATAGCGCCTTCCCCATCTTTAACATCCGTTAAGTCCTCTCAATATCACGATTATTGTTTATCCGAGGGAGAATTCGACGTTGCTCTGCCGTCTTCTCAATCAACTTCGAGTGACGTAACGAGGATGAAGCGATCTGAAGAGATCTCGCGGCGGATCGAGGATCGTGACTTCCATGTGCAAGAATCGCCGATCCCGGACGATGATGACGTAGTGATGTCACCGATGTAATTTATCTCATCAATTATTTCGTATAAAAGTATAAAATAATGTACTTTGTTATTATAATTTGTATTTATATGAAAAAAAATTAAACGATGCTTTTTTCCTATTAATTGTTTTATATCACGTATCGATGTAATTTATTTCATCACTTATTTCGCAGTATAAAATATAATACCTTATCGTTAATTTGTATTTATATAAAAAAAAAAATTAAACAATGTTTTTTTTCCTTTTAATTGTTTTATATCACGTATTTCTTATCTTTCTTATCGTTATTGTATTTGGATAAAAAAAAATGTTTTCTCGTCTTAATTATTTTCTCATTGTATTCGTGTAAATGCAAGACGCGAGATTCACACTTGAATGAGAACAAACATATGAATATCTCTTCTCTTCGCAACGAAATTGACAAGACATATATTGGCTCCATATTTTTCGAGCAAAGACTTATAAAATTGTAAGATTGGATATAGCTTCGTGTAGAATAAAGATGACGAGGCGACGATGATCGCCTCGAACACGTAATTGCTTCGATAATTGCTTCGAACATTACCAAAAAAAAAAGAAAAAAAAATCAAAGTACGAAAATATTAACCTAGCGAGCGAGACTTGTCCGAGCAAAGAGAATGTCCAGTGATCTGCTATCGGAGTCGGTGAATTTGTTCCTGGACGACTTCGAGACCAGCCTCTGTCTACCCATCCTCGCGATTATCGTGCTCTGCACCGCTCAGTTTGTATTTAATCACTTCTTCGATATTGGAAACATGATTTATCAGAACATAAGGAAGCCGATAGCGGAGGGAGAGCAAGATGCAGAAACCACAGACATGATTGGAAAACTAAAAGGTCAGCATCCAATAGAAATTGTTACATATCAAAGCTATTTCATTCAGGACTCATCCAAAAAGTTTTCATAAATATATTTAAATCATATATATTATATATTGCATATTTTATATATTATATATTATTATATATTATATATTTATATTATATATTTATATATTTATAATATATATATTTATAAAATATAAATATATAATATATTATTATGTATATAAATATATAATATATAATTAATATTAATAAATATATAACATATTCCTGTTATTTGTTCTTGTATGTAATATATCTTTTGTAAAAAGAATATAAAAAAAAATACATTCGATTACAAAATACAATATCAACATTTTAAGTATACTCGACATAGCTGTAACAGATTACAAGTTTTATTATTGTCATTAATAAATTCGCAATTTCTATTTAGAGCAGGAATCCATCTTGATTAATGACAATTTTCTGTTCTCGCCAGGAATGCTAACCACTTTAGGTATCGGAAAACCTGATACGGCGATTAAAAATCCGCTATCACCTGCTGGCCAATCGCGAGAGGAGGAGTGGGACTATTGCGAGGATGATGTTGAATAAGATAACAAGACTGTTATATTATCCGTGTTGTTGTAAATAAAACGCTTAATAAACAAATAACATTCCCTCGCTCTCTTAATTTTCATTGTGTAATCGGTCGAAAATATTTACTCGAAAAATACATTAAGAATACATGAAAGGCAAAGTGTATGTACACACTTTAAGATCTCTTATACTTTATACGATCGATTAAACAGTCGATTTAAACAGTAACGTGAGAGATAATCGAACGACCGATTAGCTGCACCTTGATGTCGCGTATCTTGTGATAAAAGAACGAACCGCATAACGAACCCGCTTCGTCTAAGGCCCAAGAGTTTCGAGACGAGTGAAAGAGGGGGGAAAAAAAGGGGGGAAGAGGGGGGGGGGGCCAGTCGAGGACATTTGGGAGTGGGTCAAGGCCGACAACTCTACAAGCTCTCAACTTCCATGTTTTACGCCGCGAGTAAAGCTCGATCGATCGATTCGACCTTATTATAACTATCGAAAGGGAGAAATGTCGAACTCTATTGTTCGATGTGAGGGGAGAACACACTCTTTCAATCATTATTACTCTCCTAAAAGCTAGAAAAATCTCGAGAGATTCTCCATTAATCGTCATTCGCGTAAAGTGAAAGAATTACACGCATACATAGAATACTCTAATATTGCATATTCATAAAAACATTAAGAAAATTTTACTATTGTGCCAAATAATACTTCTTACTTAAGTAAGAAAGTATAAAATAATTTATAAATAGATAAAAAATAAATCATTTATAATATTTATCTATAAATAAAATAATTTATAATTTTTAAGTTATTATTAATATTATTTTAATTTAAAATAATTTATGATTTTTTTATAGAATAGTTTACGAAAAAAAATTAGGAAACTTTCTCTTCTCCTTCAGTCTATTAATTTTTACATTCTGTATTCTCGAGAGAGATGGCAAGATAGCAGACCTAAGTTCGCTAAGCCTGGCACACAATCTCGGTGTTTTACACCGCGAAACCTTGCAAGGCGCATATGCGAAAAACGTGTTACGTGTAAAATATCGCCTTGTTATTGCGGCAAAAGTGATTTGCTGCACATTGACACAACGTCCTCGGGGAAATTGCGTTTACGCGCGACTGACGGATTATTTATTATTCAGACGCGATTTACATAGCCGACACAATCAGTTGCGTTCATTCGCATTCACTCGGGCAAATATATCATGCATGCGTATGTGTGTGTGTATTAAGTGCGTGCGTGCGTGCGTGCGCGCGCATACAGAGATCCGCCGTTAATTCTTCTTGGGATTCTTTCGAGGCCAAAGCACGTGTTACGCTTGTATAACTGACTTATTACGAGCATCGAGCAAGAAAGATGCTCGACGATATGACGATATCTTATTTTAACGTGCTCGCATTCTTTCCAGCAACTAAAAGTTACAAGCAGCAACAGTCACAGAGAGACGCAAAAAATAGTTACAATAAGTTATAACAGATCGTACTAAACTAGACGAGATAAAGTTGAGAAAAATAAACTTGAATGTAAAAATACGAGAAAAAAGTTAAACAAAAATTGCTTCCTCACCATTTTAATTCGCTCACAAAGTTCCTCCTTAGAGGAAGCTAGTTTTTAAATTAAATTAAAATTATTAGTATATAATAGATTGTTGGCTTCCTCATAGAGGAAGTTTTATGAGCGAATTAAAATGGTGAGGAAGCAATGTGCAAATTTCTAATTTGCACAATTTTTGTTTTTATATAACCATCACAAAAAATTTAGAAATTATATTATGAAAGTACACAATAAATAAAGATACTTAATTTTATTGAAAATTGAACATTTGTCGACATATTATACAATATTTTTTATTATACTTTTTTTCTTCTTTATTTTCTTTATTCTATTCATATAAAAATATTTAGCCCGATATCTTAAAATTTTAGGAAGTTAGAGCGTACACAGACATCTCTCAAAAAATTCAAAATTTTATAAAATATGAACCCCTCAACCGATTCAAACCAAATTCAATACCAACCATCCTTTATTGATACCCTATTCATGTAAAAATATTTAACCCTATATCTGAAAATTTGCGGAAGTTGGAACAACCACGCTCTTTTTTGGAAAAATTCGAAATTTTATAATAAATTTACCCCTTCACCGATCCTAGCCAAATTCAATACCATCCATTCTTTATTGATACTCTATTCATGTAAAAATATTTAACCCTATATGTACACAGACATCTCTCAAAAAATTCAAAATTTTATAAAATATGAACCCCTTAACCGATTCAAACCAAATTCAATACCAACCATCCTTTAATGATACTCTATTCATGTAAAAAAATTTAGATCAATATCTCAAAATTTGCGGAAGTTAGAGCAACCACGCTCTTTTTTGGAAAATTCGAAATTTTATAAAAAATAAACCCCTTCACCGATTCTAGCCAAATTCAATACCAATCAACCCTTAATGATACTCTATTCATGTAAAAAATTTTAGCTCGATATCTCAAAATTTACGGAAGTTAGAGCGACCACGTCTTTTTGGTGCACATACACACATACACACATACATACGGACATTTTTTTAAAATGTGATTTTTCGACGTTTTAGAACATTCTGAACACATTGGCATGAAAAAATGAAAAAAAAATTTTTTCACGAAAACTAAGCTTCCTCTATGAGGAAGCAATAATATATATATGTATATATAATGTATAAAAATTAGATCGGCAGTCAAATACCTCTTCTAAAGAACGATTTTACTTAAAAAGAGACAGTTCGATAAAATTAGATAAAAGGAAGTAAAAAGGAATCGTGTTTTTCGTTTATAAATATCAGACTTCTTATCTTGTTCAGTGGGATAAAATTTTCTACCATTTCTTATTCTGCTCCCTTGTCACACTAATACTGCATGAGCTGTTCCTCGATGAATAGCGATTCTCTCCTTGACTTAAATCTCAGAGAAAGAGAGAAAGGAGAGATTGTATCTTCAAGTGCGATAAAAAATGGGATTCTATATATATTTCCGATACATATATCTTATAACGTTCGAGTACACGTATCTTTCAACGAAAGAAGATGCGTGAAAATTATGATAAAATCTTGAGAAAAAAATTTTAGAAAGATAAGAGACAATTTTTTGGGAAATTTTTTTTCGATTCGGTAAATTCTCTCAAAAAATTATGATAGCAATGAAAATAATTCTACAGCGAAAGATCAATAGAGCTGAATAACGGAAATGTGTCCGCATATTATACAGGCGTTATACAGCCGGAATCCAACCGGAAGAGGAGTCCATCCTCTTTCGTGTTTGTATACTTATATTTTTCTCGGATTACGACGGGATTAATCCATATAAATGCGAAGGTTAAATATTCGTCCGCGCGCGAGTTTGCTAAGCTTAGAGAGGACGCGAACGCCAGCCGTTGTGTAGAAAGTCGAACAATAGTCGATAGAGCGTGGGCGAGCGTAGTTAGAATGAAGTAAAGCAGCGCGCGAGTTTACGACGATACCGTTATTTACCGTAATTACCTATCTACAGTGTTAGGATCTGCGCGATCTACGCGCGCGTGCCAGTTTATGCGCGCCGCGAAAAAGTGCATCGCCTTCTCTCGATTCAGATACGCGCCAGATATAATTAAGATTGTATTGCCCGTACAGTCCTAGCAAAAAGTGACTGAATTAAAAATATTTATATTTATATTTTTCGAAATAAAAATATTTTTAACTATTATATTATCTTGTATATTTTATTATTATTGTAACAATATTTTTAATTATTATATTATTTTTATTATATTTTATTATTTATTTCATTATTATTAATTATTATAAAATTTTATTCTATTTTATTATTTATTATAAAATATTTTTAATTCAATAATACGTTTTTATAGTTTATTTACATTACTCTTGCTGTCATTTTCGGTCTTTATAATACTCTCAACGAAGAGTGAAATTTTGAATTAATCTTTGGAATTTTCGAGAAATTTTGAACATAAATATGCTTTTTGTATTACCTGAAAAAAAATATAAGTATTTCGACAGCGCGCAGTTTCAACAATTTGAACTTTAATTATTTACGAAAAAAAAAACTACGAATCGTAATAAAACTTTGCACAAATCAACCGGAACACTTAACGGACTTTTACAAAAAAGTTGAGATTTTTGTCATTGTTCTTTCTTTGCTATACGTAACAATGTTAAGTTCTCAAAAGAGTATATGGAAAAACTTGTACTTCTTATTGAAATAGCTTTTCCGAACCGGTGTCAAATTGTTCGCGTCGCATTTAAATATAGCGATATAGAATAATCTATAACTCTTTCGTTATCTTCGAGATATGACACATACAGGGTGATTCGGAACGAGTGTGACAAACTTTGACTTGATTGTTTGGGAGGTCATTCTAAGTAAAAAATGTCAATGAATATATTCAGTAACACAAGTTTAAATAAGATATTCGCATAAACAAAATATATTTTTTTCTTCTACAGAACAATTTGCATTATTATTTCAATTTTCCCTCCATTTTATATTACAAATTTTAACGTATTAGATATACATATATTCAAATATTATACGCATATATATATATATATATATACAGGGTGGACCATTTTAATCAATCCACGCGAATATCTCGAAAAATATGGAAGATACGGAAAAATGTTTCAGACAAAAGTTGTAGGACTTGAAGGGGGACAGATGATGAAAATATGTACTTGACCTTGAGTGACCTATTGAAAGTCAGGTCAATGTCATCGATGTTTTCTTAAATGGAACCCCCTATTTTTCAATGCATATTCTTGTAGCTTATCTCGAGAGCTTTCCAAAACACTATAATGAGTTATTTTTTCATTAAGTACTTTTTGAGTTATAAGGCTTGAAGTTTACAGTATTTCGACATAAAATACCAAATATCGTGTAATACATTCAGTTTTCGATAATCTTACCTTAATACTTTTATTCACAGAATAATGAGACCAATCAATTGGTGTAAAAAAACACATAGTTGCTTTAAAAAAAGGTATGCAGCTGCATGTTGCAAATTACATACTTTTTCTTAATAGCAACTATGTGTTTTTTTTACACCAATTGATTGGTCTCATGATTCTATGCATAAAAGTATTAAGGTAAGATTACCGAAAACTGAATATTTTACAAGATATTTTGTATTTTATGTCGAAATACTGTAAACTTCAAGCCTTATAACACGAAAAGTACTCAATGAAAAAATAACTCATTATAGTGTTTTGGAAAGCTCTCGAGATAAGCTACAAGAATATGCATTGAAAAATAGGGGGTTCCATTTAAGAAAACATCGATGACATTGACCTGACCTTCAATAGGTCACTCAAGGTCAAGTACATATTTTCATCATCTGTCCTCCTTCAAGTCCTACAACTTTTGTCTGAAACATTTTTCCGTATCTTCCATATTTTTCGAGATATTCGCGTGGATTGATTAAAATGGTCCACCCTGTATATATATAAAATATTTTCTAGACATTCTCAAGCCATTGAAGACTCATAGTAAAATTTTAAAACTTCTATAATTATATGTAAGTATTGAAAATAGGATATTAAAAACCTAATCTATATAAGATATTAAAAAACCTAACTTATATTAAAAAATCTAATTTACATTCATTGACATTTTTTACTCAGAACGACCTCCCAAACAATCTGTCAAAGTTTGTTACACTCGTTCTGAATCACCCTGTATAACACGGCTGACGCACGCAACAACAATCGGACAATCGTGTGTCTGCCGGTCGTGTTACGAGCCATCGATGTCGCACGATCGATGCGATGACGTTTGTACACTCGCGAGAGACACGAGAAAAAGCGCGTGTGTACATACGTACGCTTACTTATTTACGCGTGCATACATATCTAATGTAACGTATGCAGGGCGCGCGTGATTTATGCGCCGCGTTCGTATGTAGGAAGTTAAAAGGAGGAGAGATCCTTGAGAGCTAAAAGCACGATCTGGAATTGATTCTATCCTACGACCGATCTCTCTCTTTCTCTCTCTTTGCTTCTTGCAATTGTTTTTTTTTTTCTCCGAATTGATAATAATAGAGCGCGGATGGCTTGGTGCCATCTTTGCGAAAAAAGCTGTCTGATGTCGTATATCGGCGACCATTTTATTAATCTTTTTTTCGTATCCTTCACCTTTTATAGCTACCGCGTTGCGTAACAACGATGGTCGTTATGTATTCTTTGCAGTCTGATAGAAAAATTCCCCCAATTTACGTCCAATGGGCGTGATACTCTTTGAAAGTTTTCGACAATTTAATCGACTCGATTTGGAGTATTATTTTCGAAAAAGGAAATTCTTGAAAAATTCGAATGTCTTGAAAATATATGTATCTTGAAAGTCTTGAATGTCTGGAAAATCTTTTTTTATATGCGTATAATATTTGAATACATTGAATATATATCTAATACGTTTAAATTTATAATATAAAATGGAGGATAAATTAAAATAATAATGTGTGCAAATTGTTCTGTAGAAGAAAAAAATATATTTTATTTATGCGAATGTAGAATCGTATTTAAACTTGTATTACTGAATATATTTCTTTTTTTTATTATTTATATTTCCTGCTTATATAAAGAAATTTTTTTCATATGGCACTAATATTAGAAGACAACTGAAAATATTTATTGCCAATTTTGACATAGAGAGAGAAAGAGAGAGAACAGAAGAGAAGAGAGAAGAAAAGAAAAAAGAAGAGGAAAGAAGAGAAGAGAAGAAAAAAAGAGAAGAGAACAGAACATACTTTTAAATTTTCCAACTGTCTAAAGGATTCTCATTCCTATTTGCAATATACATATATATAAATATCCGTCACATAAATTTAGAAAACTGCAATAAAAAAACAGAATCAAACAGAATCATGGAAAGATTCTTCACGATTGGAAAAAAAATATTCATTAAACATTCGACATCTTTCTAGAGGAAAGTATGAAAATACGTACAGGGTGTCTACTCAAATCTTGTAAAAAAATTCCCTGAGAATTCCCTGATCTTTCATACATTTTCGTTTAAAATTCCAGGTAAAATAAGAAAATTTGTAGATGCAGCTTTTTAAAATAAGTGTCTTTATTTTATGCGCTTCCTAATGTTTTCTATTCATACGATTACAACGAAAGTTACCAAGAATGCAGTTTTTCTAGCATTTAATATTAATTTATTAATCGTAAAATTAATTTGGACAATAACAAAGTGCAATATATCACTATATCTAAATGCTAAAGATATATGCAAAAACATAAAATGAAAATATAAAACAAAAAATAATTTATTATAAGCGTCTTAAGGAGTGGATTTATTTAAATATTATTAAAATTGAACAATTTTCTATGAAACTTATATAAGACCTTGATACTAAAAAGAGATTGTCAATAAAATTGTCAGACACAATTTTTGAAAAAATTCCCTGAGTGTCAATAAAATTCCATAAAAATTCCCGGATTTTTCAAGGTAAAAAAAATCCCTGACAATTCCCGGTTTTCCCGGTTTTTCCAGAAAATAGACACCCTGACGTCATACTATCCCGCGCAGAGTAACGTCTCTCTTCCCTCCCTTCTTTGCGTTTATAAAAAAAAAAAAAAAAAATCTGTGACTTTTCGCGATCAAATCGATATAGCTTCGTTGTCAAACAATGACGCGTTGCACGCGCGTGAGAGACACGTATTTTGAAATGAAATTTCAATCACGCGGACGCGAGCCAGCCGTCGATGTCGCTAGTCAATTACCTTTCATCTGCCATTAGCGGCTCTTATGACCACACGGTGTTCGATAATAATAGTCACCGAGGAAGTCGCGACTTGCGGATTTCACCGGACGGTCGTCGAACCCGACGAACGCGACACGGAATGACACGTCGCTCGATTGGACTCGATCGTGTTGGAAAAAAATACGTACGTATGTAACTAACAATAGTCCTCTACATCTTTTTCGCGACTAGACGGATGAGTACTCTCGCGTTATTATCGGCGCAAACGATAATCGCCTTACGCCTTACGTCATCGATCCGATGTTATATAACCGGTGCATACAATAATTTATTAAATATCGGATAAATATCGAAAGAGGGAGAGAGAAAGAGAGAGAGAGAGAGAGAAATGTTGCGCAAACGGGATTTTGAGCGATCGATGAAGACCCTCGCGCGGTTTAATCTGATCTTACACGTACGTGTGATAATACGCAATGCTACGCCATAAAGAACCAAATCGTCTTAATCCTTCTGTCAATTAATGGATACCCGAAGCGACTTTAAATGTCAAAAATGTATCGGAAACAAAATCTCCGCCCGAAACAAAATTTAAAGGACCTTTGTATTCGGAAAATATCTAAAATATAACGGAAAACCTAAAATATAACGGGAAATCTAAAATATAATGGGAAAGAATGTTTGATGCCCAGCAGTTGTTATAAAAAAATTATCAAAAACATGCAGTTGGTACCCGGATACTCGTACATTGATGAGAAGGTGAAAAATTATGTATTGACAGAAGGGTTAATCGTGTTACATGCCATTTTTAAGAGGTATATTATACAGGGTGTCTACTCAAATCTGATAAAAGAATTCCCTGATCTTTCATCTAAAATTCCAGATAAAATAAGAAAATTTGTAGATGCAGCTTTTTAAAATAAGTTTCTTTATTGTATGCGCTTTCTAATGTTTTCTATTCATACGATTACACAGAAAGTTACCAAGAAGGCAGTTTTTCTAGCATTTAATACTAATTTATTAATCGTAAAATTAATTTTGACAATAACAAGGTGCAATATATCACTATATCTAAAGATATATGCAAAAATATAAAATAAAAATATATAACAAAAATAATTTATTATAAACATCTTAAGGAGTACTAATTTATTTATTAAATATTATTAAAAAATTTTCTATGAAACTTTTACATAAGATCTTGATACTAAAAAGAGATCGTCAATAAAATTATCAAAGACACAATTTTTGAAAAAATTCCCTGAGTCTCAATAAAATTCCGTGAGAATTCCCGGATTTTTCGAGGTAAAAAAAAATCCCTGACAATCCCCGGTTTTCCCGGTTTTTCCGGGCAGTAAACACCCTGTTTTAGCATGGAACTGAAGTCCCCTTTTCTAGCTTCTTTCTCTCTCTCTCTCTCTCTTTCTCTCACTTATTTTCCACGTGGCAAGATCCTGTATACATATTCCTCGCGACGTTCTATCTCGGATCCTTTCTCCTCGATCGCGTCTCATATAAAACAACATCGCGCAGTGATGGAAAATTCACGCATACGACATCGTTATAGGAACAATTCGCTGTATAAATTCCACGCTTAAAAAAAATTATATGTAAATATGAGAAAAAATTAATATTAATTTAGGACGCACGTGCGGATGTGAAGCCGAAAATAATGTTTTTCATTCCCAACGCTTTCTCCAGCATCAAACTTTTTATGTGTCTGAATTGAAAGATTATACAAATTTCCCATTTCGCGAAATATACATATATATGCGAGAAGTGTTATTGAATTCTTTTCACTGTCTGAGAGAATTGTTAATATCAAACTAACATTTTATATGCAATATAAATATACATATATAATAAAATAGATATGATCTAATATATTATATACAATAATATATTATATAATATATATATTATATTATATAGTATATATTATATATATTTTTATATATAATTATAATATACATCAATTATATATTTTTTGAATTATATATATTTGAAATATATTAATAAAATTTTAAATTATATATATTTTGAAATATATATATTTTGAATTCTCCTCATGATTAGAATAAAGCTTAATACAGCGGCAGAGCTGTGAGAGAAAGATGCGCCTTCTCGCGAAAGAGTTCGATGAAGAAGCCAGGAAAGTCACAGTCGTGTGCTCTCTGCCTACTTGAAAACCGGTAGCGAGCGATTACATAATCACCATCGTATGTTACTTGGTGTGGTAAGTTATTGAATAAACTCGCGCGCGTCGAACGCGGAGCGGCGGATATTGAATCTGAGAAAGGTTTCGCCGCGAAACCTAATCGTCGCGAGACAAATCGTCGCGCCGCTCTTCCTTCAACCCGCGGATTCGCCACGAGTATTATTTATATTGGTGGCGACTGTTGAACACGTGATGATCGCGTGTGGATGATCTTGGCAAATGTAACGCCGGCCACATGATTGTGACCGAGATGCTATTCGCGGCGCGCGCGACGCCAGGCGCTCTGTACATTGTTTAAATTAAATCCGCATATATGTGTATACATATGTATATCGACTCGCGCGAGGGAAAAAGTGTGTGTGAGACACGACGCCGCCGATGATTGAAATGTTGATTGACGACGACGAAAATGGCTATTATTACTTATACATGCGTATACCTTTCGGAGAACTTGGTAATATCGACTAGTGAAGGAGCTATATAGGAGAAGCGAATCGAAAAAGAGGATATTTTTTAACTTTTATTATTTAAGAAAATAGATGAATAATGTTTTTTGTTAAAGGTTATAGGAGACTAGCGAATTTCGAAAAACAGGATATTTTGTAACTTTTATTGTATATAAAATTTTTATTTGAGAAAATAGACGTTTTTTTTTTTTGTTTAAAAAAATATTATACTTTCAATAATAAAATGAACATGAAAATTTGCAAAGATTACACTGAATAACAATGACGGTCGAAATAATCGTGCGCGCTTGCATAATCAATGGCCTCAAAATTTAACCTCGATGAATTATATGAAATAAAAAAATAGGCATTTTTTTATCTTCACACTTGTCAATTTCGATTCACGGTGACTTTTTTTCAAATTTCTACTTTTTCTTCGAGTTATAAAAAGAAACGAAATTTTTCGAAAAGATTTCATTTTAAATTCAAATGTGTCTAGTTTTGTAGAAAATAAATTTTTTTTTAAATTCCCCTCCGGGAATCTCAAAAATAAAAAATGTAAAGATTTTAAAAAATGCTATTTTTTTATTTTGGATAATTTATCGAGGCTGAATATTAGCCCTCATATCCAGACGCGTATGATTTATTTAGAACGCCATTATTACGTTTTAATATCTTTTACAATTTTATATCTTAATTTTATTATTAAAAATATTTTGTTAATAAAAAAACAATCTGTTTCTTTATATAAAAATTTTACACGTTGTAAAAAAGTATCCTATTTTTCGATTAGGTAGATTTTTCTTGCTACACGGGTTATATTTACGACGCTCGTAAATATTTCATAAAATATTGAGTGTGATTGTAATAGGACCGGAAATTGTAATAATGCTTACTAACTGACACTGATGATATTTTGTAGAGACAATAATAAGTCATATGTATGTAATATTAGCTGCATTATTCATCTTCACAAATGTCACAATTATCTAAACGTGATGCATATTTTCTGGTAGAATGCATCTTCCAGAGAGAATGCAACCGTTGAGATATTTACGAGATTATATAGTGCGCATGTAACATAATTGACAAGGCTTACTGACCAACCGTAAGATTTTCGTTACATCACGATTGTTAAGGCAATTCGCTCGATGCAAAGCAAGACAACTATGAATAGACAAAAGTTTTATCTATTCATAGTCTCTGCGTGCTTTGCCAATATAAATTATACGCGGCAGAAACTAGTATTCTTAATCTCCACGTTTTTAAAATCCGCCTTGATTCAAAAAGTTTTCGAGATTATATTAAAAAATATGTGTGTGTAACTGCTAGTTGCAAATTACATACTTTGTCTTAAAAACAACTATGTATGTGTTTTCTTTACACCAATTGATTCCTCTCATTATTTTGTGTATAAAAGTATTCAGGTAAGATCATCGAAAAATGAATATTTTACGAGATATTTTACAGTTTATGTAAAATTATGTCACATTAAAATAGAAAATATCTCGTAAACTATTCACTTTTTGGCCATCCTACCTTTGTAACTTTTTACGCCAAATATTGCGAGGAATCGATTTATATAAAAAAATTAAAGTGGTTCCATTTAAAAAAATTAGGTTGACCTTCAAATAATTTTAATTAAAATTCAAGATTATCAATTTTTCTCCCTCGAAATCTTTTAACTTTTGTATGAAACATTTTCTACGTTACAACCATAGTTTCAGCAATTAATTAAAATGGGACACCCTGTATATACCTATATATATCCGATGTTTGCATGAATGCCGTACACGAGGAATCCATGTCTCGAGATTAGACACGCACTTGTCATACTTTAAGAGTATTAAAGAGAAGATCATCGTTCCATTTTCCCATAATGACACAAGGAATTTTTTTATTTCCTATTCGGATCACATAGGATCAGAGAGAGAGAGAGAGACAGAGCGTAGGAGTGTAAAAAGAAAAATATTTAAAACAATAATGATATTATGTCGTACAGCGATGACTCATTCGACTGACCGAGTCTGCGAAACCTTTTTCCGGTAATATATATGTATATATGAAAACACGACACGCGATAAAGCGGGTTCTTCTACGCAGCACGTAAAAAGTGGAAGAAATTTTTAGCACACAGTTCATTCCTTTTTCGGAATCGACTGAATTTCGAGAGAGAAAAATATCGCTGCGAAATATTTTCATCAAGATATAAATATTTCATTTGCACATATGTATATTAATATATTAAATATATATTAATAACATTATATTATAATCATTGCAATATTGGCATAATATATATTCTCTCATGATTATTCCGAAAAGGTTGAGAAGAGAGAGAGATGAGCATATATATATTTTTTTTTTACTACTCGGAATTGTCATTTTTCAACTTTTTCATTTTTAATCATTAGCGATTTTGGAGAAGTACATTTTTTGGCACTACTTTCCTCTGAAGAAGAATCATCTTGAACAATTATCGAATTACATTTTTCTCGGATGAATCATCACTCTTGCGATGAGAATTAGTGGGTGTAATTAGCAGCAGAGACACATTCTTCGGAGTACACAAGAATGTAAGTCATTTAAGATATCTACATTGTTGTTTGGTTTAAGTGTGTGTTAACACGTAATTATTTTTTTAACCAATAGAGTTAAACAAAATTTTTTAAATAAAAACTGTTCTGTTTTTAAACAATCTATATAACGACTCAAACGGAAATTTTATTACAGTTATATTTTTTAACTAATAGAGTCACAAAAAAAATCTTCCAATAAAAATTGTTTTGCTTCAAAAGATCTATATAATGTCTTAAGCGGAAATTTGAAATTATTTTTTTTTCAAAGTATCTATTTTATTGCAAGGCATTTTATGATAAATTCAATAATATGCAATAAAGTGTGATTTTCATGTAATAATCGTTCATGAGATATTGTGTATTGCTCTTTTAGGTCTCATAATAATGGTCACGTAAACGAATCATTGTTTTAATTATGTTTTTGTATAATTAAAATGTTTTGTCAAATAATGTAAATAAAAAATTAATAAACACGTTTTTATTGAAGATATTTTGTTTTTTCACTCATACCTGACAATATTTCATGAAAAAAATCACGATTACTGAAAATCACACTTTATTGAATTTGCCACAAAACTGTAATAAAATAGATACATTGTTTTATTAAAAAAAATAAAACCGACATTAAAAATAGTCTGAAGGAAAAATAATTTAAAATAGATCTTTTGAAGCAAAACAATATATTTTTATTTGAAAATTTTTTTTACAATTCTATTAGTTTAAAAAAAAAAAAATAATAACTGCATGTTAACTAACTGCTTAAACCAAATGTGTATCCGAAATATCTTTATTTTTCTTCTTGTTTGAAAACACGTCAAGTTACAACACAAATATTACGTAACTAAATCTATATAAGGAAGACTTATGACGCGTCTACAACGTGTTCCTCATTGCGAATGATCCAATGTCGGATTCTCTTCTCGAGATAATTTGTAGAATTTCGAGTCGAGTAAACGCGACCGATGATAAGAGAGTAGAAATGAACGTACTTATGTGACACGATTTCTGTTACGACGTTAATTATACAACATTGCGCGCATTACATCTTGATTTAATCCGCATTATCGTATAAATATTGCGATCCTATCGCCGATTGATAATTCGTTCTCTCGAACACACGACATCGTAATATTATCAGTATAGCGAGTTACGTGAACGACAAGGTCAGTAAAGATAA
The DNA here is from genome assembly GCA_963971435.1 of Lasius platythorax. NCBI lineage: Eukaryota > Metazoa > Arthropoda > Insecta > Hymenoptera > Formicidae > Lasius > Lasius platythorax. The sequence goes on from OZ020540.1 coordinate 13,992,157, forward strand.
CGCGGCATACTTATCGGTATAAGTGTATTTTTGGCCGAACACATCGGGAGAAAGAGAGAAAGAGATGCGTAAATTCCATAATTAAAAAATCTGATGGATAAATATCTCTAAAAGTATCATTATAGATAATAAATCTCGCGTATATATTTTTTATTCTCCTTATTAAAGATGCAAACCTTTGTTGAAGTACAAAGTTTCACGGAGTGGAAAAATAAACTCTCGTGTAAAAACTGGGTCGAAAATAATTGCGTGGGGATAATTGCGTTTCTCCAAATTTCACAATTAAAAAATCTGATAGATGAATATCTCCAAAAGTAGGTATATCATTATAGATAATAAATCTCTCGCATATACTTCTCATTGTCAGTCTTCTGATTAAAGATGGAAATCTTTGTTGAAGTACAAAGTTTCACGGGGCAGAAAATATGTCAAGATAATTGCGATGTATCTCTTGCTCGAGATTCGCGAGCTGTCGTCTCACTCGCATGTGTTTTATTAATCGCTCCGATTTGTCACGTCGCGACTATACGCGATCGTATGCACTCTCACACACATTCCAAGAGGATTTAATATTTTCAACAAATATCACGCGATAGAGACTCCGTGTTCTGACCTCGGCTAAAAACGACTTATCACATGTATAATCGTATAATCGTCTCTCACGTTGTCATTATGCCTCAAAGCGTTTCGCTTAATAGAGATATCGATAATGGCGAGAAAAACACGCAAAAAAATGCATATGCAAAATCGGAATCTATTATCATATAATATATATTTTTTTTATATATATCATATATATATTTTATATATTTATATATAATATATATAATTATATATATAATATATAATATAATTATATGTATATATTATATGTATATATTATATACATATATTTACACATATATATATACATATTTTTTAATTATAAATATACAATTTATACATATATATACATATTTTTCTTTTTTTTATCAAATAATAATATATATATTTATCATATTATTTTGGCCGGAGAAACGAGATGAATTTCGACGGTGTTCAAGACGGCGCAGCCTCATTATTTTTATCTCCGTCTAATCGTTCTACGCCAGAACGAACCGGTATCGCCCGCTTACTCACGTTTCGCGAGAGTAAACTTTCTGCGCATTTTCGCGAATGGAGAAACATGCAGGAGGACGGTAGAAGGCCGCGGCGACTTCCGGAACGCGTCGTGCGTGGAAGGGAAGAGAGAGGGATATATTCGCGCGCGAACGCACGCGTCCGGGGAATATAAATTCGATCAGGATTTCCGGTTCACGAATTACCGTCCGCGATTGAAATCCGGGACGCGCGCGATGGAAGCCAGAAACGTGTTCCGGAGGCCTTGAACTTTGCGAAATTTACGACTCCTCGTCGATCAAACGCGCGGGGTCGCGCGTTTTAATCAAACGATATCAACGTCTCGTAGCACGTTCGTCCGAGTCTTTAACCTTTGCCTCGACAAATTAAATTGTTCGCCAAGTCTTATTCTAGCGTGTGTGTTTATCTGCGTCACGGAATACTACGCGAGATGCAAATTGCGCTATTCCTGTAAAATTTATGTAGAATATATCCACTTTTCTTATCCAGAAACTTGCAGTCTTCCGGTTTGAGCCGCGTTTTTTGTCGACGGAGGAAAAATTTTTTTAATAAATTATAAAAATGATATTTTTCATAAAATAAATAAATAAATAAATAAATTTATAAACTATATAAATATTTTGTCCACTCCGCCCTCGCATGCTACACATCTTTAATTTGTGCCGATTATACTAAATGTCAAATGTCAAAATTTGATTTATCTTAATATAGCTTACTTTTTGATACGATTATGATTTTTAAATAAAATGTAAATCTCGGAGATGTACACGCGAAAAAAATTCCTCAAAAACGAGACGAATATATAAAAATATATAATCAAACAATCTTCAATAATCGTCAAAGACGAGACAGATGTATAAGAATCTTAATTAAAATTTACAGAGCGCGGATGCGCGTCTCGCCGAAATTTCGCGACGCGTGATACATCAATGAGTAATCGAATCGGTTCCAGACTGATCTTATCTTATCTTATCGGGTCGTCTTGTACGACGAAAAATATTTGCATAAATTTGACCGAAACGTGATGAACAAGCGAAGTTAGCGAGAGCAGGACAAGGATGTGATTGCATAATGTACCAAACGTATATAAATGCGTGATTTAAGCGTGTTATATTACGCATCGTCGTGATATCTAATCGCGGTCGGCGGTACTTGCCGAGAAATTGTAAACTTGAGAATTTGTGCACAGAGAAAAATGCCTACTTTGTACAATCCCGATGTTTCATTTTTAATATTTCAATTTTTCAATTTAATCGCACTTAATTTGAATCGATATTTTGTACTTTAATCATGAAAAAAATATCTTATTTTTAATTATATTTCTAAAAAAACTCACTTTTTAAACTTTCATTTTATAGTTATATCTTCTATTTTTATAACCTTTTTTTTTTTAATTTAATCGCATTTAATTTGAATCAATATTTTGTAGAACTCTCATTTTTTGCTCTTGAAAAAATATTCTATTTTTAATTATATTTCTTGAAAAAAACACTTTAAATTTTGATTTTATAGTTATATCCACTATTTTCATAACCTATTTCTTTTCTAATTTAATCGCACGCGATTTAAATTATACCGTATTCAATTTAAATCTTAAATTCAATTGTTAAAAATAATTAGAATTAAAAATGGGATATAAAAAGAAATAAAACAAAAGACGATTCGGCCGCAATAGTAATCGCCATTTTGTCTCGATAAAAGAGTACTTGTTTGAAAAAGAAAAAAAAAAAAAAAGAAAAAAAAACCGCGACATAAGCGCAATGAACGGCAACGCGCGCCGTAAAAAGGGAAAGGAGTTGGCGTGTGTTGTCGTCGCACGGCGTGCAATAAAGTCAAGGCTTTCCGCACGTGGCGTAACGCGCGCGCGCGCGCACAGTGCGATGTACCTCCGGCGCGCAGGTTGATTGCACCCTGAGAATTCCTCTCTCGCGCACGCATACACACATAAATCTCGCGGATTCATTTTTACATGTACGAACGCTACCTTTGACCTAAAGCCTACGCGCGCTTCCTTTTTTCCCCTCGCGAATCGATACGCGAGGAAATAACGTCGCGCGCGCGGGGGTCTCTTTTAAGTAGCGATAAAAATATAATATTGTGCGCGCGCACGATCTCTCGTCTCTAAATATCTTCGGAAATGACAGTTTTCTCCCCTAATGACAGTCGCATTTCGAATCGATCTAAAGCCACGATCGTCTGTGATCTCTGTCTTACAGAATAGATAAATTAAAAAATTGTGCAAATTAGAAATTTGCACATTGCTTCCTCACCATTTTAATTCGCTCACAAAGTTCCTCCTTAGAGGAAGCTAGTTTTTAAATTAAATTAAAATTATTAGTATATAATAGATTGTTGGCTTCCTCATAGAGGAAGCTTTATGAGCGAATTAAAATGGTGAGGAAGCAATGTGCAAATTTCTAATTTGCACAATTTTTATTTTTATATAACCATCACAAAAAATTTAGAAATCATATTATAAAATTCTATTCATATAAAAATATTTAGCCCGATATCTTAAAATTTTAGAAAGTTAGAGCGTACACAGACATCTCTCAAAAAATTCAAAATTTTATAAAATATGAACCCCTTAACCGATTCAAACCAAATTCAATACCAACCATCCTTTATTGATACCCTATTCATGTAAAAATATTTAACCCTATATCTCAAAGTTTGCGGAAGTTAGAGCAATTACGCTCTTTTTTGAAAAAATTCGAAATTTTTAAAAAATAAACCCCTTTACCGATTCTAGCCAAATTCAATACCAACCATCCTTTAATGATACTCTATTCATGTAAAAAAATTTAGATCAATATCTCAAAATTTGCGGAAGTTAGAGCAACCACGCTCTTTTTTGGAAAATTCGAAATTTTATAAAAAATAAACCCCTTCACCGATTCTAGTCAAATTCAATACCAATCAACCCTTAATGATACTCTATTCATGTAAAAAATTTTAGCTCGATATCTCAAAATTTACGGAAGTTAGAGCGACCACGTCCTTTTGGTGCACATACACACATACATACGGACATTTTTTAAAAATGTGATTTTTCGACGTTTTAGAACATTCTGAACACATTGACATGAAAAAATGAAAAAAAAATTTTTTCACGAAAACTAAGCTTCCTCTATGAGGAAGCAAAAATGTATATTTTTGACGTAAATTCGAGAAATTGAGATTAAACAAATATCTTTGGAGGAAATAATGAAAATTGATATGATCGTAATGAGAATAAAGATGACAAAAAGAGGAATTGATATAAAAGTATCTGCATAAAATCGACGAGGTGTCTCGCAAATTATTCGCGATTTTATTTCCAGACTCGTCGAGAGAGAGAGAGAGAGAGAAAAGAGCGCAACAGCGAAAAAATATGATCTTAGGTCAATCGAGTTCATCGTCTCTCTTTCGCGAGCCCTTTGGCTGATCAAAACATAGAGAATAGTTGATAAATCACTTTTTTTTTTTTAGTACGTATAAAAATAACACTGTACTCCTTGTATTACTTATCAATTCACGTCGCATATTATCGATCGTCGTCTATTTAATTCATATTTCTCATCCACTTCGTGTATTAAACGTTTACAATTCATTCTCGAGTTTAAAACAAACGAGGAAAAAAAAAACAAAAGCTAAGGTACCTCGCTTTTAATCGAGGCGGTCCATTATCGTGCTTACTTATCTCTCACGAGGTGCTTTGATAAGAGAACGATCGCAAACAATACTCTTTAATCGATCAAAGTAATGTCTTTACGCACTTCACTCTCCGTGGAAAACCGACAACAGCAACTATCTATTCTAGTCCGCATGTTAATGCAAATTTGTCCGCTAATAGCGACGATCCTATTGTAAGCGCCGAGCGTAAAAAAGCTCTTTAGTGTAAGCGAGTATATAATCCTTTCTCCTCAGGCGATTTTGCTCCTCGTCGTGACTCATTCATTCGCCTCTCAATAAAGGAAGAACTTTGTATCGCTCGCGAAGAGAATAAAGAAAGAGGGAAAGAAAAAGGAAACATATTGTCATCATTGGTGGTTTCAAACCGGTTTTTTTTATGCCAACAACCAGCTACCTGCGGCGCTGTTTTTGCGCGACGATTATTTGATAAAGTTTCGTAATTTTGAATATTATTCTCTCATCTTGCGTCAATTCACCTAAGAGTACCAAACATTGCTCTACAAAAGCATCTGCTTTTATAATTAGATCTAAATTATTTCTAAATCCTATTTTAGAAATGGTTATTAAAAATAGAAGCTATAATTATAAAATCAAAATTTGAAAAGTGAATTTTTTTGAGAAATATAATTAAAAATAGGATATTTTTTCAAGAGCAAACAAATAGAGTTCTACAAAATATCGATTCAAATTAAATGCGATTAAATTAAAAAAGAAATAGATTATAAAAGATAGGTTAAAAAAAAATAGAAGATATAACTATAAAATCAGAATTTTAAAAATAAGTATTTTTTAGAAATATAATTAAAAATAGGATATTTTTTCAAGAGCAAAAAAAATCGATTCAAATTAAATGCGATTAAATTAAAAAAGAAATAGAAAAGATAGGTTATAGAAATAGAAGATGTAACTATAAAATCAAAATTTGAAAAGTGAATTTTTTGAGATATATAATTAAAAATAAGACATTTTTTCAAGAGCAAAAAATGAGAGTTCTACAAAATATTGATTCAAATTAAATGCGAATATTGTTATGGCTACGATATCTGCCGAGAGAGCAGTTCTTTGCATAATACGACCTCTCCCCTCCTTCTTGATACGAATAGAGTCGCAATAATTTACTCGTTGTACATACGACTACAAAGTGTCACGATCAATGTACGCACCTGAGGTCAGGAGATTCATCGGCACTCACCAAATGCGCAAATAAACCATCTATAATTAATCGATAATTAATTACCTGCGTTACGCAATCGTCATTTACCGCGAAACTGTCCGATCTTCGAAGTTTACCTACCGTTTATCTGCCGACTGTTTTACGATTCACGTGAACGAATTATTATTGCTCGAATTATTATTCACGTAATCATCTGACAATCTGACAAACTTGACAAATCGCGCGGGGCGAAAATAAATATACTCCGACACAAATGCACCGCGTCTCTTTCTTGGATACACATGGCGGTCTCGTTAAAAATGTATTGATGATATTTAATCGGCGTATGAAGACGTGAAAATGTGTGTATTTTGCTTCTTCATCGCTGGCGAATATCGATGCGAAGATCGAAGCCGAAGGCTGTCGGCGCGATTTTGCGAGACGCGCAAAATAAAAAAAAATATCGCTCGTTCACCGAATAATTCTCTCTCTCTCTCTCTCGTCTCTTTTCTTTATCGTCGCCGTCTCGCGATTAAATAAGAATCCGCCGCGATTCTTGCCAAAGCGTATTTTCGACACGTGGGTGTCGGAAGGTCGTCGGATTCGTAAAATTCGGGGGGAAAAAAGGGGGGGAAAGATGCCTGGAAGAGAAGAATTGCGAGGCGGAGAAAAGGACGCGAGAGAGAGAGAGAGAGAAGCGTTTTTCTTTCCTCTCGTAAAGAATTCCTTTTTCGATGTTTATCTTTCCTGGCCACGCGCGTAGGAAGTTAGCCGGCCAATTTAGAATTCGTTAACGCAATCGGAATTAATCTGCCCGAGAAGGCGGGAGATAATTTTGATGAAGGTACGATTAGATTTCACAAATAAACATCCCTCCCTACCTCTTAATATACATATAGTCCGAAGAATGTAAATTGGCTAATTGTTTACATCAGCTTGTAAATCATCGAGGAGGAAATCGCGCGACTCTCGTTCTTGGAAACATTTATATGTCCAAATGATACTTCATTCAAACTTCATTAACGGTATTGTAAAAAAAACTGTTTTTCTTTTTTTTTTTTTGTGCAATCGATATTTTTTTCGCGTTTATTATTAAACTTATTATTATCTTTGCAGATGCGTTTTTTTTTCCCGTATAATCGTTCCTACAAAGGCATTTCTTATTGGCGAATAAGCGTGTTCGCTTTGTAGCGAGCGTGTTGTTTTCGTTGAACGTCCTTATCGATATCCGCGCGATGCGACGATTTGCGCGGACCAGTAGTTCCCTTATAAAGAGAGAAGACGCGATGAATCATCTCCGTGTAAATATTGCGTTACTCAGAGAGATCGTATCCGCGGATAATCGCGGACAGTCACACGTATGTACAAGCCCGGAGGATAAATAAACACACAGAGCTCCCTGTGAGATTCCTTCATTAGACAAATTCACGCGTCTGTACGGAATACGCGAGTGTCGAAATACGCCGGTTTTGTTCGCCGGCCGGCGTGTTGGTTTCCCCCCCCCTGACGGTTGGTTACGTAACCCCCCCTCCACCCCCCTCCACCCCCTTCTATCCACGTGCCGTGATGGTTCTCCTTTAAGCTCATCCGCTCATGTTCGTTCCACACATGATGCGCAAAAAATATAACGAAATCCATTTCGACCATCCTCGCTCCGCGAATCGTGCGTATTCGAGGCGTATATCCGGCCTTTGCAAGGGGAAAAAAAAAAAAAAAGCGCACGTGTTTGCAAAAACGTCGCAGAAATATTTGCACCTGTGATACACAAGTGTGGCGACACCGTCTGCGCAGTATCGCCTGAGAATTGTATCGGGTTGTATTTTTCAAATCATACGCAAGAGTCGAGAATAAAATATTGTACAATTGTTTTTTTTTTTTTTCGCAATAAATTTCATTCATCAAAATAGTCGCTATATAATGGCTCTAATATAATCTATCGAGCAATCTCGTATCTAGAAAGAGAAGATTCAATTTTATCTCTCTCTGATACGTTTCAATCAATGGATATTTCAATCGAAGAGTTCAATCAAATTAATATTAATTTAATATTAATATTACTTATATTTAATATTAGGAGATTTAAATTTAATTTAATTTTATAAGTAATATTAATATTAATTTAATATATTTAATATTAATTTCTAAAGATAATATTTCTAATAGCTGAAATAAATGTGGGCGCGCGAGAGGATTCCGATTTGAAAAAGGAGGTAAAATATTCGTGCGAATGAGTATAAAAAGTTTTCGATCTAATAAAAGCTTGTGTTCAAACACACTGCGTAATCGTCGCAACAACATTTGTGAGTCACAGGAACAGCGCGATAAAACGCGCTTCCTCGTTAAAATGAATTGGGATTTAGCTCTTTAACTGTCGCGCGCAATCAGGCGCGAATTTATTTACGGCGATTAATTCTGTCGAAATTGTATGAATTGTGTGCCGCAATTTTTTTTTAGGATTCGCACTCGCTCGTAATTTACATCGTACATCGATTATTTACGCGCCGTTAAACGCACACACACGCACGCGTTAATCGCGAGAACGAGATATATACCTTTATCGCGGTAAATGTGTCTTATTAAGGCACACATCGGAACAGGCGAGCGGATAAGCGCGTCTGAGATAAAACCTGATGCCTTATGAAATAGCGAACGTTCGTTTCGCGATGCTCGGCGACGATCTACGCAGTTCGAAAAACGAAATCACTCCGCATTACAATTCGCATTAATTAAGCTCTGTCTGCTTCAGCGTCGCTTACACAGCCGAAAATACCGCGAAGAGAATGAATCATATGAATAATAAGTTACCTCGATCTATCTTTGGAGCAGTTAATTTTTTAACCAATATTTAACGATTCCTTCTCTTTCTCTAATCTTCCACCTGTCGCGTATAATTTCGAACTTACTTGACGTATGTTTTTTACTCTCTTAAAAAAAAAAAAAAGATTTTTCCGGAATATAATATAATTAAGAAAAATAATTTTTTTTAAATCCCGACATTTCCGTTAAGTCTTCTTTTCTCCACAATCACGTCTTAATCACAATCTTGATTATTTAATTATTATATTAATTATTACATATATATATTATGCAATCTCGTTGATCTTTGATGTGCGATTTTTTACAACCTTACTTGTAAAATTGAGCTTGTCCCGTTTAGTGATGGCAAATAAATAACTATGTAAGTAATAAATAAATTTCCTATTGACCATAACATAATTAAATTAATAATATTATAATTAATAATTAAATTATAATAATAAATAAAAATAAATAAATGATGACAGCTGCATAAATAAATAAATAAATAATAACGCTAAAAACAAGGCCGATTGACGGATGTAATTTCGATAAGCGCAATTTCCGGTCGAATCGAACGAGAGCCAGCTTCATTCAGCTTCATTCTCTCGATCGAGATGTCCGAAAGTCACGTGAGAGAGTGTTTTTTTGCCAGACTCGTGCCACGTGTAGAAACCGGTTCGTGCGATTATTAAGGACGACTTGATCCGAGGGAGAGAGAGACAGTCGTTTTAAATTTTTTTAGTACGCGCGCGAGAGAGATTTTCTTACGTGTGACTTTTCTAAACTTCTCCAAGCGAGATGTAATCTCGTAGAAACAAGGTCATCGGATTGATTGACTTTTCTAAATTCGCACTTCTAGCAACATAGGCGATATCGAACTTCTTAATATTCTCGCAAGAATGTCACACTGTATAGGAAATTTATTTATTTATTTAGTTGTTGCTATTTATTTATGCTAGCTGTCATTTTTATTTATTGATTATTTATTATTAATTTAATTATGTTACCGCATAGGAAATTTATTTATTTACTTATTTATTTTATTACTTATATAGTTATTTATTTACCAACACTAGACGGGATAAGCTCAATTTTACAAGGTTGTAAAAAATCGCACATCAAGAGCAACAAACTTGCATAATATATATACATGTATGTAATAATTAATGTAATAATTAAATAATCAAAATTGTAATAAAGACGCGAGAAAAGAAGATTCAACAAAAATGTCGGATTTAAAAAATTTTATTTTAATAATACGACTATAAATTATCACGCGCTGTTCTGCTAATAGACGAATTTTGAAAATTTCGATCCTATTGTAAACAGCATTTTAATTCTCCAATAGTGAAATTTATTTACATAATTGTATTATGATTATATAATGAATATACGTCATCAAATTGATAATCAACGCACTAAACGAGAGAACTTGTTTTTTGTAGATTGTTATGAAAACGATCTTTATCATCGATTCATAATTAACGAATATTAACGTCATAACGTGCGACAGCAATATTGCAAAAGATCAAAACTACAGTAGAGAGAAAGATAACAGCACACACACTCACCAATTCAGATGATAAGTTTTTTTCGACGTCCTTCTGCTAAAAAATTCCTCGATTGTCAATCGATGTCCGATGCAACGGTTACGCAACTTTCCTCGACGATTTATTCTCGAAGTCGATGGTAAATATTTCCACAGACGAAAGAGAGAGAGAGAGAGACGGCGTTATGTCCTCCTCTCTATCTCGACCTTGAAACGGATGCCTGAAACAGCGAGAGAGACCAAAGATTAAAGCTATCACGATGCGCATTTCATTCCTGTCTTTTTTCCCTCCCGCCCCTCTCTCTCTCTCTTTCTTTCATAATTAATCGGTCGCCTGATACTTTCGTCTGGATAACGACGCGAAAGATGACGCAAACGCTAATCTCACGTTGCGCGCGAATCCGCGCGATATCCGGACGTGACGATTACTTAACGCGATAGAGCGACGCGACTATTTTTACTCGCGTACGCGAGCGCAAATAAATCGGACGAGACGCCACTCCGAATGATTTATCTCGCTCGCGCAATGTTAGAGAGCGTATATTAAAATCTGCCATTGGCATACATTGTCACGTGTTTACTCGAGAAAGTGCGCGCGCGCGCTGCGTGCTCGAAGCGGCAAACAAAATTCGGTGAACTGGCAATAATAGTGCGTCGTTGTATGACCGCGCTCTTGTTGTCCAACAACGCGGATTACGCAACGATGACGCGATCCTCGTCGACGCGCCCTTAGCTTCTCTTTAGACGCGCGCGAAAAAAGATAGATAGATATTTTTAAAATTTTTATCCTTCTAAAACGATTTTAGATTGGATTGTCCGCCTATTACAGCCGCTGCAAAAAGTGACTGAATTGAAAATATTAATATTTATACTTTCCGGATAAAAAATGAGAATCAAATTTTTGAAATCTGGAATTTTCGAAATATTTTAGACACACACACGAATATATCTTAACTTGAATACAGTAAATCTTGTTGAATATAACTAGCAAAGAAAATGATGCTTTGGCAGTAAATGTGCACACAATTCCAAAAATTCCAGTAAACTTTAATTATTTAAAAAAAAAAACATACGTAACCTTAAAGAGATCAGCGATTCTATTGTCGTAGAACGTCTGTCATTGAACTTGAGAAAACGCGCATAACGAATCTGACTTACTGAAAGAATGAGAGAGAGAGAGAGAAAGAGGAAAGGAAGGAGCGAATATTTACAACCGGTAGAGAGTTTTCTTTCCGGAAACGAGACCCCAGAAGCGGCGGCACAAACGGAGATCGCGGCGTAAGACATCGGGCGACAAAGAGGGGGGGAGGTAGAGGGGAGAGGGGAGGGGAAAAAACACACCTGGGTTATTGAATCGCTAATAGCGATTGCGCAATGGTACACACGATGTTAGCGTAAGTAAATTGGCGTGATGCCGATCGTATCTTAACTCCTGTCAACAAACATCGCGCGTTCGATATACGACGAGAGGTTGTATACATATCATACTATCCGTATGCAGTGTTTTTCATAGATAATATTGAAATCATCTAGATTAAGATAAGATAAGACATATAAAATTTTATCTTAGATAAGATAAAGATAATTTATTTCAAGTTTATCTAGATAATAGATGAAATTATAAAGCATTTTATCTAGATGATATTAAGATAACATTGCTTTAAAAAAATAATTAAGGAAAAAATGAAAACCTTATAATCGTACTTATAATAGTGTTACAGTAGCAGCGTTCCGAAATTCACTGCCAGTACTGGAAATCTATAGTTTACGTTACGTATATTGTAGATTTTCAGTACTGGCAGTGAATTTCGGAACACAGCAAGTGTTGAATTGAAAGAGATAGATATTGGCCGCACATGCGCTCTATCGTTTTCTATGAAGCGGACCGATTTTCACGTGATATGCGCAATCCATTCTATATGTCGATGGATATTACTAATAAAGAAATTGCACAAAACTAAAAAAAATCACATTCGGCAGTGAAAATAATAGAAAATACCATGCACAAAACAGTATGACGCAACACACTTTAGATCTATTCTTTATAGTTTCCTACTGAGTACAGTGCTTAGTGATTCTTTAATATGATTGAATCTTACCTTTGGTTCTCCGTTGGATCTAAATGTAAGAAATATATTAAAGAATCATAAAGCGCTTACTAAGGGCTAAGTTCTGCTTAATGCAGCCATTATCTTAAATAATTTAAGGCAGATGACGCATTTTTCCATCTAAGATAAAGATGTAGATAATACATCCTATTATTATCTAGATAAAGATGAGATAATGAAATTGCTTCATCTAAATGATTTTCTAGATAACTTCATCTAGATAACAGAAAACACTGTCCGTATGTTTGTACGCGATCGCGTAGATGCGAATGGCGCGATATGAGAACGCGACTACTGTATATACTTTTCGATTCTCCGCCGACTTCACACAAATAAGAGCGCGAGGAAGGAATACCGAATTCGTATATGTATACCTATCTGAACTCGTAAATCGTCGCGCTTAGATACTCTAAAAAAAAAAAAAAAAAAAACAGAAGAATCCAAACTAATCTTTACCTCCTTCAGTTTATACCGCATATTATTTCGGATTCGTGCGCGACGCTAGGCGGCCAATCGTCTCCCTCCATTTGGTGTCTCTCGCTCGGTGTTCTCGGTTGTTCTACGCGTCCTACCCCCTCCCCCCCCTTCTCCTTCCTCCCCCCTCTCCAACCCGCCAAGAGCCGCGTGATGGCGTGATACGTGTCGATCATACGGCGTACGTGACCGGAGAGCGCGATGCGCGCGCATCCGCGCCGCCGAAAAGCGAGCGAGGCGAGCGGCCGCGAGCCGCGACGCAGCAGCAGCGACCGGCGTTTTCGGTCATTCGGTCGTCCTTATCTCGATATTCGGCGGCCCGAAACGCACCGTCGAGACGAAAAGAAAAGGGGGAAAAAAAAAAAACAAAACAAAAGGGGCGAGAGAAGGCCGCCGGCTGCGAGAAGGAAGGCGATCGTCTTTCCCTTTTTTTTTTTGCTTTTTTTTTTCAGACGGTGAATATACGCGTGTATAATACGTATGCGGCGTAGAAAACGCCGCTCCGTATATTATTACGCGCAAGATGGCGGCGGTCGAAGAGCCGGCGAGCGGAGGAATCAGCGGCTCTCACTCGCGCCCATCCTCGTCCGCGAGGATCGCTTTCGTGATCGGACGGAAGTGATTTGTAAGACATAAATCGGGAAATTCGAAATCTCGTCGTCTCGCGTCCCAATTTATATGACACGCGAAATGCGAAACCAGTGTTCTTATCGTTCCTCAGATTTATCCGACGGAAGGAAGACTGTACTGCGAGGATGATCGAAATTCGCGCAACGAATTTGTTGGACGAAGAGGGGGGAAAAGGGGGGGGGACCGGTTACCCCTACTTTTCGCTATGACACCTGCTATGCGAATTTTATAATCGGCGTTTCGTCATCGCTGTTACGCGCATTGATAAACGGAAAGAAACGATAACAACATTCGGCAAACTCGTCGCGGAAACGTGTTTATATATATATAAAAAAAAAAAAAAAAAAACTTGCTAACAAGCAGAGCGACAAAGGAGACGATTTTGAGCGGCATCGTAAAAATATATTATACATATATGAGAATATATCGCGCATATATCGAGTAACGTTATCTGTGACCGTGGCGAAAATCGCGATCTGCCAAATTTACTTACATCTCGTCGCGTCATGTCGCAGAGCTAATAACTAATAACCGTCGTCGTTTGCATCATTCTTCGGAGCCGGAGCCGCGATCTGAGAGCCACGTTTGCCTACGTGACTCGCAGGGCGTCGACGGAGCCTCGTGATTCGCGGGTCGACGGTGGCGAGAGAGCGAGCGAGAGCGAGCGAGAGAGAGAGAGAGAGAGAGAGCGCGAGAGCGAGCGAGCGAGAGAGAGAGAGAGAGCCGCCGAAGCGCGCTTTCGCGGACGCTGCGAAGGGGGAGGAGTGGGGGGAGGAGGTGGAGGGGGGGGTCGTCGGAGTGTTAGTAAGCAGAGCGGCCATCTTGTCGAGGCTCAGTCGGGAACCAACTGCCGAGCAGCGAGGAACGAGTGTTGTGGAAGAGAGAGGCCAGATGTGTTAGACGAAGGGTTTTTAATGCGCTTCCGAGCCCGATTGCCGCTACGTGCGAGAGGCTGTGCGATAGCGACGACGGAGCCACAACGACCACCGCGGGACTTTCGCGTGCGAAAAGGCCCGGTACATCCGGTTAAAAACCTTCAGCAGAGAGGGAGCCGCGGAGGAGCGGATAGAAGGAGAGGAGGAGGAGGTAGCAGCAGCGGCGGCGGCGGCGGAGAGCAGGTCGCGGAGAAGGTTCTGGCGAGAGGCTGACGACGAGCTTTGTAGCTTCTCATCTGCGGAAAGGCTTGGCCGTTTCTTGGCTATAAGGAGAGAAAGAGAAAGAGAGATACGCCAGCAGAGAGAGAAGAATCGCGACGCCGTGAGGGAGATAGAGAGAGAGAGAAAATCAGCGCGGAGGATGACCGACCGAGAGAAAGTGCAGTGTCAAAGTCTGTGATAGTATTTATAAAAAGAAAAACAAAAAACGACAACATCAGCACCTGTGGACGTGTCATCGTCGTTCGCGAAAAAAGGGAGGACGAACAACCGCGCGGAGGAGAGGGATATATAGAGAGATAGGCTTTATATATTTATTTATATCTGTGATATCGACGCTGATATACATCGACTTTCTTCGGGAGAAGTACGAGAGAGAGAGAGAGGAGCGAGAGCGAGAGAGACGAAGACGAGCGAGAGAGCGAGAGAGAGAGAGAGAGAGAGAGATCGCTCCGAAGAGCGAGATTATATCAGTATCTTAGTGGATAGGCTTTTTTGTATATACGACTGACTCTTTTTTATAATTATTGCCACCGGTGCGAAAACCTACGCTCGGACAGATCTCTCTCGAGACAGAGTGAACCAGAAGATTATTCCCCGATCTTTCCCGGACGATCGTTCGACGACGCGAAGAGGAAACATGGTGGAGAAGATCCTGGAAGAGAGAGAGGACGGCAGTCAGGAGATCGGACGAGGTAAGAAGATTAATTTTCATACAAATTCGCCATCTTCGATTTTCCCCGAACAATTTTCATATTTCTCAGCATTCGTTCTCATTTTTTTTTTTTTCGCGATAATTTTCCACAAATTTTTTTTCACACCTATAAACAAGTTAAACGCTCTCTTAATCTCCGCTTGAATCGCTATCGGAGAAAGTTTACCTGACACTTTAATCCAAGAGTATACACGATTTTGTTATCTATATTTCATACTCTTTGAGAGCTTTCCAAGTTTTTTATTCGCTCTTTTTCGATCCGTATCGGAGAGGAGAAGAAAAAAAGAAGATCCGAACTCGCCGGAGGATCTCCGTCACCCAAAGTTACGAAACATCTCTCGTTGTATATTGATGTTTGTTTTGCGAACCGGCTAACTCCGGAGTCGGCGGCGGCCATTTTAACCGGTCGATGTGTAACGACCCGGTTTAAAGGGGGGGAGGGTGCTCGAATGCTTCGCGATTTGCGTTTTCGCCGTTGTTGTGAGTTGTGAGGCCGAAACAACGAAGAGGAAGAACAGAGAGAGAGAGAGAGAGAGAGAGAGAGAGAGAGAGAGAGAAGGGAGGAGAATCAATTCTTCTGTCAATGAACGGGTATCCGAAGCAACTTTAAACGTTAAAAATGTATCTGAACTTTTCCCCGTCGGAAAGAAAATACAAAGGACCTTTGTATCGGAAATCTCCTAAAATAAAACGGGAAAGAATGTTCGATGCAGCTGTTAGAAAAAAAAACCCGTACATTGATGATAAGGTGAAAAATTATGCATCGACAGAAGGGTTAAAAAAGTTTCACGCTCGAGAATCGTCGATAGAAAAAAAGAGGCGCGACGAGAATACCTTAGATAAGTGCCCGCCTTGCTTAACGATTCGCTTTTCGTCGCGGAAATCGCGTCACGAATACGAATCGTGGAATCGACGAGAGAGAGAGAGAGAGAGAACTTTCTCGAAACTGATGATTAACCGGCGAGTTGTTCCCTCTCCTTCCCACTCCGAAAAATTAAGCAAATGGCGAAATACATATATTCGTCAATCTGAAGAAATTCGGTCACGTTCGTTGATCCTCTCGGCGACGCAATTCCGTTTCGCGTAAACATGCAAATAAATTTCATCACGCGACCAGAAATCGTGACGTGATAAACTAATCTCCCATTAGATTAGGTGTGCCCCGATGACAGATGTTTTTTTTTTTATTGCCAGCGATGATAATCCACGAAATTTCGCCGTTTCGAGAAAAACTCGTGTCAAACTTTTAAATTTGACACGCAAGTAACGATCAAGTATTCCGCGATTAAAGTCGCTCTAAAAATACGCGCATTCTCTCGCGTGTGTTTACATAAACACACTTTCATATCCTGTCGTGCTCTCCTCTGATCGCTTGTCAATCGAGCGAGCCGATCGCTAATTATATTATACCAGTCTTCATTACTCCTAAAAGCGGAAACTCAGGGGGGGAGAAGAGGGGGGAAAAAATTCCTAGCGCCGCGACTAAATTATGCAACGCTTTACACAGCTACTAGTAAAAATAAAATAAAAACACCGTCTTCCGGCAACTTCTTTAGCTTCTTATTTAGCTTCATCCGTCTTTCGGCAACTTCTTTAGCTCCTTATTTAGCTTCATCCGTCTTCCGGACGGATACATAATCGCTAAATTCTTCTTACTTATGCAAAAAGAAAAACAAAAAAAAAAAAAGAAGAAATTTAGAGACGAGGAAATAGGATATCTCGCGCGAAACAGATACGAGAAATATTCTCGTTCAAATTTTTCGTTCGCGCGTCGGCGAACGAAATTATTATCTCGCTTTTGGATCGAATTCTCGCTGATTCCCGCGAAATCCCGTCGACGCGCGGTTTTTTTTTTTTTTTTTCCCCGCAAAATATGCGCCTCGAAACGCGAAACTCAAAGGGAGGTATATTTTCGAGAGAAACGCGCACGTTTAGATTTTGCGACGTCGTTTCCGAGCGACGCGCGTCGTTGGCACGGCGGATTATTTTTTTTCGGGGGGTTGAGGGGGGGGCGAAGGGGGAAGGGACGCGGGGGGGGGGGAGAAGAAGAAGGAGAACGAAGTGGGTTAGTAGTCGGTGTGGTTCGAGAAGTTTCGGCGCCACGACGCGGATCCCCACTAGTAGTAGCTTAGGGGGGAGGGGGAGGGGGAGGGGGGAAAAGGGGGGGCGGGGTCGGTTGTAGGGCGATCCAACAAAGAACGTAGGGAGCGAAAGGGTCCCCGGCGCGCATGTCAGTTCGGCGCGCTTTTAAAGGGAAACTCGCACGATTCTCCCGAGGAACAAAGAGCCTCTCGCGCGACGGCCAAGCGTATACCGTTTTCGATCCACTCTACTAAAGTTAGATTAAGGTCGGTACTCTTAGAGATATACGTGATCGCTTTGGGAATACCGGGAATAGCGCTCTGTCGGCGGGGGAAATAACACGGCTAGAGATATCCGTCTGGAAAAAAAAAAAAAAAAATATCGAGTAGAAAGAGAGGTGTATATATTCATAAAGAAGGACAGTGTATATATAAGACAACGGTATCGCGGTCTGAATATTCACTATCTATGACATAACGCGACAAGAGTGCAATTAAGATCTTTTATATTTACTCTCTTGGATCGGGCGAGTCTAGCGCGAAGGACGATATACCGGGTGGGAAATGACAAACGTTCGCGAGCGCCGACGTTTTGTTTAGTATATTCCGCGTCACATATGCGCAGCCTCACGTAACCATAACGGCTAAATATTAAAAAAAAAAAAAAAAAAATCAACCGAAAGTCACGCTCCGGCACGTCGCGTGATTATATGAGTACTCCCTTTTCCGCCTGACCCTCTAATTGGGCGACGACGTTCGTGTAGCGTCGCGCTTTGTTCGCTTAATTTATGTGCGATTTATTAATGTTACATTATTACGCGCAGTCGTCTACCACCTTTCCTCTGTCGGATCTCGGTCGATGCTAAGACACTCCTCGTTAAGTGCACGCTCGATGGTCTCGAATCATTGTAAGACACAAGTCGAGATCATGACCCGGAATAATAAAATCCGATTACTATATAATTGACATTTGCTAGTCTATTTATTTATTTAGCAGAATATACGAGAGAATATTTCGTTACATCAATAAGAGGAGAGAAAACGTTAGATTAACAGCAGAGGGAAAAGAAAAATAAAATAAAATAAAGTAGAATATAAAATAAGATACGATGAAATAAAAATACAAATTAGAATTAAAATAAAAATATATAATACAATTACAATAAATATTTCCCAATTATATTTATTCTCAATTATATGACTGACATTTGCTAGTCTCTACTTATTTATTCATTTAGCAGAATATACGGGAGAATCTATTACATCAATAAGAGGGGGAAAAAGAAACATTACATAAAAAACAGCAGAGAGAAAAGAAAAATAAAATACAAATACAAATTGGAATTAAAATTAAAATATATAATAAATAATAAAATTCAAATAAATATTTCCCAATGATATTTTCCGACGAGTATTTTATTGCTCCTCTCTAGCGTTCTTATCTTCGCGATCCGGGAAATTAAGTGTTTCTAAATGTCAATTGCGAGAATGTTATTTTCGGTTTTTACGTAAAAGAAATCATATGGTGACGATTTTCGCATAATCATTAGAGCGCGCGCGCACGCGGATGAAACGTTATCGTGTGAGAATATCTCTCGTAAGATGGCGGCGTTCCTTTTCTGTGCCAGTCATTGAACTCTCGTGGATTCGATGTATATGTGTATGTGTGTCTGTGTATGTATGTGTGTGCGTTGCAAGTCGTCATGCGGCGTCGACGACGGCGACGTCGCGTTTGCGAGACGCACGAAAATACATTCGCCGAAATTATATGATGACGCGCGAAAATCATCGGGACGAAGACGGAGAGTCGAGGAGCATAGGGCTACCCGAAACTTGATGACTCCAAAATGATTCGAGATCGGTCGAAGAGGAAGTTCTGTTCTCTTCGGCACGAAAATTTCGGATATTTCTGGAGAGAAAGAGAGAAAGAGACAGCAGACTCTTCGGAGAGATTTTCGGAGACGGACGCGAACGGTGCGTGCGCGATCATCATCGTCATCGTCATCGTCGTCGTCGTTGTTACGCTTATTTTTGGATCCGCCTGTGAAACCCGAGTCTCTCTTTCGAGTCGTTTCGACGAGCCGTTAGCCATTGTCTCGGCGCGAACACGCGTCAAATGACAACTAAACGATCCGAACGATCTCCTCGTGACGATCAATGAATACTTGATTATTGAGCGACTTTTTGTTTCAAACAACGTTGACATTTTTGTTTAAATTTTACTTTTTTATTTTCTCTCGCTCGCTCTCCATCGCTCTCCATCGCTCTCTCTCGCTCTCTCTCGCTCTTCATTGCTCTCTCTCGCTCTCCATCGCTCTCCATCGCTCTCTCTCGCTCTCCATCGCTCTCCATCGCTCTCCATCGCTCTCCATCGCTCTCCATCGCTCTCTCGCTCTCTATCGCTCTCCATCGCTCTCCATCGCTCTCTATCGCTCTCTATCGCTCTCTATCGCTCTCTCTCGCTCTCTCTCGCTCTCTCTCGCTCTTTTTCGCTCTTTTTCGCTCTTTTTCGCTCTCTTCGTTGCCGCAAATGCTTCGACTTGACCGTAACTGAGGGCCGCTCCGGCAATCGGTCATTGCGATTATCGCGGACAATAAGAGAGGAGTCGAGACCGGCTTACAGTTACGCGCTGGGAGACTCGTTCTCGATTCGGTTCTGATTTCTCCTCGACCCACGCGAGCGAGCGAGCGAGCGAGCGAGCGAGTGACCCGAGTGTGTGGCCGCTCTCGAAGGAGTGGCGCGGAGAGTCTCGGGGCCTCGCACTCGACAATGTATACTTTATTATTCATCGCCGCGCGTTTGCATATCGCTCAAGCGGGTCTCTCTCCGCCCACGCAATCGGGGCACACGCATCCTTTCCGCATCGGCCGAGAGAACCGCACCGCGCGAGTTATTAATACGCGCGCGCCGCAGTTAGCCACACCGCATTATCTCGCGCGAACTGCGTGCTTCATGTATAACGTTACGGACTCTTTTTTTTTTTTTTTTTTTCATTCCGGCATTTCGATAAAAAAGTTTTCGATTTAAACGCGTAACTCGTTTCTCCTTCTTGGTAGTCGTAATTGTGCTTCTTTCTCGAATGATCAATTCGACGAAAGCCTCAACGGGAACGGAAATAGAAAAACTTGCCTTAGATAAGATTTCATTAAATACAGTCGATATTCTCGTTCGATTATATGCAATTTAATTCGAAAGGTTTTTATGACCAGCACATAATTTATTTAATACACACGGACACTCGGTGAGACTCGGTTGCGGAAACATCGTAGATGTTTATTTCGTAGATTGTGCAGCGCGATACACATCTCGGCGTAAATATCCGCCGTGTATCTCCGTTAACGAGAGGATCGTGAATCGCGTACCCGGGTCTCGCCTTCGCGCGAGTGAACTTTCCCAGCGCGAGAGAGCGAGAGAGAGAGAGGGAAACGCCAAACTCTCTGCACGACGGGCTCGTATATCGGCGACCGACAGTCGCCCATTTTTAGCAGCTGAATTAGAAAGTGCGAAGAGACAGAATCTATGTATCTATACACGGCGCCTGTAACAGACGACAGCTGCACGAAAATCGCGTTGTTTCGAATTTTTGCCGATTCTCCAAGGGTGGACTTTCGGACAACGTCAATTATTCGAGCCTCGAACCGAATTTAAAAGATTTAATTAAAAAAAAAAAAAAAAATCTTTTTCGCCATACTCCGTCACGCTTTATTCACGCTGATTCCGAGATTATCGGATCGGTATCGTCGGATAAACACGTCAGAGATTTCCTGAGAAGGCGCCCATTGTTGGTGTTGCCGGCTCTCTACGGGGTGAATTGTTCCCATCTTCATTTACCCCGGCTGAATCGATTATACGCGGGTTTCCAACCCGGGGCACAAAAGTACCCGGCCTCCTCTGTATAATCGAGGCAAGCACCCCCTTCCACAAAAGCAAATTCCGCCTCCCTCCCTTCCGCGCGTTTCATTATTACGGGGAAATATTGTCCCCGTAAACGTAAAATATCCGGGTGAGCCTCGAGATTATTCGCGATACGTCTCTTTTTTTTTTTTTTTTTTTAATTATTATACTCCGTCAATTTTTACAATTTCTTAATTTATATTCCGATTCGGACCCTCTCAGAAACCGAGGAAAGAAAA
Organism: Lasius platythorax; assembly: GCA_963971435.1. Lineage (NCBI taxonomy): Eukaryota > Metazoa > Arthropoda > Insecta > Hymenoptera > Formicidae > Lasius > Lasius platythorax. The sequence goes on from OZ020540.1 coordinate 14,013,748, forward strand.
TTAAAAACCTAACCTCAGTTGGTCGCAAAATAGCACGGCACGTGCGCGAATTACGTAATCGACGCGTGTAAAAAAAACATGTGTTCGAACGAAAATGCGTTACTCTACACGATAAGCGTTGCAAATAGCCGGGAGACACGTCAACGTCTATTGGGGCGATATAATTATAACGAGAGCGCGCGCGCGCGCGCGCGAGAGAGCGCATAATTTTAAACCTCTCTTCAATAAGAAAGTATGTGTGGTTATTCATAAAGACAGAGGCGGCGTCCCGATGAATGCAAGGTTCCTCCCCTGCTTATGTGACGTGCGCGCGCGATAATCGCTTTCTCTCGTAATAGTTCCAGCATCTTTTTTTTTTTTTGCCTTATCAATGGACTAATTGATTTTTATCGCGTGTCTCTCTCTCTCGCGCGCGCGGGACGATGTTGGCTTCTAAACAGCCTGTATCTGGCAGCAGGGAGTTATCGGGGGGAACATTTTTTTTGGGGGGGAGGGGAGGGGGATGAACTCGCGAGGAGAATATGACTAACGATAAGAGCCCCGCGATAAGTTCGATAAGTTCGCAATAATAAACGACGATAACGCGAGCTCCATCGTCACATGTGGCGGATCGCGAGCTACTTTGTTCGCAAAAATAAATATACCCACGTTGCGTAACCGCGTCTTCTTCAAACAGAGACATCGTCGCGATGCACATTCGCGTTGAGAAAAGAACGATTTTCTCCACTGTTAGTCTTAAATTAGATTTATGTTCGAGGAATTGTGTGTGGAGAGTCTCTATTTTATGTTAGTTACATAGTAAGGAAGTTGATGGAAAGGATTTTAATTTGTATCATCTCTTTGAGCTTTCGTTCAAGTTTATTAAATTATTAAATTATCTATTTATTAAATTTTTGTTATTTAATTATTTTATATAAAATAAAATTATCTATACATATATACATTTCTATTTTCAAATAGAAATATTTAATAGAAGAGAAAATATAGATATATATTTAAAAATAAAAATTTCTTGCTATTAAATATTTTTAAATTCATTATTAAATATTTTTTAAATTTTATCCAAATTTTTTATTTTCTATATTTAATAAAAAGAAAATATATGTATATATATGTATATATAAAATTTCTCTATTGGATATATATGTATATAGAGAGAGAGAAAAATATAGAAAATAATAATCGATTGATTGGATAAACAGGGGAGAAGTTTATTGATGTATTTATTATATAATGACGATGTATAAGGGATTTTAATTCATAATCATAATAGTGCGCGATCGCGCAGAGATTATATACCGAATTTCAGACTAACTAAAATAAACGTTTCTGTTTCAGGCGATGGCACCTGCCGGGATGTAGTTTCCACGGGGGAGTCCATAAGCGCGGTGCAAGCTCGTCAGGAAGAGGCGAGACGCAAGAGGCGCAGGAAGAGACGTTCCGGCTCGTCCGTAGTGTCCTCCTGCTTCCAAGGTAATAAATTAATCAATAGTAGATAATAAATTCGCACAGATCGGCGCCTAACAACAACAACAACAACAAAAAGAAAGAGAAATAATTCTAACGCTCCCTCATCGTCCGAATCCTATCGTAAGATAGAGAGAGAAAGAGAGAGAGAGAGAGAGCGGATGTTTCACATAGAACGGCCGTTCTCGAATAACTTAAATGCGCACATATTATCCCCCCGTGTTGCGTAGCGCAATGGTGACTTTGCAGTAGTCTCTCCTCCGTAGGTATGTATGACCTTGGACAAGTGTTCGGAACGCTCGAGAAACTCGCGCGGCGATAATCGATCGCGCAGGCGGCCTGGAATTTTGCACGCCACAGGCCTGAGCGACCCCGTGTTTATAAACACCGGAAATTCGCATCCCCCCCCCTTCGCCCTTCTCCTTCCTCACCATTGCTCTCCCGGCATCACGAGAGAATAGTATTATAGTCCTCTCGCAAAGGACCAGCCGCACGATGATGATAATAATACCCAGAGAATTCTTCTCAGGGAAGCAGCGAAGAGAGAGAGAGGATCAGCTGTTCTCTTATCTACGGAAATTTTTAACCCTTCCGTCAATGAACGGATACTTTAAGGCAATTTTAAATGTTCAACAATTAAGACTTAAATTAAATGTAAAAATGTGTCAAAAAATTATTTTTCATTGACAGAAGGGTTGATGCATAATCCGGGAAGAAGAAAAAATGTCGGTTAGCTACCCCCACCCCCTTTTTTTTTTTACTCGCGAATTTTCATCGGCGATGACGCTTCGCGTTTCTAAGCTGCTTGGTACGTACATGCGTCTCTATCTTAGCGAAGAACAGCGGGATCGGAATTTAATCCGAGTTGCGCAGCTGGCAGCAAATACGGTTATTCGGCCACCGAGTCGAGTCTCTCGCACGATCGATACACGACCCACGAACAGTGGGGGGGTGAAGGGGGGTGAAAAGGGGGGCGGGAAGGGGGGGCGGGAGCCACGAATTCGCTGCACGGAGTGCCTTTTCGCTCTCACGCGAGTGATGTTGTCAATTCATTCGATTTCCCTCGCGCGCGAGGATGATTTGCAAGTCGTGCGACACGCACGATTGTAATTGATCGTAAATAATTAATGTGTATTTTCGTAATACGCCGCGCGCTTAATTATTCGTGGAGTCATTAATATTGATACGCGGAATAATCAACGGAATAATTAATTGATATTCCTTAATCGGTTTAGCAAAATAATTGAATATTGAAGAAGGGAGGAGAAATTCCAAAGAGATAATAAAAATGTATCGTTTTCAATTATATTAAGCGAGGATAAAGAGAATGATGTTCTATAAGAACTTTTTATAAGTATATATGTGAAAAATAAATAATTGTAATTAAGGAGACATTGAAGTCGCGAAATCGCATATTCTTGGTATTGCTGTTTGATGAGGAATAAAAGGATTTAATTAAACAATTTAAGTTACAAATTTAATTAATTCTATTTATTAAAAAAGTAACTCCAATTCTATCGTTTGATTCAAAGAATCGATACATTTCGGTCGTTTGATGAAATTAAAATGAGAGAGAGAAAGAGAATTCTAATCTATATACATTGAATTATTAAAAAATATTAATTTTGAAGTCGAACGTCAATCAGATCGAGTTTACATTTCCTCGGCCGATTGCGTCATATTTCGCGTGATCGATTCGAGAGAGCCCCGGCTTGGTTCGAGAAACTTCCAACCCTCGCTGGAATTATACGGTATATATGTGCTATTCCTAAGGTCGATAGAAAAGAGAGAGAGAGAGAGAGAGAGAGAGTTTTGTCGAAGAGAAGTTTTGCGTCCCCGGCAAATTTATATATTCTCCATCCGCGAATCGTCGATCAAAATAATAAACTATCAAGGACAATTTCCCTCGAGGATCATACTATTATTAGCGGCGAATGATCGTGTCATTAAACCGCGAACGATCTATATTTTTTTTTTTTCCTTTTTTTTATTTCGTCGTAACATTATTTTCTCCCGGCAAATCGCGGAAAGCGATTGATTGCGCGCTGATGGTCGTCGAGCGCGCAATTTTCGCCCGTTCTCGACGCTGTATATTCGTTCCGCTGTTAAAATTGATGTTGTATAGAGAGAACGCGCGACGTAAAGACTCTCGCGGAGGCATATTATCGGCTTCTGGTTGCTAGGCGCTAGCGACGCTGCCATGCGCGCGTATCCTGACGTATAATCGGAGCGAGAAATGGTTCGAGGGGGCGGCGGGGGGTGGAAGAGGGGGTGAGCTGGACGCGGAGACGCGGCAACGTAGGCGCGTAACTCTCGAACGAGGGGGGGGAGGGCGGTGGGGATGGAGGGGGAGGGTTTGGAGGGGGAGAGATGCGCGGAGGGTTCGGGAGGAGAAGGAGGAAAGGAGCCGCGCCGATAGCGCAGCTCCGGACATTCGAGAGAGAGAGAGAGAGAAAGAGAGAGAGAGGGAGGGAGGGAGAGGGAGGGAAAATTTGGTGTATGTGCGTCGTAGTTCCTCCACGCTCCGATCTCGGCCACCCCCTCTCGACCTTGACATTGACTGTCCGTCGGAGCAGGACACACCGCGCTGTCACGCGCGTCGCGCGTTCGAGAGAGACAGACGCAAGCTTATCTGAATCCCGGGGATAATTGGGCCTCTCGAGTGTAATCACGAACGGAGCGCGTAGTCGAGGAAAAGCGATCAATTTTTTTTTTTTTTTTTGTAATATTCATGGAACTCGTTCCGGCTGGCGAGAAGACTCTTGCGCGTCTCCGAGAAGACGGATTCTCTCGTTAGATGCATTTGAAGAGTCGTTTTGACCCTTCTGTCGATGCATAATTTTTCACCTTTTCATCAATGTATGGATAGCCGACCAACTACGTGTTTTTTCGACACATTAAAAAAGTTCCGACACATTTTTAACGTTTAAAGTTGCTTTGGGTACCCGCTCATTGACAGAAGAGTTAGAAAAAGAGACGACCGTCGCGAAAGAAGAGAGTCACTTCCGATCGATTCAATGTCGGATTCCCTCTCTCTCTCTCTTTCTCTCTCTTGTCAAAGTGACAATGCGATGCATATAATTGCCGTCGATCGCGTGCTCGTAGAACGACGCGCAATTCCACGCCAAATGAATATCGCATTGATTCACCGCCGTGAATCCATTGTATGTACATACATTGGTACATTCGCGGAATCAAAGGTTGCAGTGTTTCTCGTTCCAATGATTTTCGAGAACGCGTTGCGAAACTCGTCGCTGAGTGTACATGAAAAAATTGCCGCAACACTAGAGTAGATGCGTGAAAATACCTAGAATGTACAAAATAAAATTATTTCTTCTTTTTCTTCTTTCTTCTTCTTTCTTCTTCTTCTTTCTTCTTCTTTATTCTTCTTCTTCTTCTTCTTTCTTCTTCTTCTTCTTTCTTCTTCTTTCTTCTTTCTTCTTCTTCTTTCTTCTCCTTTCTTCTTCTTTCTTCTTCTTCTTCTTCTTCTTCTTCTTCTTCTTCTTCTTCTTTCTTTTCTTTCCTTGCATAAAACCGCTTGGAAAGACGAGCGTGTAAATGACTGGTATCGTTATTGCAGAACTGTATAAGCTGACCGGAGAAGTTCTCGGAGAGGGTGCTTACGCCTCGGTCCAGACCTGTACGTCCCTCTACACGGATCTCGAGTACGCCGTGAAGATCATCGACAAGATACCCGGACACGCGCGTGCCAGGGTGTTCAAGGAGGTCGAGACGTTCCACCATTGCCAGGGCCACCCGAACATCATACAGCTGATCGAGTTCTTCGAGGACGAGGAGAAGTTCTACCTCGTATTCGAGAAGATCAACGGTGGCCAATTGTTGAACAGAATTCAGGAACGGGTTCACTTCACCGAGAGAGAAGCGAGTGAAATCGTCAAAGAGGTTGCGAGCGCGCTGGACTTTCTTCATAAGAAAGGTAATTTTTGAATTAATGAAGACGAAGCGATTTGTAAACGAGCTATGAGTAAGATATGAATTGTGTCGGACGAAATGTATTGTGATTAATTACACTGTTCTGTATGTGTGTTCAGGGATCGCTCATAGAGATCTCAAGCCCGAGAACCTCTTGTGCGTGTATCCGGACAAGTTGACGCCGATCAAGGTATGCGACTTCGATCTTGGATCGGGCATCAAGTTCAACAACTCGCTGTCTAGTCCTGTGGCAACGCCGCAACTTTTGACGCCGGTGGGCAGCGCCGAGTTTATGGCGCCGGAAGTAGTCGAGGCCTTCATCGGCGAGGCCAATTACTACGACAAACGTTGCGATCTCTGGAGCCTCGGTGTCATCATGTACATTCTGCTCTGCGGCTATCCGCCATTCTACGGGAACTGCGGCACCGACTGCGGCTGGAGCAGGGGGGAGAATTGTCAGGCCTGTCAGGAATTGCTGTTCACCAGTATTCAGGAGGGCAGATACGAGTTTCCCGACAAGGAATGGAGATGCATCTCCGAGGACGCGAAGGATTTGATCAGAGGCTTGCTCGTCAAGGAGGCACACCAGAGGTTCAGCGCCGATAGTATTTTGAAACATCCCTGGATTAATCCCGGACCGACTTTCGTCGAAACTGGCGATCGATCACTTACTACGCCTCATATCATAAGGTAAGTTTTGCGCCCAGAGTCGAGTTTATCTCTCGGTTCTCCATCTCTCTCTCCGTCAATCGCTTTATTCTTAAATGTAACGCACTTTCATTTTTTGTCTTTAGGAGGAACAACTCCGCTAGAGAACTCTCAGCGTTCGCTGAGTCCGCAATGGCTGTGAATCGTGTGGTACTTCAGCATTTCTCTCTAAATCTCGAGGAGCTGACGGAGAACCGGGAACCCAGACTGTCCACGTCGTCCACCGACGACGACAATCATCCGTACGGTCACATGTCCGACTCGAGCAGCGAATTGTCCGAGAACAGCAAGCACTTGACGACGCATTCCTCCAGCGAGTTCGACGGCACGCGACAAAAGTCGTGCTCGGTGCGTTCCAGCGTCGATCTGAACGATTCCAAGATCATCGGGAAGAATCGCGTAATCGGCAAGGACTCGCTGCAGAATTGGTTCGGGCTGTCACCGCCGACCGAGAGTCGTCTGATGCAGCGCCGTTTGAAGGCACGCTCCGATCTACTCGAACGTCAGACCGGCAAAGCGGTAATCGCGTCCCCGAGTGGCTGAGGAGAGGTCGCAGCAGTACCGCCGATCGCTCTTTTCTCATTACAGTATCACTTGTCTCTTTGTAGCTACGTGAGGACACGAACGATGTATGTACAATACCTTTTTCCAATGGCTTAGGAAGCTAACGTATAGCATAAGTCGAGTCTCTGATTCTGCGCGGATATAACGTGAACAGGCTCAAATCCATTTACGATAGTGACGACAGCGATAATAATTGAATGAAAAGTATTTTCGCCGGGAAAAATGATCGAAAAGAATTATCTCACACCGTTATCTTTTCTTTCTTTTCAGTAGCTGTAAGCTTCTTTTGTTTTAAAATTTTTTTTTTTTAGCAGACAGTTTGATGACAACCAGATTGTTTTTCCTTTCAAGATAAAATTCCAGTTTGTCGACTATTAACTGCAAATTGATTAATAACGCGACATATATTACAGTTGTAACATTGCATAGCATAACTATTAAAGTAATGTATAAAAATATATAAAATATAAGGGATTTACATAAGTATTTTTGTTTAGAATGTAAATCTTGATTGTAATAATTATAATATATACGCTTGCAAGTGTACATTGTGAAGCGTACACCTTGCGATACGTAAGGGAAATATTTATCATAATTGGTACAAAGAAAAAAAAGAAAATAAAAATAATTATGTCGCAATTTGTGTGACTCTGACATTGCGTTCCGCGCGCGAGTAAGTCTTGGAAATGAAAGCAAATCTGATTTCATCAAACATCGCGTAATCTTTGCCTGCGTGTTGCTTGTTACTCACGCAGTTACATATTGTTACATATTGTACAGAGCTATCTACACGACACGCGCATCTAACACATCATTGTATCATCGTCATGACCCGCGGGTGGAAAGAAAATCGACTTTCAAATATTTTACTCGTGTCCACGTATCAACATTCATATGCAAACGAGTGCAAACATTTGCAAAGCACCCCGTGGATGATTCGCAAGTACATTGATGCGTCGACTCTGACGTTGACGCGATCTTATCCTTTCGCTTTTGTTTTAACGTACCAGACACGTACGTTAAAACACAAATACGCGCGTTTACGTGTAGACAGATTATTAACAAAAAGGAAAAAAAAGAGGAGGAAAGATGAAGACCCTCGTAATCGTGATAATTCGTGTGCTGCTCTAACGCACGAATGCTTTATTACGTAAATATTCTTTTTTTTTATTTGTTCGCGAAATCCCCTTCAGTTAAAAAGAATAAAAAAAAAAACACAAAAAAAATCGACGAACACAACTGACGCAAGGCGAAAAAGATGTTCCTTTTACTGCTTTTTTGATATTGTTTCAAGTATATTCGAGCCATAATATACATATATACATACATATATACATACATACATACATATACATATACATATATATATATACATATATGTATATATACATATATGTGTGTATACATATCTGTATATATATACATTATGTTTATATATATATATATATGTATTCTCGAACGGAATAAAAGAGTGAACGTGTCTCAGCCCACAGGTGCAGATAATAGTTTGCTCATACATAGATTAATAGAAACGCGATAGATCATAAGTCAAGGCAAGATTTCAAAGCGACATTCAAAGGATGATGGAAGCGCGGAAGTGGATGAAAAGAGAGAGAATGGCCTCTCTATAACTTCACATATGCAATTTCGCATTTCTGTTGAAATCACGAGATAACGTTTATCGATAATAATGGTGTTACATATATTTTCGTAGAGTTTTATCGATCTTTAAAATTGCATTTTAACGCCAGTTCAACCCGCACCGATAATGCTTCATATTTCTTTTCTCTAAACAAATTATTTGCATTCTTCTAAAGTTTTTTCTGCTTCGTTTCGCTAATAATTATGCACGAGTCCGCGAAACAAGGAGTTTTTTTTTTTTTTCTTTTGCCTTATCGCGCGTTTTACAGAAAGAAAAAAAAAAGAGTTACTCTCATTCACTTCTTGCTGATGCGATGGACCGATTTTACTCAGGGCAGCTGGGAGATATCGCTGCGTACGTTATTCTATACATAAACATACGCTCGTACAATTTGATGAAAATGGGAGAAAATGTTAAAGAGCTCTATTTGTAAGATTTTACAGAGCGCGCAGTCCCTCCGCAGTTTTAATGTCAGCGATGGCGTCAGCATCCTCGCTTCAGGATCTTGTAATTTTTGTGAATGAAGGGGGGGGATCGAGGGGGGCTGCGAACGGTGTAATATGCGTTTGTACATTATAATTGCATCATTGGAAACTTTCTTAGAAAGTCATTCGCTTGCTGTAGGCGGGTACGGCTTTTGTCAACTTCTGTCTTCTTTGTACTTTGTAAGTACCGGTAAGATAAAGATTAGTGTTTATAGCGCGCGCACGCGTAGAGATGGGATTTTATATACATGTATGTGTATGTATATACATATATATATATATATATATATATATATATATATATATATATATATATATGAAAATCTCCGTGTAAATAGAGAAGCTACGTATGGAAAGCAATATACAATGCGGGCTCTCTTATTTAAGAGAAAGTGTTGGAAAATTATAATATATTTATCGGCCTCTTTGCGCAAGGCCAAAAAGAATGCTTTGTTCCTTAATCAGCTGTAGCGTGTCAGAAATTATTTATACCGTAAAAATTAATTTCTCCCGCTTGTCTTTTTTCCTACTTTGTCTTGCGCAAAGTTCCATACGATACGCAACCCACGTCAAGCAATTAAGCATATGCTCGAAAAGCTCCAAAATTGTTTGTTATCTTTTTCTATCGGATCGCGAAATGAGAGAGAGAGAGAGAGAGAGAGAGAGAGATTTTTTTTCTTGTATCGAGCGTGCGTGTGAAGTATCAATATAGGCTCGAATGTGTAAGTGAATGCTCTTTTAAAAGAAAAAAAAACTAAAGAGGAGAGAGAAGTAATATATATAAATATAAGAGAGTATATATATAAAAGTGTGTGGAGCAAAAATGTTCGGAGTGTGCAGAGAGCGTAAGGAAAAAAATATAAAAGGAAAAGAAAAAAATATACAAATGGCCATAATACGCAGATCTGTAAGCGTAACGAGTTTAAGATTGTATAATACAATGCGAGAGTATATATTAGATTATGTGTGTATGTGCGTGTGTGTGTATGCGGATGTGTGTACGGCTGCGAGCGAGGAGAGGAGAGAAACGTGTGAAAAATGAAACTAATTACTAGCTTTTAAGAGGAAAAAAAAGCACCTTTATCGTAAGTTTATATAGCATAAAGGTACCGCTGAGTCATACCGATCAGATAGTATCAGATTGTTGTTTACTTTGATCCTTTTTTTTTTTACACATCTCCACACATTTATCTCGAATCACTTTTTAATAGATTTTTGTTCGCCCACACACACGCATCGTGAGAGTGAAAAAAAGAAAAATGATATAACGATCGTTTCGAAGATTGAAATTGTGATAATGCTTTTCGCGCGCCATGGCTGCTGGACCATTTGATGATCTTTGAGTGCTCGGTATAGCGCAGCGGTCAAGGTCAGCTACATACACGCGAAATGCGAATTGCTATCATTCTCATTTTCTTCCCTGTAATACGCAGAGCGAGTATTGTGTAAGTCTTTTGCGGAGCGACGGTTATAAACGATGGAGGATGTAACCCGTGAGAGAGAGAGAGAGAGAAAGAGAGAGAGAAAGAGAGTTTGTGTCGCGCTCATCAAATTGTAGAGCGAGGAAGAACGGAGTCACGATGCGAGAGGGGAGCGAGTAAGATTTTCGTACACTTTAAAAAAAAAAAAAAAGTAATCACGTGTCATACATCTTAAACGATACGCGTCGCATCTCGTTCCTTTCATCCGCTGCCCGCGCACTCTCTTCGTCGACTTTTTCTTTTCCGCCGCTCGCGGAAGATTCGCGGCGATCGAGACATATCTTTGTGAAGAGGAGAGCGCATTTTCCTTTTTATGAAAGAAAGAAAAAAAAAATAATAGAGCTATTATCGAGCGCGTATATTCAAGACCGTCGCTCGGTCTTGGTCTCTTATTTGGTTTCGGATTTCAATCTATCGGAAAACAAAAAGAAAAAAAATAAAAAGAAGGAGTGTGCGGCGACTCGACACGAGCAGATTTCCATCGCACTTTTCATATTCTTGTAATCGATAATCGATATATAAATATATTATATATCGATCGAAGAGGTGGGATAGTAAGAGATAAAAAATACTTGCAGAATGTAAATAAGATTTATCTAGTAGCTATAGTGCCTATATCCTAAAAAAAAAAGAGTAGATCGATAGGGCTCCCCGGATTTTACCCTCCCCCCTTCCTCTCCCTCTTGCCCCCCCATCTTTCCACACATCGTCCTTTCATCCCTCAAACAAAAGACACATCCCATTTTCACGATTTTATCTAAAACCGATTTTCTCCCTCTCGTATCCTCGAATAATCGAAACATTCCTCTTCCTCCGAATCGATCACCGAATCCCCCCTTCACCCCCCTTCCTCCCCCCACTTCACACGGTCCCTTCTTCCACGCGTCCCGAGAGAAAAAAAAATTGTTATAAAACGGAAAATGGCCAAAAAATATTTTTTATTTTTCATACCCACTTGTATGTAGGATATATAACGATATATTTTTTTGACACGGTTGAGGAGACTTTGGAGATTTGCGGAGAAAGGGAAGCGGTCGTATCGCATTCCCGATCGCTCCCTCGACATTTCGTTTGAAGCTATCCCGAGGGAGAGAGAGAGAGAGAGAGAAAAAAAAGAGGGAGGGAGATATCGGGGGATGCGATAGCTTCCCTTTCATTCCTTGCGTTTGGTGCGATATCTTATTGCTTAGTATTAGACGTTTTTGTAAACCGGAGTCACTCTTGAGTTTAGCGAGAGCGAGAAAGAGAGAGAGAGAGAGAGAGAGAGAGAGAGAGAGAGAGCGAAAGAAAACGTTCGAGAACAAGGGCTAAAATCCACTTGATAACGAGCTCACGTACGATTTTCCATTTCCGTTACAGAAAAATATTCAGCACGCGCGTATTTTCCCGTCCTCTATTTTTCTTTTCTATAAAGGAAATATCACGAATCGAAATTTCTTTTTTCAATTTTACCGTGAGATCTGACCGATAAAATTAGATTTTCGCCGTGCGAATCGGTATTCCTCTTCAAGTATGTAAACGAGAGCGATTGTCGGATTCTAAATGTCACATCGCAAGTCACATCGTGAGCAAGAGGCGCTAATTTTTCGACGTACTTTTTATTCGTATTTGCGCGTTTTAGCCTAGCAAAACATGTAAAATGTTGAGACTGGATATTACGAACGTACAAAAGAACCTTTATTATACCTGTAAACTATATAAAAAAAAAAAAAAACATGTTGATCGCTCCACGAGTCACAAATCGTCGCGTCCAAGAAAACGAAAAGAAAAAAAGAAAAAAAAAACATACTCGCGTAAGGCGAGTTGATTTCGATTCCCGAGCAGTAATAATTCCTACGACTCGAATTATCCATAAATCTGATTGCGAACAACCAGGCAATGGCGTGATTCGAAGAAAATCTTTGTCATTAATCCCTCATGATTGATCATTAAAATGTATATTTTTTAAGTGAAATATTAAAAAAAAAAAACATTTACTTTTATTACATACTTTCCTCGACACACACACACGCATCCCTCGATTTATTTTTCATTTTCTCAAATTTATTCAGCGTACAAGATAAGTCCGCGCCATTGTTTTGCGATGAATCGAGACGCTCAGTCAGATTAATATCTCGTTCCACCGTAATCTCTCGCGAGAGATCACGATATATAAGCGACACGTAAGCGAGTCACACGAGGAAGAATGTTGAATTTCTTCCGCGATTAATTCTCGGAAGCCCGATTTTATTGTTAAACGCAATTCGAAGCAAGTTGTATCAAAGATAAAAAAAAAAAAAAAACGAAACATATTCTATTGGAATTTGAAAATTTGAATTTCGCCCTCGAGGCTCCGAGGATTAACGTCTCACGATCTCGTTCGTAATGATGTATGATAACTTATAGAGGGAAGATCTTAGCCCGAGACATATAGATAGATTTTTGTGTAAAATCGTGTCCATGTCGAAAGAATTCGAATTAAAAGTAGAATGTAGAGATGAAAGTGAGAGATTTATAATTTGATTATAAATTAAGATAACATGTCGGGGCAGAGGGTCGACTTGAAAATGATCTCTGACGTTATTCCGGCGGGGGGGTGGGGGGAGGGGGCGGGGGTGGGGGGAGAACGATGTATTCGACATGGTCGCGGTTCCAGAGCACATCGACGTGAAGAGAGATCGTATTTTAATTTCGTACGTTACACGCCGTCCTTGCGCGTCGACGTTTCAAGTCGGCCACAAGCGTATTATACGAGTACAAATCCTTTAACTTTCGTGTTAACATCCGGATACGCGCGCGGGTGTCGCTCCTAAAACGAGCGTAAAAAAGAAAAAAAAAAGAAGTTTTCGTCGGGAAGGGGTCATTTCGAGTATAAAAGAAAACGTGTCACAAGAGAGTGAAATGTCGTATTCCTATACTCTATAAATAGTCGTGTGATATTTTTTCCCCGAGATACAGTCGAACCTCTATATTCTTAACTCTCTTATCTCCCCCCCCCTTCGTCTAAATTCTCTATATTCTTAACTCTTATCCTCCCGTGCGTTCCGCTTTCTCCCATTATTTTGCCACCTGGCTACGTAGAATGAAAAGGTCAAGAACAACAAAAAATGACATTTTCGAACGATTAAGGAAAAAAAAAAAATATATATTTTTCATTTTGTGCGCGCGTGCATCGGAACAAAAGTGGGGAGGGAATAAGAGTGAGAGAGTGAATAAGAGGGAGAGTATTAAGAATAAGTAGAAAGTGTGTTTGGGCCCAAAGCGACGAGCCCAAAGATATACGGAGGTACGACTATAACTATCCCGAGAAATTATATCAATGCTTTTTACACTTTTTATAAAACACTCTGTACATCGGCGAAGGCGACCGGACGGATATATACGATCGAATCGACGTATGAGCTCTTTCTTCTTGACGCGTCTCCCTATTCTTAATCAGTCGGAAATTTCCGTAAACTTTATTTTTTTTTATTTTTTTTTCTTACCGTTCGATTTTGATGATTAAAGTGGCGATACTGATCCTTCGCTTCTATACTTAAAAATCATAATAGCTCGCGTTGCATTTCACGCCAACCATTAGAAAGAATAGAGAGATGTTGCTCGGTCTCGCTAAAGGTACGAAGATTCGATTATATATCCGACCGATTTCTAGTTATCGATCCATCGGATCGTTTCTTTGTTCTCCGAAGGGGAAACGATGCCGATTTATCCTCCCTTTGGATTAAATGGAGAGTCGCATTTCACTAGCCTCAATCGACAACGAAACGCGCTCCATTGAAAGGACTCAAGGATATTTTCGGATCGGTTATATCCTATAGAAAAATATTACAGCTTTGAGGATACTACGGAGCACACAAATCGGATACACACAATTCGAATACGACCAATTATGAGGAACAAAAAAAAAAAAAGAGGAATCGGTGAGGGAAGATACACATATTGATCCTCTTGTCCGGAAGAAACACTGCCGATCGCGCAACACGCTTCCGGTCGTACGTCGCAAAACGATCCGGAAGCTATAACTTCAAATCCTTCTCCGGTATCCTCGAGGAGACCTCAAATATTTTTCTATAAGGACTCTCGAGATGTTCTTCGTGATAAAATCGTAAGGAAATTCGTCCTCTATATCAATCAGCAACCAGCGATCGCGTAAAGAATCTACCTTGTTGACCTTTTCCGATGTTTAATTGCAGTTACATGGTTTCGGGATTAACGAGATCCGTTGTTGATAAATCTTGAAACTATTCTATGAAACAGAGAGAGAGAGAGAGAGAGAGTGAGAGAGTGAGTGAGAAAGAGTGATAGAATGTCATCGCACGGTGATCCTCCAATTACTACGTAACTCTTCGATTACGCAACAACAGAATTATTGTCATATATCAGTAGTATGTCCGTAGTAACAGCGATTCACACACGACACCATGTAATAATAACGTCGCGAGCTTTCTCGTATCACTGTATCATCTCTCACCGAAGTGATATATGATGCAAAACCGATCTCAGTCTTCTTTGATACGATACAAAGTACGGGGAAAATTGTGAGAGAGGCGATGATCGTGATACTTGACGATGTACGTGAGTTATATCAATAGCCGATCTCTGAGAATTTACGGAAAAAAAAAAAAAAAAAAAAAAAAGAGCGTACGTAAGGAAACGTAACGGCTGTAACGTCCTACGATAATTGTGAGTCAATACGTGGATGCTGAGAGAGATGCTTCTTTTGTATTATATACGAGAGAGAACGAACGACAAGTACAAGAGAGACTGAGAGTATGTGTGTGAGACAGAAAGAGCACGTGAGCAAGACCAAAACTTTATCGAGAGAGAGAGAGAGAGAGAGAGTTTTTCTGTGCAAGAAAAAAAAACCTAGAAAACAACCGCCTCTTCTCTTCTCGAGAACTTTATTTAGTCGAGACGTAGATGTTTAAAAAATCGGCAAACAGAGGCGTGATAACAGAGTGATAGCGCGGATGTTAACGACGATAAGAGATGAGGACAGGTTTATAAGGTCGATAAGAAGGGAAAATGAAAGAGAGAGAGAGTCGAGAGAGAGAGATTTGTAATATCGGTGCGTCAGATTTAACCATTATTAGCCATATACTTTACTGGAATATATGAATTATTGATGGGAAAAGTCGAAAAAAAAATAAAAAAAAATAAAGAGAGAGGCAAATATGAAAAATCTCAGGCTTATATGTATATTCCTTCGAAATCTTCCTCCGATCTAGAATAGAGAAATCTACATAATTTCGTTCACTTTCTCGCGACATATTTATTCTCCACCCTTTGTGTGTGGGGAATTTTTTTTTTTTTTATTTACGGCTGTCGAAAAACGAAAATTATTATAAGCGCGAGTTTTCGAGCGACGAAGACGCTCTCTGTCACCCGCGTCTCCTTATTTCCGACAATTGTTATTTCGCAGGTAATATTGATCAAATAGGTGACTCGCGGAGGACACGCACGTCCTTAGCGGAGGAGCCTTAAATCCCAGACGAGGAGACACACACTTGAGTCAGTCGTGTATTGACGAGGCGGGGCGGAAGTTCGTCGTCGTATTTCCGAAATATGTCCGAGCAGCAGACGGATTCGTACGACTCGAGACCGGTAACGTCGAAGAAATCGGAGAGGCCGCCGTTCAAGCTGTGCTTCTCGAGGAACCAGCAAACCGGAAGATCCAACGCTTGCGTGTCGAGGACGAACGGTACGTCTCGGAATCGCGTCGAAGATACATACATATGTCATCGTGAAGTTAATTTACGAGTTTCCTTGGCAATTAAAAGTCAAAGATTGCGCGATTTTAATCGACACATCGAACGAGAAAGGATGAAGTAAGATACTTAAACCCATCGCTACTTATATGAAAGAGAGAGATTTAAACTCATAAATTGATTATGCATATATTTGCGAATAAGTTTTCTAATTTAATAATTTTTTTTTTTTGCGCAGTTAAAAAGAGAGACGTAAATTAATCCATTGTCTTCGATAATTAAATTTTTTTTCTCCGATTAACAATTTCCCTTTTTTTATTGCTCACGCAACGATATTTAATCTCCATATTTCATCTGCCGATATATTATAATTGCAATAATTTAGAATATTATTACAAAAATATTCGCTTTGCAAAATGAAATTTTCGAATTTCGATTTCGAGTCCCGTGCCAATCGAGCGTAATACGACCCGAATAAATGCGCACGCGAGGCGCAAAATAAATTATTACAGCGGACTTCGTCACGCCGAAATTCTACTCGAGGGAACTCGAGGACGCGCGGAATGCAGACGTAAGCGACACGCTTGAGAGAATCGCTGCGGAACAGGATGGAAATCCGAGGAGTCTTTATCAATCGCCATTGTTGACCAGTCACACGTAATCCCGACTTCTCGACGCTCTTATCCCGTCGCGATTTCTCGATTAATTGTCGCTCTAACGAAAGTAATTTTCACAATTTCCAGTTACGGTTGGTGGCACGACAAAGGGATCCATCCGAAGGACACGCGATTCAATTTTCACAAGAGAACGTCGGACCTGGTGAGCTTCCAGATGAAGATTTACGCCGAGGATCGAAAGCTGAAAGGTCTTAAACAATGAACGGGGAGAGAGGAGGGAGTAATAAATAATCGATACGATTCGATTTATCAAGTATTCACTCTATGATATATTAACGTACAATATAATTGTATTTTAGTAATAATATTCTAATAAATCGAAATGCGATTACCGTAACAGTGTAATCTTTGCGCTTTTAGGACCAGCAAGTTTATTACGTTAGAGTTAGATATTTTGATTCCACCACGTGTGTGCTATTAGAATAAAAGTGATGACTGAGAAGAAACTTTACAATAAAGACGTCACGTTTTACAAAAAAGATATTTGATTTTAGGATCGGATCTTTCATTCATTTATTTATTAATGGAAAAAGATTCTATATATGTAAAATATGCTACATATCTCTTAGCAAATAATTTGTAGAATAAAAGTCAAATATTTGTACAAGAGTCAATAATGAAAGGAAAGTCAAGGAGAAAACATTGTTAAAGTTAATCGGTTCGGTACAAAGTATGACAGCTGAGAAAACAGCTGATGGGAAAAAGGTCTACTAAATTGATTCAAATAGATACTTCCTCCTTCAAACAACATCAGACATCGTTTATCCTTTATTTAGTAATATCTTCAAATTTAGATGAGAAACGGCTTTAAAAATTTTTGGAGATGTTTTCTTAGATATAACTTTATTTAAAAATCGTAAGAAGCCTTTCTTTTTTTTTTTATAGGCGAAAGTGTGTAAGTTGACACCATCCTATTACGATGAAGCATGCAGTGTATAAAATCCAAAAAATTCAAAAACCATTATCTCTCCTGTTCTATGTGTGTTCAATAATTTTCATAATTTTCGCCGTTGTCTTCGGAAAATAATAACTTTAAATAACAATCACTGAAAATTTCAAAAAACATCGCGAGAAAGTGCCTCTCACTACCTTAAAAACGCCAGGCTCGGCTCCGTTTCGCGGCGCGGCGCGTCGCGTCGCGCATCGATATCTCGCGCATCGATATCTCGCGCTTCGATATCTCGCTCGCGTTCCCGCCGTTTCGCGGCCGACCAATCGGCGGCCGCGACTCGCCGCCAACCTGTCGCGAGGCGATCGGCGTGTCGTCCCGCCGTTGTGCGCTGCCGGCAGCCGTTGGCGAACGATCGTCTCGCCGAGGTGTTTTTTTTTTCGAGACACGAAGAAGAAGAAGAGTGATCAATTTCGCCAGGAAAATAGGAGAGATGAACTCAGCCGTGGTTGATCACGTGGCGCGGCTCCACGAAGAGGACTCCAGCTTGTCGAAATCGGAGGAATTCTCGCCGCCCGAGAGGTGAGACCAACAATTTTCACATCCCGCGATTTCGTACATTCGGTCAGTCTCTCTTTTTGGTTATCGGCTGCGAGAATCTCTCTCTCTCTCTCTCTCTCTCACACACCCTGTTGCTTTTCGGGAGGAAGAATAGGATGAAAGAGGGGGGAAAATCTTAGGCAGGTGTTGTACTCCCGCGCGTGTTCGCAGAAATTTCTCTCTGTCTTTCTCTCTCTCTCTCTCTCTCTCTCCCTCAGATATACATACTCGTATTTCCCTGACCTGATCTAGCCTGACCCTTATTTAGGGAATAGCGTCGAAGGCACAAAATCGACCGTTGCTGCTTTTGTGTTGTGTTTCCTTCTGACAAGCGAAATATACTCGAAATATCGATATTATATATGTATGGCCGAGAGAGTTGACGCTATACCGAGAAATTGCCACGCTTTCAATTCCTCTTTTCTGTGTTTACGTCGGCGATCAGTCTCGGTTATTCGGGGAAATTTATTACAATTCGAGAGAATCGAATCGTCCTGAGGAATCCTGCCTTGAAGAATACTTCAAGTCTTCCTAATTTCTTGCAGGGAATCTCGAGTGTGAGACTTCAATATCTCGAGCAAACGAAGGTTCTGTACGAAAGTAAACAACAGCAAATCACGCGTACTTGCGGAGCAAAGATTAATCTATACAGAAGATAATTTTTTTCTTGTTTGTTCGTTCCTCCTTTGCTTACAATTAGTGACTATAAATTATATAATACACTCCCAGCATCTTTATATTTGCTGTTATGTACGCATGTTATTATTTTTTATTAAAAAGATGTATCTCTCATAAAAAGAAAAAGAAACAGGTACAATCGAGTTGATATAAATCTGTAAGAAGTATAGGCGATTTTATTTATGCGATTGAAGGTAACATTGACAAATATATCACGTTGTGTGACCTCTGTGATTAATATCTAACCACCCACAATATTTGTCCTTTTTAAAACTCTCTACTGTGAGAATTTAATATTAAAATTCGGGAAATATAAGAACTCTTACATACATACACATATATGTATGTATAAAATAGTAATGAACAAAGATTCTCCTTTGTCATCACCCTGGTGGAGCAGGTTTATATAATTTATTTATAATCTCAATTTATATAAATAAGGTAATACATGAATGTTGTACTGAAAAGAATCCTTCATGTTTGCAGCAAACGATTACGCTTGGACGATGGCAGCAATAACAATCTAAACAGTACTGTCAACAGCGAGTCCCAAAATAATACAAGATGGTCATACTCTGGAAATGCCAGTTTCATAGAACCTGAAGTCCTAGAGGACATGGGAGTCGGTATGTTAGAAGATGGCGTAGTGAACTGTGAAAGTACAAAAGCATCTGGAGAATGTGTAATTTTACCGGCGAGCTTAGTTAATAACAAGAAATCATCGATGAATGAAGCTGGCGGCTTCGAATATCAAGAGGAAGTTTATACAACTTCTAATTTGGAAACAGTTAATGCAGAGAGGTTTGTGAGAAAAAAAAGGGAGCTATTTTAAATCGTGTTTTTTTTTAAATTTATTTTTTACTTAAATTATTCTTACAGGATACAACAAGATTCGTACGATATAGATGATCTAGCTGTGTTTGGTAGCGTAGAAAATGAATCTGGCTATTCTTCGAGAGTGGAAGCTGATTATTATGGGGATTTAAAAGCAAGCTTTACTAAAGAAAAGATGAACGCCTCCGCCGATAAGAGTGAGCAAGCTTGTTTAGATCAATTTTGTCTATTTAGGAGAAAAAGGAAGCCTTCCGTCGAAGGCGAAGACAAGTTTAACAAGCTATCGGATGAAATAATTTTGATGATATTAAAATGGCTACCTAAAAAATGTTTGGTAAGAACGTATTTATAATCTGGAAAATTGTACGTGCAAGTATATTTAATTTGTACTTGTACGTGTTTATCATATATATAATTCATATTTGTACATCTATTATTCGCATGTAGGTACGCTCTATGCTTGTGTGCAAACGCTGGTGTCAAATAGCTCGCGACGAAGCATTGTGGACCAGATTAGATCTGGGTAATAAGGTTTTAAGCGAGGGCACATTAGGTCATATATTGCCTCGAGGGGTACAAATTCTAAGACTGGCCCAAGCGGAGATCGCGGATCCTATCCTTTGCGAGGGCAGCGAAGTTCTCAACGACTTATACATCAGTAAATTACAATATTTGGATCTCTCCATGGCAGTTATATCGCCAACCGGTTTGGCCGCGTTATTATCTAAATGTAAATATCTGAAGAAGTTGTCGCTGGAAAATTGTACAGTGAACAGAGACTGTTGTAAAGCCATTAGTCAAAACATTGAATTGGAAGTTTTGAATCTAACGATGTGCAAGAATATGAACGTTGGATGTATTATGGATTTAATGAAACTCAAAAAGTAAGATTATCTATCTCTGTATGTATATATATATATATGCATTGCGGTTCAGTGTTTTCAAGTTTTACACAATTGTTGAATTATATTTCAGTTTAACTGCCCTCAATATGGCATGGTGTTGCTTGGATAGCGAATGTATGACTTTACTTTGTAAAACACTGCCGGCATCTATTATACGTTTGAATATAGCGGGCTGTAGAAAAACAATGACTGA
Organism: Lasius platythorax; assembly: GCA_963971435.1. Classification (NCBI taxonomy): domain Eukaryota; kingdom Metazoa; phylum Arthropoda; class Insecta; order Hymenoptera; family Formicidae; genus Lasius; species Lasius platythorax. The sequence continues at coordinate 14,034,491 of OZ020540.1, forward strand.
CGACAGTAAGTATGTAATGAATTGTGTTATTTATCCTCTTTCACATGCATACATATATTTAAAAAATATATATTTTTTTGTTAATTTCAGATGTGAAAGACTTGTCGAGAAGATGTTCAGCTATTATAGAATTAGACTTGAGTGATTGTGCTTTGCTTACAATTCACACTGTCCATAATTTATTAAATTTTTCAAGACTGGAACACTTATCGCTGAGCCGTTGTTACAGCATTCCGCAGTCTGCGTATATAAGATTGGCTCACATGCCGTGTTTATTATATTTAGACGTTTTCGGCTTGATGTCGGACTCTGTGCTCAAGTCATTACAAGCCAGCTGCCGTGAAGTGCCGGAAATTAACAAGTACCTCCACAGTTCCGTCGCAAGACCAACGGTCGGTATTCGAAGAACCAGTATTTGGGGCCTCCGAGTTAGAGATTGAATTCAAATATAGGCAATATTTTCATCAAGTTATAATAAATCAAGGGACAGAGATTTTACCAAAGGGAAACCGATCTATATGTAATGCTGTATCTTTCAGACTGAACAGACTGAATACTGTATTGATAAATTTTAACTTATTTGGGGAAATAAGGTATTTTTCATTCTTTTTTTCTAAATAAGGTATATACAAACATTTAAAGTTGATAATTTGTTCTCCTAAAAGTTTAATATTGAATTGTTGCTCAGGTATTTTTAGAAGTCTGTACATATATATACTATTAGAATATTGTGTGTGTACTTTTGATACATAAGATGTAGAATTATTGCGGCTGTGCGAGACCGTCTTATATTTACAGATAATCGTGATCTATTGAACTTTGTCTAACAATTATTGTTTTGCTGTATACTGATTTTTACCAGTAAAGATCTCAGAAAATTATTAAGTGTGGCTGGATAAATATGTAACAATAAAGTAACAAAAAAGTTTTTAATTTACAAATATATAATGTTATATATATGTTCTCTTTACATCAAGTAGTTTTGTAATGTAGTTTTTTTTAAATATTTGGGTATAATAGAGCTCTCGTTTTATATTGACGCGCTTTTTGTTCAAAAAGATGATCACAATATGACGTAGCCAATTAGCTTCGCTGTTTCCGTCCCTTTTATTTATGTATATCTTGTATCTTACATTCCCTTCAGTTATTTCTTTATCTATGGTCTACATATTTCTTCCGGAAGCGTGCCGTTTGCCCACGTTGCGATTACCCATAAGCACTTATTACAGCGACCAATGCTTAGGATTTCTTACTAGATTGACCAATCAGAGGATTCCGCGAGCAATCGGTTGTCATCCCCTCCTTTCTACACACACGTGCGCGATCGCTATAGGCATTATTTAGATGCGCAAAAATCACCTATTAAATGACCACAAATACAGGAAACAATATGGCTATCCATTAGCAGAGGCTATAAAAAAGGCTATTTCAAAAGAGATACATATCAATTTTAATATGTTGACATGCATAAAAAAATATGGAAATTGTTCAAGATGTACACAGATTTTAAACTTTTTTTAAATTCTCAAAAGAGGTTGACTTTTGTCATCAATAATATATAATGCTTGTCAGAGAAATAAAACTAATTTAAAAATTGATAGCGATAAAGTGATATAAAAAAAAAATAGTAATTGTATAATTGTTTTTTTTATCACCTTATTATCGCTATAAATTTGTAAAATAATTTATTATAATTATTATTATATATGTACTTTTTTTTATCTAATTTCGTGTCTCACAAAATTATACATAATATATTATAAATATTAAAATTTTACATTTGGATTTTACGCCTGTTTTGTGGCCAAGAGCTGATTGGTCGCCGGCCGTCATTACGCGCATGCGTAAAAACACTTGTGTTTTTACCATCGTGGATCTAGTGACTTTTCGCGCCTCCCTTGCAAGCGTGTCACCAGCACGAAACTCTCGCATGCGCTTCGTTCCAAAAAGGAAAAAAAAAAAAAAAAATTCAGCCATATTGGTGTGTTGTATCGCTGTTTCTCAGTGATTTCGAAGATCAGCTAAGGTATCTCTCCCCCGAAGATCCGTGACGCCGTTTGTCGCGCGTCCATCCGCGATCCTCTCCCGGGACCCGCGATCTGCGATCGTTTTTTTTTTTCCGCGGATCCCGGGCTCGCGGTTCGCGTCGATCCTCCCCGATGTTCCAAAAAAAAGTTTGGTTAACGTTGCCACCTTGGATCGCTCTCGCTCTCTCGCCTGTCGAGAAAAACCTGTCGCGAGATATTACGAGACATCTCTCTCTCTCTCTCGCGCGCGCTGTCTCTCTCTTCTCTCTCTCTCGCGCGCGACACGCTTTTCTCTCGCGAGAGTCCCCGAGGATGCTCCGAGGAAGATATATCCTCCATAATCGACGAGCACCGCGCGCTGCTGTATCTCTTATGTCAATCTACCTGAACCCTCGTCGCCCTCGGAAAGCCCCTGTCATCCCTTTATCTGTTTTCGCTCTGTCGAGGTTCGCGATATTTCGTACAGCAACAGGTACACGTCCCGATCACGCGAGATCCCTACGGATGTCTCTTTATTATGTCTCTCGTACACTTGGACGTAACAGCTGACGAGGTCCTCCTCCGCGTATTTTCTTTATCCAGCCTCGATTCTTCGAGGAAAATCGCATCACGGTCCTGTTTTCCGCGTGTTAGTTTTTCGTCAGTATCGATCTGGCCCTACAGATATTTCCATAAATTTCGCGATATCGGATATCGTCCGGTGGAAAAAAAAAAAAAAAAAAAAAAAATGAAGTGTTATGTTATGCAACAGAACCTTGCGTATTCGATATTTTTGTAAGATGCCTTTTATAATACTTAGCTTCATAGAACAATGTACTTGCGACTAAACACTTACGCTTTATTACGAGTTACTGGTGTTAATTGTTTTTTTTCTCTTTTTTTATAGAAGATAGTTCATCATGACGGATTCCATGAAATTTGGTCCAGAATGGTACGTAACTTCTATCGATAGTGAAAAGTTGATTCATAGTTTACATTTGTGTTTACAGTAATGTGATTATATTTATTTTGTGTATAGGTTGCGCACTGGTGGTAGTGGCGGAGGTGGCGGAGGAAGCACAACCTTGAGTACACCTCGTTATCAATTGGCAGAGCATAGATACGGTCGGGAGGAAATGTTGGCCCTGTTTGATCGCAATTATAAACCTCCGGAGGCCCTAACAACTTTTACATCCTTGTATGTAGAGAAAACTCAACTTCCATTGGCTCTTGTACAGATGACAGAGGATGAAACGGTGATTAGACATATACATATTGTATATTAATATCGCGATACATTCTATATTATATGATTTATATTTTTATCGCGCAAAGTAACAGTCTATAATTTTATTTATTCCTGGTAATAGTAGAAAGAAGAAAGCTGTCAAATTATGTTATTCTACTATTATATACTTTTGTTTCTCACTTCTCCCCTTCCCTTGGCTTCATTCTATATTAGGAACTATCTAAAAATATAATACTGGAGTTCTCTCTTACCTTAATTCTTCTTTCCACCAAACAACTTGCTGTTTTGCGTTTTGAGAATAATTTGTTTTTCGATTAATTCTTTTTTTTTTTTTTTTTTTTTTTTTGTTTACCCAACATTATCTTTTTAAGTTTTATATGTGTACATACATGTGTGTATGTGTACATTAATATTAAATATTTATATTTGAATTCATAAAAAAATGCAATAAAAATATCAATGAAAAGCAGAGTAGTTTTTTTTTTTTTTCAATAAGTATTTATTCTATTTTCCATGTTTCTCACACAAATATGTTTTTTGCTGCTTTTATCAGTATTATTTGGAAGAAATAAATGTTCACTCTTTGAAGCATATTTTTACATAATTTTTATTATATCCAGGACTATCTTCTTTCATGTTACTATTTTAAAGTTGTAAAAAATGAGAATAAGTTTATTTGAAAAAAATTATCTTTTTTTTTGTCATTTGTTATATAACGCTCAAGTACATGTGCATCTTCTTTTAGCGTATGTGGAATGGAATAACTAATATCGGTAGCCGTGGGAGAGGTAGCAGCGTGGATCGTGGACGCGGTAGAACTGGAAGAGGAGGCTTATACTCGTCTCATTATTCACGCGGAATCGGTTTCGGGGACGATTCCGGTGATGGGATACGAATCGAGGGCCAATCATTCCAGGTACATAGCTCCTGTTCTTTTCTCACTAGGAGAGATGATCTTCTCTTCGATATATATTTTTTTTCTGTCTATTTCTTATTCTTCCAATGTCCGTGAATTTTACAAAAATAAAGAAGAGATAATACTCGTTGATCAGAAGATCATAATTAGATATAAAAGTAGAATCAAGCTACCGCAGGATGAAGGAAGCTTTAAAGAAAGTTTTTATTTATAGGGAAGAAATAGGCCGTTCGATAGATCTCAAAGTGAACGAGGCTGGCCAGAGAGAAATGGTGCTTCAGATCCGGGAGAATGGAACGGCTCGACTAGTCCGAGGAAAGAACTAAGTCGCGGGACTAGTGGTAGCTCACTTATGGAAAGTAATTGGAGACGTCATCGCGGAGGAGGAGAGGATGATGACGGTTGGCGCAAGTGGGGTAAGTATGCGCGCATCGCTTCGTACATTCAAGAAGAGATCTTGTATTCAGGGTGTCTACTCCCTGGACAAACCGGAGATCGTTAGGGATTTTTTTTTACCTTGAAAAGTCCGGGAATTCTCATGGAATTTTATTGAGACTCAGGGAATCTTTTCAAAAAATTTAAATAAATTAGTACTCCTTCGTTATTAAATTATTTTTTGTTTTATATTTTTATTTTATATTTTTGCATATATCTTTAGCGTTTAGATGTAGTGATATATTGCACTTTGTATTGTCCAAATTAATGGATTTTACGATTAATAAATCAATATTAAATGCTAGAAAAACTGCATTTTGGTAACTTTTTTTGTAATCGTATGAAAACAGAAAGCGCATACAATGAAGAAACTTATTTTAAAAAGCTGCATCTACAAATTTTCTTATTTTACTTGGAATTTTAAACGAAAATATCTGAAAGATGAGGGCATTTTTTTACAAGCTTTGAGTAGACACCCTGTTATTCATATATACATACATATGTGCTTATGTGATAAAACGAGATATTTATTTTAGGAAGAAGTAGTTGGCGCGAGGGTGGCAATATAGATCGAGATAGGTTGGACCGAAATGATGGTGACGGGGAGGAAAGCAGAGGCGGTGGGCCGGGAAGATGGGAACATCGGGGAAATCACAGACCTTCCCACGACTCGGGTCATCATCCGCCACCTCGTACCGCTCGCGCTTGGGAATCGAATCATCATGACAATCACGACAATCTACCCGAGTGGTTAATATTAAATATTCTATTATCATGCTGTTTGTAATACATTTAATATTTTTTTTTTACTTTATTTCACAAACTTGATGATTTCAGGGCGACGGAAAATCCGAGCGAAAGCGGCGGCAGTTTCGACGCTTCGGGCGCGTTCCACGGTGGAATGTATTCGGACGACGATGAGGACGGTGTGGCGGGTGCTTCCCAACAAGGCAGAACTCGACGCGTTTCGGAAGGCAGTGCTTCAAACATAGTGAAATCTAGTAACAAGACATTGACCTTCGGAACGGGTTCTGTCCAATCGTTGAATCGCCATACGAATAATACAGTCGGTACATTAAGTAAGGAACGATCGAAACCACCAACGTTGGATTCACTCGAGGACAAGGATAATTCTATAGGAAAAGAGAGGAGATGTAATTCGCCCACCGCCAAACCTCCTCCATCGGTTGCACCGACGACCGAGAGCATTCCCGCGAAGACCTTGACGACACCTTCGGATCTTTTGCAGAAGAAGACCGTCGTAGGATCCGCGAAAGCGAATAAAGTCGAGACCGGTGAGAAACCTGGCGAACCCCCGAGTGGAGCTCACGATAAAGAGAACACGCAGACGCAGGAGGTTAAAAAAGAGCCGCAAATAACTGCTACCGCGATCAATCGACAGGTTCCTTTGGAGCAGTCGAAGCTCGTGCATAATCCGGGAACTGCTAGCATCAGGCAGAGAACGGAGGACGACTTCGATAGAATGAAGGAAGAGGCCGATGCGTTGGTAGCCAAATTAATGGCGGATGAGGAAAGCCACAAAGAGAAGACGATCGCTACCGGCGTCCCGTCCGGAATTAGCGGTAATCAAACCTCCGCGGTTTCCGCCACGGGTAATCAGGAAAAATGGTTTTACCGCGATCCACAGGGCGAGGTTCAGGGACCGTTTTTAGCCAGCGAAATGGCCGAGTGGTGCAAAGCTGGTTACTTCACTACGGGATTGTTGGTGAGAAGAACCTGCGACGAGAGGTACGCCACGCTCGGTGATTTGATCAAAATGTGCGGAAGAGTACCCTTCACACCTGGTCCACCAATACCTCCTCTGAAGGTAGATTGACATATTTATTTTATAATGCATTCCTTTTAAATTTTTATATTCTATTTTTATTAAATTATTTTATTAACTGATAACTTGGATGTGTAGTGTAAATAGCTTGGAGTTGAATAACCGAGAGAAAAAAGTGAAAGGAAAATTCGTTTTATTTGTAGTCATCTATATTCAAGTTTGTGATGTTCATTACTATTATAGATATATTTGCATTAATATCAAATATATTTTTATTCGTAGCTGTCGGAACAAGTGATCCCGCCTGTTCCTACTACCGTACCAGCCGGGTTGGCCGCCAGTGCTATACCGAAGTCCGGAATAGAGGATCCGATATTGATGATGACGTATCAGCAAATGCAGATGCTGCACAATCAAATGTTGTTCAGGCAGATGAGAACGTCGGCGATAGCGAAGTTGTCGCAGTCGGAGCATTGGACGACGCTGAGTCCAATAGAGCAGAATCAATTGATTCTCCAATGCGTCATACAGGACGGAATGCAAGAGATTCCGGAAGTACCGATTTCGACGAACCCGTTTGTGCCTCACCTCGCGTCTCAGACGACTAATCCTGTCATGCAGCTTTTTACTCAGATGCAACAGGTAGGATACTGATGCAACTGCATCAGTAGGCTAATTCGACACGTCACGTTTTACATCGACATTAAGCATTAAGGACGATATTATGGACGCATATTTTTCGCGCAGGCGAAGACGCAACCCGAGACACATCTGCCGACGAATCCGCACGCGACCGCATCGTCCCATCCGGCTGCAGTAGATCCCATACAGCAGCTGATCCAACAGATGGGCGGTATACAGAATCTGCCTGCCATGCAGCAATCAAATATCGCTCCGACCCCCGCGCCGACGCAAGAGGACAATCCGATAAAAATTCTGCTACGTCAACTCAACACGAACGGCCATCCTCAGGCACCCCACATGGACACTGTCTGGCCGCAACCCCCGCCGCAAATGGCTCCCCAGTTTAACGCGCAGAATTGGTTAGCGCAGGTGCGTCGCGGTCGCGTAATATTCAAGTTTGCACAGATACAGAAATTATATGTGAAGTGTGCAAAGTCGATTCAATCTCGTTCATTCATATTATTTCGATATCTAATCTTTTTCCAGGTTGGGCCCATCCCCGCCATGCCGCCTGGACAATTGCCCGGTTCTCTGTGGGATCTGCATGCTAAAGATATGAAAACCGAGCAGCAAATACTGGTAACACTCGATTTTGCTCGACTTTCGAATGTTGTTCTATGTAGAAAAACTAATGCGTTATTTTCTCTCTCTTTTTTTTTAGGAAGAACAGAATCTTAAGCTACAAGAGGATAGGAAAAAGGAAGAGTTAAAGAAGCAGGAAGAATTGCAGCGTCAAGCGGAGGAGGAGAACGCGAAGAGGAAGCAAAAGGAGGAACAAGCTAGACAAGTCGAGGAGGCGAAGCGTAAAGACGAGGAGAGGAAGAGAAAGGAAGAGGAGAAGAAACGAAAAGAGGAAGAGAGACGCAAGCTAGAGGAAGAGCAGAAGAAGAAGGAGGAGAAGAAACGCAAGGAAGAGGAGAAGAGACGCGAGGAGAAGAGAAAGCAGGAAGAGGAGAATTTGAAGAGAAAACAGGAAGAGGAGAGAAGAAAGCGAGAGGAGCTTAAGAAACAGGAGGAAAAACTGAAGAAGGAGGAAGAGAAGAGAAAGAGATTGGAGGAAGAGCAAAAGAAGGAAGAAGAGAGACTCAGGTGTGTGTCGATGATGTGGAATTGTGCTCGAAGCTAACGAACAAACGCGTTCGAATGAAACTTACCCCTTGTTGAAACTTTACAGAAAAGAAGCGGAAATTCGACGGCAAGCGGAAGCGGAGGAACAGGCGCGTCGCGCGGAACAACGACGAAGGGAAGCCGAGGCGCTGCGCAAGCTTCAGGAACGAAATAAGGCTCCGTGGGCTCAGACTCCGCGCGCGATGGCTCCTGCCGCTCATACCGCCTCGCTCGCCGAGATTCAAAGATTCGAGAGGGAGAAGAAAGCGGTAAGACGACGCAGCATCTCTTACATTTGTTACGCGCGCGATTGACGTATGCACGTCTAATCTTTATTGCTATCTTACAGGAAGAGCAACGGCTTCAACAACTGATGCAGCAACAACTGGCGCAGCAAAAGGCGATAGAAGCGGCGCAGGAGGCATCGGTGACCGACTCGTCCAAGCGATTGCAGTTCAAATGGGCGGAGAAGGCTATCGCTGCCAGTAAACCGCTTCAAGTGAAGAGTCTCGCGCAGATTCAGCAGGAGGAGCAGGAACACATCGCTAAGGTAAAGGTACTTATTGCTTCCTGAGTACATCAACTGACGATGAAATAATATTGTTCATCCGTAAAAGTGATTCGTGAAAGATGAGAAATGAAAATGTTCCTTCCTCAGCAACAGGAAAGGGAACGGCAGGAAAAGGCCGGTCAAAAGGAATCGGCGAGTATGCTGCAGAATGCCGGGATATGGGGTACGGCGTCGCAGTGCTTGAATTGGGCCAATTCGAGCACGTCGACGAGCCAAGCGTGGTCCACCAATTCTGGCAGTAGTGGCTTCTGGGACGATCCTGCGCCCGTCAAGTCGTCCGCGACTATGAAGCCACCAGCTGTCAAACAAGCTGCGACCGCGAAATCCAATACTCTCAGCCAGCAGCAGCAGCAGCAACAACTGCAACAGAATAGTAACAATAAGGCGTCCAAGAGCAAAAATAAGAGGGAGGAGGAACTGGTGAAGAAACTATTCGAACAGAACACTGCCAAGACCGACGAGTTCACACAATGGTGTAACAAAGCGTTGAACGGTATACAGGCGTCTGTGGACAGTAAGTATCACGCGTCGAGCTTATCACTCGCATCGAATTCCTAGTATTACACCTACTATCATGTGCATTCGCAGTCCCTACATTCGTTGGATTCCTGCGGGACATAGAATCGGCTTACGAGGTGAAGGAGTACGTTCGCGATTATCTCGGCGATACCAAACAGAGCACGGAATTCGCCAAGCAGTTCTTAGAGAAGCGAAGTAAATGGCGATCGGCGCAGCGTCCTCAGGCACAAGCGGACGATCTGTGCAAGCCGGCACCGGCCATTAATCCTAATGCACCTGCAGAATTTCAAGAAGTAAAGGTACGCGCGCGCGTTCCTATTCTTGAAACGTTAGTAACTAGTTAGTGATGGGATTAAGTATCTTACAAGTAGGTTCGAATTTGTTTGCATGGTTTCGAACTCTCTACATCGGAAAAAAAACCTACTTTCAAGTAGACTCGAACCTGAACGAGATAGGTTCGAACCTCGAAAAACAATAACATATATCCCTTCTTCTTCTTTTAGGGAAAATCCAAGAAACCAAAGAAGGGAAAGATGTTCAAGGTGGACAACAGGATCCTTGGCTTCAGCGTGACCGCGGCCCCCGATCGTATCAACGTAGGTGATCGCGATTACGGTGAAGGAGTCTGAGCTGTTTCGCCAATTTTACCTCGCGGAAATGATGCGACGCTCTCGATTTACACATCGCAAAAAACGGTTCGTTATTTATTTATTGTAAATGCCAAAACGGATGCTGCTGAGAAGGACCACCAACCCGCCAACTCTAGGGTAACTTCTTTGAAGCATACAAACACTTTTTACGATCCAAGGAGGGAACTCGATCGTATCCTTCAAATCGATGACAGTCTTAGGACTGTGGCTCTGAGCGTGGCGTTATTTTCTTATTAACATTAAACAGAAAAAAAGCTCCATTGTACATATTACTCAAAGATGAATATTTCAGAAAGAAAGAGGAGGACGGACTTACTTTTTCCTATGTATGTACGCGCGACAATTAAAGTTGGAAACTTTTATAACATTTCATCACCATTGTCATTTAAATCCCTAAGCCACAAGACGAGAGAGAAAAAGGGAGAGAAAAAAGATATACAGAGATATAACAAGCTGTATGGCAGTCAATAGCAATATGTGTATGTAAAGGTGTTCGACAAGAGAAAGAAGTAATATATATATATATATAAAAATATATATACACACACACACACACACACACACACATATATATATATATATATTAAAACGTGCTTGTGTTGTGAGATCGCGAAAACCATCGTCTCTGCGTCTCAAGTATTGAATATATATGCGGTGCGTCAGTATTTGTCCTCACTGAATCCTATGGATTTTTCGCTTCGTCGCAGAGATATATTCGTCGAGAAGAAGGAAGATTCGCGCGCTTTGTATTATTTGTACGACAGATTTTACGGAAATGATTTAATTCTCCCCCTCCATGCATTTCGAGCACGGAAAAAATCTCTTCCTCCACTTTTTTTAATACTTTTTCGCCATCATAATAATACCGCAATCGTAATAACGATTTACTCTAAGCAGAATTTCATGTACACACAACAGTAGTATTACATACGCAGATAATTAATGATTAAGAACTTGAGACTCGCGTTACACTCTCTGTAACAACATGAATGAGCAGCGAGAGAGAAAGAGATATTCAACATACTCTTTCCTGATATTAAGAGTATTAATTATGAAATAAAACTAGCAATTCAGCATAGCATTCTTGATTAGAGAAACTTTTGATTCCGCAGTAGAAGAAACAGAGCAATAGCGATTTAAAGGCGATATATTTGTATTATCAATTCCACACAATCTCGACAACGTAGATGAAATTGTGACATCACTGATAACCGCATGTGTGGATCTCACTCGTAGTCTTCTTGTAGTCGATCTAATAGTAAAAAAAAAAAACTTGAAGACTTCGAAAAAACTTACACCCGGGGAGACTTAAATGATACACAACACGTGATCAGAGAGAGGCGGAGTACTTTTTTGTAAAGTTTTATTTTATAACTCTCTTGTAAGTGTCGTAGTTAAAAGATCCGTAAAGGGGAACCTTTTTAGCACTTTTTAAGGACATTCGTTTCGTTATTTCTTAAATAGACTAATATACATCGACAGATGCGATACTGGATAAGGATGTAATGTTGCGACAGACCTGACCACTCGTAATATTATGATGGTTGTTAACTAAGGTTCATCGATCTTCTCTTATCTAAGATTATAAAAAAAAAAAAAAAAAATATAGGAGAAGACCATAGATCCTTGTACGTGAAAGATTTATGTATAAATAAATTAATGTACAGAGTATACGCGCGGTGATGATTAAATAAACAGACGAAAGCGATAATTAAAAAATAATTAATATTGTATCAATATTCTCTATTATTGTATTTAACGTACAACGTAATTGAAATAAATATTATTATTTTTAATTTAACTTTCTTATTGTTTTATATCAATTTTAATATGTTATCAATCGCAGAGTTGAAGTATTCTAATATATACAATAATGTATCGAATTTTTATTTTAAAGTACGAATGTTGTATCCTTTTTTTTTTTTTTTACATTTCGTACACTTGTATACTCTGTATGCGTAGATGATGACCGCTGGCTGAACGAAAGTACGGCAGATTTTTTAATCGCAGCGTTCAAGATAGAGAGAGAGAGAAAGAAAGAGAAAGAGAGAGATGAAGTTACGAAGAGAAAAAATACTCGTGAAAAAAATATCAATTATATAACGCGCGGTCGGTGAATTACACGAACACGAATTAACCTTTCTACTCCACACATATTGCTACAAATAACTGCTTAAAGATTAGCGCGAATTGTTTTAAAACGTAAGCACGAACTATCCGTAATACACACACGACGATATTTTGTAATGCTAATGATGCAATAAATATCTTTCTTAAGCATATGTAACTATATGTGTATGCGGAGTGCGAGCGACGTTGGATATCGTTACAAATTGTTATACGTGTTACGCATTGATTCATACGAGATGTCACACACATGTATCATAATAAAAAAAAAAAAAAAAAATCCACACATTTAAGGATAAAGTATTATTTTCATAAACGAACTGACGTCGGATGTTGAACATCATGCGCTATTATATTTGTTTTTGGAATGATACACAGAGATTACAAAAAGCAGCACGATATAATAAATAAAATTGTTATAAACAGTCGTGTCAGTTGTAATAATTTTACATACAAGTATATGACGATATTTGTACTTTTTCCTTTCGCGTGTCATTATTTTACGCACACAACATCTTTACATAGATATATATATTTATATTTCTTCTTTAGAAATTTTCTTGATAAATGCAACGCACACGATAATTGTTCTCCTTCACGACGTAACAATAATTCCAGAGAATGTGAATTTTTTGGAATGTTTCCAAGGTATATATGGACTGTATGAAATACTTGAACACATTGAGAAGTTTACATTCCAGGCTTCTATGACGGTCAATCGTTTTTTCCTTTCCCGTTGGATGGCAAAACTTGAATCTCGTTGTAGTCCCGCGCAATATCGATGTACTGAAAATTTAATTATTTATAATTATAAACGTGAAGAGAGAAATCCCTTTGATATACACTGGATATACGCTGCATATACATGATACGAAGAGCAAAAACTAAATATATAAGTCAGTAATAAAGCGAAAAATGTATATAAATTAGCAAAATATGCATGTATAATCCTGAATATTTTACCTTTCTAGGAACGAAGAATTCCAGAACTTGTAGTATTATGTAACACAAAGACACCACAAGCAGATAGGCCAATACACCGCTTTGCAGCTGACTCGCCAATTGCTGTCCCAGATTTCTCTTCGCTTCGCGTTTCACCAAATTGTACACTATCTCTGTACGTTTCGTGATGTTGAACCAGTTGTAATATAAGCCTATTCTCCTGTGCATCTCCAAGGGACATATGACGTTGCCTCTCTTGTAGTCGGCTATAGCCGTCTCCAACCCTTCGATTAACGCTGATACAGTGGGTTCGACGAGATAAATCAGATCCGGTGGCAAAACTTCTGGAATCCCTCCGACCTTCGTCGACACTACTTGTAAACTGCAAAACGATATTTATTACTCACATTCGACGCTTGGCAAAATTTCGTTGGCACAGAGAAGAAAATAGGTTGAAAATTATTTATTTAAAATTAAATTTTTCAATTGTCCTGAATCAACTAATCAATTCAGGGTGTTTACTCAAATCTTGTAAAAAAATTCCCTGAGAGTTCTCTCATCTTCCAAGTATTTTCGTTTAAAATTCCAAGTAAAAGAAAATTTGTAGATGCAGCTTTTTAAAATTAGTTTCTTTATTTATGCGCTTTCTGTTTTCTATTCATACGATTACAAAGAAAGTTACCAAAAATGCAGTTTTTCTAGCTTTTCTATTTCATATTGATTTATTAATCATAAAATTAATTTGGACAATAACAAAGTGCAATATATCATTATATCTAAAAGCTAAAGATATATGCAAAAATATAAAATAAAGATATAAAACAAAAAATAATTCATTATAATTTTCGAAAAAATTCTGAGTTTCAATAAAATTCCATCAGAATTCCCGAATTTTTCAAGATAAAAAATAATCCCTGACAATCCCCGGTTTTTCCAGGGAATAGTCACCCTTAATCAATTTTAAATTTAACTTAATTTAGCCTAAATTTAATATTAAATTTTCTTTCACAATTTATTTAAATAAATAAGTAAACCAATTTAAGCTCTTAATTTTTCAAATTTCCTCTTATTTAATTTTTTCCTATTTCTTTGAAATTTCTAATATTTATTGGATAAACTCAGAGTTGAAAAAAAGATATAAGACGAATAATTTTGCAGACTTTTACTGTGTAACAAGAGATAGGAAAATAGAATGTTTACCCGCAAGAAGCTGCCTCTACGATAGCCATGCAGTAAGCCTCTGTCAGACTCGTATTGAGAAAGATGTGACCCTTATTCAAGACGTGCTTGACTTGAGAGTGCTCCAGACTGCCCAGCAGAGTGACTCGGTGCTGCAGCAGATTTCTCTCCCTCACTTCCTCTATCAGCCATCTCTTCGGCCCATCCCCGCCGATTAGGAATTGTACATTCTTATGACGTAAACAGATCTCGGGTATTATATGGGCTAGAAGATCGACGCCCTTCCTATACACCAATCGCGATACTATTACTATGGTAACTGAAATTGACAGTTACATTACGATAATTAGAGAATAATGCGTTTCTAACGTAATAACGATGTAATGTAATGTAATGTATATAAAACAGGATCTCTCGTCAAGCTTACTAAATTCGTTGCTTCGTTTACTGACGTCAGGCATAAACAGCGCGGTGTCGACGGCATTTGGGATAACCGATACCTTCTCCTTCTTCACTTTGGCCCGTAAAACTGTATTCTCCTTTCCGATATGGGACACGCATATGCAATGATCGCAATCGACCAGCGATATCTGGAGAAATTTGTTTGTCAGAATAGCCGACGCGTCCGCGAAACCGAAGAGCGAGTGATCTGTGAAAATTGTCTGCAAAACGTAGCGTTAGTAGGCATCTCGTGCCGTCTGAAAAAAAAACGCCTAGTGTAGCCATCGTCGACTTACTTTCAGTCCCATTAATCTGCCGATCAACATTCCCTCGTGGGCTAAGGCGGAGAACGCGGAATGTCCGTGTATTATCTGTATCTCTTCCCTTACAAAAATATACCTGATAAGCGGAAGAGAGCATATCATCGTCGGAAGAACGCATTGATTGTAGAAAACCTTGACGGGAATGTAATATACCTTAAATAAAAAAACGAACGTTAAAGATCAATCGATCGAAATAAGGACGAAATGAGATAATGAAGACGAGAAGAGTACGCAGCGCTCACTTTCAATCCGTTTGTCATGTATCGCACGCCTACTCTATCCCCGTAGGAATGTGTGAGTATCACCACTTTGTGTCCGTGCTCCAGCAGACATTGGGACAAGTTGAAGATGTGCTCCTCGACGCCGCCCATGTTTGGATAAAAGAAATCCGAGACCATGCTGGAAAAAAATTCATACACGTCAGATACTATATACAAAATTTAGATGAGACGTACTTTCATAAGCAACGCAAGACAGAAGCTATAGCATAGCGTGTGTTTTATTATATATTAATTATTATTATATATTATGTATTTATTATTATTATATATTTATTATTATTATATTAAATATTTATATTATATATTATTATTATTATTATATTATATATTTATTATTATATATAGTATATATATCATATAAGTACGAACCATATCTTGTGTTTGACACCGTTCATTTTCACACCCATACATGATTCATACTGATCCGACGATTTCAATTTCGCGGATTGTAACTCCCCTTTTGATAACTCTCTCCCGCCCTCTCTCTCTCTCTCTAATTATTATCTAATTATAGTCAGTTCAGCCACGTTAATATTATACATCTCTAATCTAATCTCCGATTAGATTTACTCATAACGATAGATGCATTACGCGATGCTTTTGGAAAGCATTCTAACCCCCCAAACACACAAGAAATTTAATTCGCGCGAGATTTGACGCATCAGCTGTTGACGGAACCAATCGAATTGCCGAATTTTTTCTTGCCGGTTCTTTGAAGTAATATTTTGTGAAAAAATCAGAATCGTCCTCAATATTATGGTATATTTATTGTAAATTCATCGGAAATGATATGTATGTACGTGGAACTTTGACGATGACAATTGCAATATTGAGGATATTTAAATTAATTGCACACGTGCCTTTTACACGGTTCTCCCTATATAAGTGTCCTTTTTTGTCAAAAACGCGTTCCGCTTGGCGCTTTCGACGAGACGTTTTGAAGCCGCTCGATCGACCAATCGGAGCGAAGAGATCTTTCGTTCTTCTCGTCCTGATTGGACAATCGAACGTTTCGAAACGTTGCATTGGAAACATTTTTTTTTGTGTACATACAATGTGTAAAAAAAAAAAAGAACGCTCTTTTCTATTCCTAGAAACAATTTGAAAATGCCGTGAAAATCAATGAAAGAAAATCGAGATGTATATTTTTTCTTAGATTTCATTGCGCATGCGCGAGAAAAGCGTTATTGCACATTGCTCTCTATGCATGCATGCACATCATAGATGTTTGGCATCCGACAAGGTAAATAAACGCGGGGGTGTATTTATGAAATTGAATTGACATTTTACGTAATATGCCGATCCTGGATAAAAGAAAGGGTGATGATATTTTGGCTTTGGTCCCCGCCTCGAAAAGGACCAAGAATGAAGTCGTCTTCAGCAGCAGAGAAAAGGCGGTCGTGCAAAGCGTAAGTTATAACCTAACCTAACCTCGCATCTCTTTATTTTCGACAGCGTTTTAGTCCGCGAGCAAGATATAATTTTCTTTCTAGAAAATGTAAAATATTGATATGATAAAATTTTGTGTATATATATTATAATGTAATATATAATAATAATAATATATATTATATTATATATTATAATAATATATAATAATATTATTGATGTGATAAAATTATATTATATATAATATAATTATATTAATACAATTTTATTGATATGAAAAAATTTTTAAAAAGGGTCCACCGCGAACATCCTCCCTAATGTCGATGATAATGTTGCTCGAGGGGCACCAGGGGGACATCTTCTCTCTGGAATTTCATCCGGAAGGGCAGTATCTGGCATCCACGGGATTCGATCGACAAATCTGTACGTCTTATCTTTAATCGAACCGTTAACGCAATTAAATTCTGCTCGCTTTGTTTAATAAAATGATCATTCGTGACTCGCAGTCATCTGGAACGTTTATGGAGAATGCGAGAATATCGGTATAATGACTGGACACAGCGGCGCAGTGATGGAATTACACTTTAGTCCGGACGGCAATCATCTGTACACGGCTAGCACAGACATGACGCTGGGTTTGTGGGACATAGTGGCTGGAACGCGAATCAAAAAGCTGAAGGGCCATACTTCGTTTGTGAATTCTGTGTCGGGCGCGCGAAGAGGTCCCACGCTACTCTGCTCGGGCAGCGACGACAGCACGATACGTATCTGGGATCCCAGGAAGCGGGGTCAATGTCACACTTTGAACAACACGTATCAGGTATCGTACTTACACCTCAATAATGCGTTTAGTGTGTGGATAACAATTATAATATGTCTACACAATTATAATATTATATTTATTTATCATAATATATATTATATATTATGTTTACACAATTATAATTAATATTTATTTATTTTAATATATATTATATATATATAACATATATAAATTTTATATATATTATTACATTATTATATAATATAAAATAATAATAATAATATATTATTATATATTACATTATAATACATATAGACAAAATTTTGTCGATTGTAGGTCACTGCGGTGACTTTTAACGACACGGCGGAGCAAGTGATCAGCGGCGGTATCGATAACGATGTAAAGGTATGGGACCTTCGAAAAAATGCGGTGCTTTACAAATTGAAGGGACACACCGACACGATTACCGGATTGAGTCTCAGTCCCGATGGATCGTACATACTTTCCAACGCTATGGATAACATGCTGAAGATATGGGACGTACGGCCGTTCGCGCCCTACGAACGCTGCGTGAAAATATTGTCCGGACATCAGCATAACTTTGAAAAGGTATGTTTTTTTTTTCTTTTATCTATGATAGCTGGAAAGAAGAGGGAGAAGAAACATCTATGCTGTAAACTTTAGTGAGTTGATCGGAAACATCGCATTTTTAGAATCTTTTGAGATGCGCCTGGTCGCCGGACGGCAGCAAGGTCTCGGCTGGATCGTCGGACAGATTTCATTATATTTGGGATACCACGAGTCGTAGAATATTGTACAAATTGCCGGGACACAACGGATCTGTGAACGACATTGATTTCCATCCAAAGGAACCTATAGGTACGGAATAATTTGTAATAAACGTTCTCCTGTTTTCATATATGGAGAGAACATTTATCGTAGGAAAATATATATATTTTTTTAATTACTTTGCACACACATACACATACGATATGACAATCGTATTTTTTCAGTGTGCTCGGGATCTAGCGACAAACAAATCTACTTGGGCGAAATCGAATCCTAATAATAGTGGAATTACTGGTTTAAATGGACACCGAATTGTTTACATATTTATGCGCTTCTAAGAAAATAACAATGTCTCTTCAAACATCGGCAATTTCTCACAGTTTGATTTTTCTTCCTACATTTCGTGAGTTTTTTTTTTTTTATTTTTATACCCAACATGATCCAAAAAGTCAGAAATGGAATGTTGGCTCCTCGATTTTTGACATTTGACCTCAATTTAGGGCAGCAAATGATACCGTTGAATTTGTCTTGACGAGCACTTTTAAAATATATACATTTCCTCAAAACTGTTCTGACACTTCGTAAGTACGAATCTGTCTCGAGACAGTCACGTGGTCCATCGCGTATGAGGTCAGATTACAAAAAATTCCTCCGTGTGACATCACTAATTTGAAATTAAGGCCAATCACAGTCGGGCATTCTACGTGTAAGAACTTGACTGTGATTGGTCGATTAGCCAAAACTTTTTCAGGTGTCATGGCCTTTAAATATAGTCTTCTTACGAATCGAATATTAAGATTAAATTCCTTTATAGTTGAAAATTTTCCGCAAAAATGATATTTTTTTCAAGTCGGGAAGAAGGAGAGGAAAAACAAAGAGTGCAAGGAGTTCAGCTACAAAAAGAACAATACCACCTCTATACACTATATGACATATATATATATATATGTAATATTTATAATTAAATATATACATTTTCGCACACATTTCGCTGGCTCGAAAACAGCAGCGCGACATCTCTGGTCGCGCGCGCGTGCGCTCGGTAGGCAAAGACGTGTCCCGTAAGGATCGTACATACACACGTCTTGTCATGCATGCACACGCGTGCATACGGCGAGATTGTGTTGGTGAATTAATCAAAAGGCCGTTCGCGAAAATGGCCGATGGACGCGAGTCACGGTTGTTTCCCACCAAGAGCCTGTACGAGTTGTGCGTCCACGCGGTTGCGGACAAGTTCCGCAGTTACAAGCCTCATCTCGTCGATCTGCCTAAGAACGTGCGCTTCGACCTCTACTATCAGGTAAACTGTCGAGCTGTCAAGCTCGAGGACGGCGCACCGAACCCACACCATCCAGTTCCGTCCAGTATGTGTAATTTGTAATTTGTTTTCGTGCGTCTCTCGCACTCTCTCTCTCTCTCTCTCTCTCTCCGAGGAAAACGTTCATCGTTCGCCTCTGCGGGATCTCGCGATTTAGTGTTTATCTTCGCCCGTGACGATCGATTCGCGAACCTGGTTCGCGCTTACGAGTCGCCGTCGTCCTCGACGGCGCTCAGCTGTTTTGAGGATTTTGACGTTTGCGACGCGCGAGAGAGACGCGATTTCTCTCCGTGAAGGAGAAATCCCGTCTCGTCTCGTAATCGATCAGCTGATCAGTTGTCACTGATTGGATTCTCGGATCTATGTTTCAGCTGTTCAGAGAGAGGAAGTTATGCATATTGGGAACGGAATTGAGCGATCTGGAAACTTGCTCCAAGATGCTCAAGGTCACCAATCGTCGAATACACCTTCTGCAAATCTTTCAGGTGATTTTGGTCGTATTGAATTTCGTCGATTTTCAAGAACGATCCGCTATCTGTCATATATTTTTTTTAATATTCTTTTGACGTTGAAGAACGATATTTCATATGTTTGTGTTCTTCTGGTTGAAGGCTCCGATGTATCACGGTATAAGGGTAGGAAAGAATTTGGCCACCGAATACGGCTCGAAGTGTTTTCAAGCGAGGGGAGATCCTACCGCGCAGGATAAGATGATAAGTCTAGGCTTGAGACTTGGCGGATTTCTCAGCGATGCTGGTTGGTATCCGGAAAGCGAAGAGGTACTGTTAGCCTGCAAGCAATTGTGTATTGACAACAATCAGACTCCTGAGGATTGGTGTAGAACGTTAGATTGTTGTCACAAGTAAGAGAATTAATTCTTATATATAAGATTTATATGTATATATATATATATATATATATATAAATTATAATTAGCGTAATAATATTACTATATATAATAATATAAATTTATACATATAGAATATATTTAAAATAATGTTTACAATTATTGAAATAATTATATCTTTAGGCTGTTACATGCACAAGCGGCGTACTGTACTTTTGATAGGGCTGCGGAGACTCACCAACTTGCCATAGAAATGATAGAACAATTGAAAAACGCGCAGTACAATAACAGTAATCACGCCGCGCTCTTTGCAGAATTCAGTGTACTATTCTTCATACGCAGTGAATATGATCAAGCTTACAGGTACGCTGTTAATCAACAGTATTTCTGTCTTACTTAGCTTTTCGAGACACTTTATTAACGGCTATTATTCTTTTCAGGTGGAGTATAGAAGCGTTAAAGCACTTAAAACCGTCACTTCCCGCGCGGGTCATTATCGATGTTCTCAGACAAGCGGCGAAATCGTGCGTAGTGAAACGCGAGTTTCAGAAGGCTGGTTTACTGATCAGAGAAGCTGTATACCTCGCTAGAGAGATATTCGATACGGATCATCCAAAGTATAGCGACGTTCTCATCGATTATGGATTCTACTTACTAAACTACGATAGCATCATCAATAGTGTATCCGTCTATAAGGTATTTATTTCTGAATACATCTTTCACAATCGAATCTTCGTAATCGGAAATTAAAAAAAAAAAACCGTCTTATTCCAGACTGCGTTAGATATTAGAAGAGCGATTTTCGGCAAGACTAATCTTCATGTCGCTTTGGCGCACGAAGACTTAGCTTATGCTCTCTACGTATACGAGTATAGTTCTGGCAAGTTCGACGAAGCAAGGTAGTACTTGGAATTAGATTTAATTTACATGTTCAGGGTGTCTACTCTCGAAAAACCCGGGAAAACTGGGGAAAACCCGAGAAAACTGGGGATTGTCAGAGATTTTTTTTTTTTACTTTGAAAAATCCGAGAATTCTCATGGAATTTTATTGAGTGTCGCTTTTTAGTATCAAGGCCTTGTGTAAGTTTCATAGAAAATTGTTTATTTTTTTTATAATATTTAAATAAATTAGTACTCATTAAGATGTTTGTAATAAATTATTTTTTTGTATATTTATATTTTATATTTTTGCATATATCTTTAGCATTTAGATATAGTGATATATTGCGCTTTGTTATTGTCCAAATTAATTTTACGATTAATAAATCAATATTAAATGCCAGAAAAACTACATTCTTGGTAACTCTTTTTGTAATCGTATGAATAGAAAATATTAGAAAGCGCATACAATAAAGAAACTTATTTTAAAAAGCTGCATCTACAAATTTTCTTATTTTACCTGGAATTTTAAACGAAAATACCTAGAAAATCAGAAAATTCTCAGGGAATTTTTTTTACAAGATTTGAGTAGACACCCTGATGTTATACTTGATAATGCAATATATTTAGTTTTATTCAATTTTATTTCGCAGTGATCATGCTGGAATAGCTATAGATATTATGGAGAAACTCTTACCCTCCCATCATTTGATGCTTGCGAGTGCTAAACGAGTGAAGGCGCTTATCCTCGAAGAGATCGCTATAGATAACGCGTCTACGCCATTGTCCGAACAAGACCTGTTACTCAAATCCGAGACTCTTCATTTATCCGCTTTACAATTAGCCAAAACCGCATTTGGCGAGAGAAATGTACAAACGGCGAAGCATTACGGGAACTTGGGACGCTTGTATCAGAGTATGAGAAAGTTCGAGGTATTTTGTTAATATATTTTTATAATATAACAGAGTGTATACTCCCTGGAAAAACCGGGAAAACCTGGGATTGTCAGGGATTTTTTTTTACCTTGAAAAATCCGGGAATTCTCATGGAATTTTACTGAGACTGATATTTTTTCAACAAGTGTATCTTTGATAATTTTATTGACGATGTCTTTTTAGTATCAAGGTCTTATGGAAGTTTCATAGAAAATTGTTCAATTTTTTAATAATATTTAAATAAATTAGTACTCCTTAAGACGTTTATAATAAATTATTTTTTGTTTTATATTTTTCCATATATCTTTAGCATTTAGATATATTGATATATTGCACTTTGTTATTGTCCCAATTAATTTTACGATTAATAAATCAATATTAAATGCTAGAAAAACTGCATTTTTGGTAACTTTCTTTGTAATTGTATGAATAGAAAACATTAGAAAGGGCATACATTAAAGAAACTTATTTTAAAAAGCTGCATCTACAAATTTTCTTATTTTACTTGGAATTTTAAACAAAAATACCTGGAAGATTAGAGAATTCTCAGGGAATTTTTTTACAAGATTTGAGTAGACACCCTGTATAAAGACACACATACACACGCATATAGATATTTAATTATTTTGTTGTTGCACGTTTAACATGCTGTAGGAAGCGGAAGCAATGCATCTGAAAGCGATTCGTATCAAAGAAGAGTTATTAGGTCCTGAAGACTACGAAGTAGGTTTGAGTATAGGACATTTAGCTTCGTTATATAATTTCCACATGAACCGGTACAGAGACGCCGAGAAGCTTTATTATCGTAGCATTGCAATCAGTAAGTATAACTGTACGCAATTTGAATCGACTTTAAAATTATTGGGAATGCAAAATGCTGCGTAAGGTTTTTTTTTTATGATGAATCAATTTTTACGATGAGTTTTTTTTTATCCACAGGTTTAAAGTTATTCGGAAAAAGTTACAGTGGCTTAGAATACGATTATCGAGGACTCTTACATGTGTACAATAAATTAGATGAATACGAGAAGATATTGGAATACACAGATACGTTAAATCATTGGAAGGAACTTAGAGACAAACACGCTCAATCTGAAGATCCGCCGATCGATGTACAGAAACGTCCGCAGCCGATCGCAAGCATAATCAATGTGTTCTTTTCTATGTGATATATCAATAAGTGTGTCTAATTCAAATCTTATGTATCATTGTACGTCATCGAGCGAATTGTTGGTCTTTGTTGCGTTTACAAGACATCGGGCCAAAGTAGAAATTACATAAACTCACGTTAGAGAGATTTACAAATCACTGATCTGGTCGTACGATTAAATTAACTGTCTGTCTTGTGTCGATATTTTATAATACACATATGCATATAGTCGATATCGCATTGAGAACAGTTATTATTATCAACATGATATTAAATTTAATTGATACAACGTTGAAAAAAAATTGTTAATTTGTGTAAATTTGTGTGTGTAAATTATTTGTATTAGTCATCGCGACATATAAACGTGGGTCTTATTTTAGTACGAGTTTAATTATCGCTGGCTTCGAATTATAGATACAATGTTTATCTAAGTTTATTTCGATGTATCGAAGATTCTTGCGCGTCAAAAAATATGTACGTCCTTTTTAAATATTTTATATATATATGTTATTTTAATATAAATTTTTCAATCTATTATAATCTTATCTCTGTATGTTTATGTATATATGCAGGGAGTCCCACGGAAATCTGACGAGTTGAGATGCGAGGAAAAAAGATATAAGGCGAAATTAAGTGATTTTAGCTGCTCTACCTTCGCACTCACTATTATGCATTTATGTATATTATGCATGCATGTAGCTGCAAAGTGCACCTTTTTCTTAAATAGAACTCTATGTTTTGTAAAACATTGTTCGACCTAGAGTTTTTTCGTTCTTCATGAAAAAATATTTGGATATTTATTATAGCCGGAAATTAATTTAGAAGATATTTTAACATTGCGAAGTAGTGCTACTAGTACAATGTTTACCTTCTGAAAGTTGATGTTCAAAAAAGAATGTTCTTCAACCTGGATACAAAAATTTACTTGATCTCTAAATGCTCTATCAATCTTTTAAGCATTTTATTGGAAATTTGTTGACATGGCTGGATCCTTTGTTTTAATTTGTTTAGAATAGAGTAGATTTTTGTTGGTAAACTTAATTTTTTAAGTAAAATATTCCAATAGTGTTACTCTAAGGAATTACTGAATAGTAAATTAATTATATAATTAAAAACATTAATATAACAATAAGATGTTTAGAGTGTGATAATGAGCATTAGTGTTAATTTTCTACACACGCAAATAAGATTGTACAGATTGAAAAATTTATATTAAATTGATAGATATATATGTTGTGTATGTGTATATATATATATAGAGTATATATATATTACACTTTAAATTTGCTATTTTTGTTGATAATTCTATTTTTAAAGAGTTTTTTACTCAGGTTTTTCACATAAAATATCTTTTTTTTTTGTTACAATCGTTTATCGAACGCATTTATAATTTGTTCAACTCATTACTTATTTCAAGATTACAATAATTGTAAATTGTTATGCATTACATAATTTTTAAATAATGATAATCAACGCATGCATGCGCTTGTGTTAATTGTAATTAAAAGTAATTAATGTAATTAAAAGATAGATATGTTAAAGCTCTTAAAATTCTTGATAAACAATTTGGTGAACGAATGTTTTGTTGTTTGAAATGTTACTTTCTTTGTAAAATTTGATATATGAATTTAAAAATACACATGCTATATATACATCCTGTAATTTTCGTATCAAACATATTTTGTTCCTAAATATCATAAGAAAGAAAAACTGGATGCGCGCGTGTTTTTCGAATTATATAAAGATATCTTGAGAGATGACGAATTCTCTTCGAGTTTTTGCGTCAATTAACAATGTCTACAAGTACTTTTGCAGATTTACATTATGTCAATCTTGAAAATTCATCTTAGGCACTTTAGATACGTATAGAACATTCTAACATTCTCGTGTAAACTCTTACATAATTAGATAGAGCATAATGTAAAGATGTTCTGATATTCAATCAGTAATACAATATACATATAAGAACATAAGAAGCGCAGTTGCGCTTTAATCTGCTTAGTACTACACAAATTCAGATTAATTTCTCAGTGTTACGCGCTTCAGGCTTCTACTTATATGTTAGTAATTATAATTAGAGTTAGCAATGACTCTATTATTTGATGCATGCACAAAAAAAAACAAATATACGAATAAAATTAAATATACCAGTAAAATTTTTTCTACAAATGGTTAAAAAAAAAATAATTCTATAAAATGCACAGAAAAATAGAATGAAAATTTTCATCATACATACATCACGTATATGATATAAATTATATAGTTACTACTTACCGATACTGTTAGCTGTATTAATAAAGTTTCTTCGCGTAATACATTTCTCGGATTCTGTATCGATTAGCAGTTTGATATAAAATAATTCCTCTTTGTAAAAGAACAGACAGAATTTTATCAAGTAGCATTATGTATATTCACTGCATTTTGTGTATTTTGAGGTTTTTTACATAATTATGAAAGAAAGTTATATAAAATACTATTTCAAGAGGTGAAGACGATTGAAACTTTTTTAACTTTTATTATCAAAACTTGATGCTTATTAATTTTTTTTTATAATTTTTTAAATCAAATTAGGTTTTTCATATAAACATCCTTCTTTTATACTTTACCGAACGCATTTATAATCTGTTCAATTCATTCTTCATTTCGAAAGATTACAATGTTTGTAGATTTTCATGCATATCTTTAAATAATGAATATATATATATATATGCGCCTATGTGTTAATGACAATATATAGTTAAAAAGATAGACATTAAAGCTGTTGAAACTTTCGATGAACAACTTGGTGAGCAAATATTTTTTTTGTCGTTTGAAATATTACTTTCTCACTTTGTCAAAAACTTTCTAAAATTTAAAAATATCCTATATATACACATCATATATTTCTTTATATCAAACATTATGCTCTCCTAAGTATATCATAACAAATGTGATTAATTAAAAATTACATGGACGCGCGCGTGTCCTCGGATTAACTAAAAATATCTAGAAAAAAAGAATTCGAGTTTGCACAGAAAATTATCTACAAGTACTTTTCTTTTGGAGCTTGAATTATGTTAATCTTGAAGATCTTGAGGCACATTTGGTACATATCAAGCGACGAGACGATAACGCTCGCCCGTTGTGAATTTATAATTAGACAAAGATAGTAAAAGCTCCCCGATATTCAATAGGTAACAACAATACGATACAATAACAGGATTCGTGAGAATTTAAGATGCATTTGATAGCGCGTAATTTACTTAACAGCATTATACTCAAATCTAGATTGATATTTGAGCATCTAAGTAGATGCGCAAATGCGCATCTATTTATAAATTGTCGTTAGTGAAATTATTCAATTACAGTTAACAATCAGATAAAATAAGAAATTAAATAATAATTTGTAAATACTTTGCAATTATTTCATTTTATCAATAATTATATAGAATTACGAGCTTTTGATTGTTTGCTATATTAGAAGAAGAAAAAACAAATATGCAAGTAAAATTTAAGTATAATAAGATTAAGGGAAAAGCAGAAAAGTTTTCTACATCAAAAAAGAGAGAGAATTCTGTGCAAAAATAAAATGCAAATATCTATTTCGGGGAGAGACTTGCCAATTATATAAATATATCAGAGATATCTAGAATTAAAATAAATACAAACTAATGTAATATATAAATACTCACGATATTTTTCTGGATATAACTCACATACATTCAAAAGCTTTAATTTGTTTAAATTACAGTAACTATTTAGATAGTACATAACTTTTTATATTTACACGATATTTTTTTTTTTTTGCTGTATCACTTCGGTTCTCAGGTAATAGGAATTTCTTATCTAAACCCCATATTTTTACGCTATGAACCTTTCTAACTCTCTATAAACAGAAGAGAGCTATTGTTAGACGGTATTCAATAGTCGGTACATTCTTGAGACGCATCAATTTCAGTGAATGCTCAATTACCAGACTGATATTGCACGTCTTCGTTGAACTGCCGTCGAAATCCCGTAGTTTCGGAACATTTAGTCAGGCGTATGTGGAGCTTCTTGGCTGAAGTATGGTGCGGTATCTTGCACTAATAAAGTATGACAAACATCACAGACTCTGGATGGTCTTTGTTTCGGCCCGCTGTTCACGACGTGCGAGAGGCAAGATTGGCAAAATATATGGCCACAGTGACGACAATGTACCTGCGGATGACACGAGTTAAATCTCCTCAATTCCGTCATTACACATTATTGAGTAACGCTATCCGATTTCTATAATTTACCTTCTTCCTCGTAACCGAGAATGTTGTATGACAAGTAGGACATTCTTCAACATCCTCTTCATGTTGCCACCTTACTTCGCTACCTGCCTGTCTAATCCTTTCCAGTTGTACCTGTGCGATAATCAAAATAATACATGATATTTATAGTTATACCGAATAAAAGATTACTTATTATACGAATTCTTCTTCATCAATTTCGAATGCCTCTTACTTTGTTTACATTATTTCTTTTTTTACCTGCAATGACTGTGATAATCTCACAAAGTCTTTTTGCACCGCCTCACTAGTATCCAATTCCTGCTGTAGACTCTTAACTCTCTGTTGTAATTCGCTCACAGCCGAATCTGCGTCTTTCTTCTCTTTCTCGACTTCCTGTAGCTGCTTTTCCAACTGATCAAGTTTCTTTTCTCTATCGGCGAGTATACGATGATCTCTTATGTATTTATCTAATTGCACTCTACAAATCATTTGTTGCAATATAGTTTTATACCGATGATTATATTATATTACCGATGGTAATATTAAGTAATTGTAATCAATACTTTTATCGTCGTTCAATAGAGTCTCACCTTAATCCACTTATTTCATTCTTTAATATAGAATTGTCCTGCTCTTTAACTCTACTCTCCTGCTCCATTTGTTCTCTCAAAAGAGTGACTTCATATCGCAGCGTTTCTTCCTTCTCTTGTGCCACTTCTTGAGCTATTCTGGCTGTAATTAAATCTTCGCGCATTCTTAGAAGGTTAAACTGCAATTCCTCAACAGTATTTGGCATGTTGATACTTTCACTTTGGAGCTGTTGCGAATGCTTGCTTTGTTTACCCACTAGATTCTCATTTTCTGCTTGAAGTCTGCAAATACGCGATTAGATTTTGGATAAATCTTTATCAATAATACACATATCACCTATCTTATTTTTATAGATCTTAATTTAATTATAAAATATCACTAAAAAATTAAATTTATCGCAAAAAAATTGTCTTACGCAGTGAGATGTCTCTGTACTTCTTCTCTATTTCGTGTCAATTTGCAAAGCTCCTCCGATATACTCCTCTGAACTTGTTCGAAAGTTTTCTTTAACTCTAATAAATTTTGTTGCGTCGTCTGCGAGGTAACCGTGAGCTCTGCAACTTTGATTTTATGCTCCTCCTTCTTCTCATTCCACTTTCCCTCCATTTCTTTTCGAAATTCGACTTCCTTAGCTAAGTCCTCCTTTTGAGCTTGCAGCATACGTTGAGAATCTAACAACTGTTTCTCCAAATTCTTGGCAGTCGCTTCTACTTTGACTAATTGTGCCTCATAGTTCGCACACATATCACACGACGGCTCAAAGGAACCAGGCTCCTGCTGCCGTCTTCTTAATAAAGTTTCTTTATATTTTTGCAGTTCGTCGTCGGTTGACCTTAATTTTTCCTTTAAAGCTTTTATTTCTTCCTCGAGCGGTACAACCAACGAACGTAAAACTTCCGCATCTTCTTGAGCCTACAAAATCGCACAATTTTTATTTCAATGTGACATAAATATTATTATCCTTAAAAAATATAAATGATAATCTTGGTACATAAAGCAGTATATTTCTTTATATAATATGTATGAATTTGATTTATACGAGAAGGGTTAAAAATATTTCATGCTGTTTTAGATTTACGTACATATTTTTTTACCTTCCGCATGCTTTCTTCTAAATTATCAGGA
Source organism: Lasius platythorax (assembly GCA_963971435.1). NCBI lineage: Eukaryota > Metazoa > Arthropoda > Insecta > Hymenoptera > Formicidae > Lasius > Lasius platythorax. The sequence continues at coordinate 14,063,732 of OZ020540.1, forward strand.
CCTAGAGATAAAGAATCTGCACCTAATTGTGAAGCCACTTTTCTAGCTAATGTTTTAGTTACTGTAGACAACGAGATTTGTGGTCCATCTGTCGGCGGATCGCGCGGCAATTGCGTTTTCAATAGCGCATTCTCTTCTTGAAGCTTGGAAAGAGCTAATTGTAACTTGGATACTTCACTGACAAGCTGCTTCCTCGAACAAGAAGACTCTTCCACCGTTTCGTGTATAACCTGTTGTAAAGACGCAATCTCTTCTTCGGCCTTCCTCTTCTCCACCAATATATCATTTTGTATCTTAAGATCTGCAACGACTAGTTGGCTCTTAGCTTCGTCCAGTTCATTTTTTAGTCTCAGACTCTCCTTTTGCAGGCCCACATTTTCCTCCAATCTTCGTTTCAATTCCTCTACAAAATTTATCGATCGCAATAATTATTGCTTGTCCAGTACTTCGGTTTGTACATGCGTTTCACGTACCTTCTTTCTGAAGAAACAATTCCTTCATCTTGGCCCTTTGTACATTAAATTCCTCTCGCATCTTAATATTTTCCGACTCCAATCTATTGATCTTCACCTGTAGATCCTCTAAATCATAACGAATAATTCTCTTAATGGATTAAGGAGTTTGATTATTTATTAAAAAAACGAGCAAGCAATATCGCGAAATTCTTGTCAAGCTAATTGCGGTCCCTTCTTCTCGCATACAAAAAAAAAAATTTTTTTTTTTCCTTTTCGAACGACGATGATAAACAAAGGGGAAAAACAAACAAAAGACCTACCGTCTCCGTTCGCTTCGACCGTCTGTTCCTGATCCTGGTGCTCCATCGTACGATCACTCAGCACCAGGTTAAGCGCAATCTTTCGTCGGAACGATGGGTCACTGCCGCGAATTCGTCGGCAAGCATACCTCGAGACTCCGCCGGGATGACTGATGACGATCCGTCATCGACGGCGCCGACATGCTGCGGAAAACCGGAGATTCGTCGAGAGAGAATTCTCTAGCTGGCTCGTCAACGAAGACACTTGGTTACGTTAACCGAGCGGAACTCGTTAGCCTAATAAATGTCGAAAGGACGTGAAATCCGGGAATTACGTCTCGTCGCGAAAGGAAAAAAAAAAACGCGACGCAAAATCAACCTCGCCCGATTTTGCTGACCATTCGTTCTAGCGATGCATCATATCCGATGATTGTACCGCTTATAAATCAGTAGACTACTGTTCCTGTCAAGTTGCACTCTCTCGCGATTCGCGATCCTTCGTCCTCTTCTGCCCTTCGAGGCGCGAAGACGATGCACTCGTCTCTCCTCAAGCACCGAAAAACGCGAGAAAGTGCAGAACGGATCTCATCGCCATTTATATCGATTAATATCGATTGATATCGATTGTCCGAATCGACTCTTGCTATTCTTGCAATAGCGCCAATTATCTTCTTTTGGCTCTTCAGCATTTTACGTATATGTGTGTATATATGTGTGTGTGTGTGTGTTATCGCATATATCTGTAACTAATATCGCATTATTTTGCACTTTAACTAGATAAGATTGCATAAATTTCCGATATCGGGAAAATCGCATCTCACCGTGCATTTTGTTCTATAAATTTTTGGAATCAGCTGATTTCTTTTCTTTACGAAAAAATTGAAATTAATTTCAATTTTTTCGTAAATATAATTTCGTAATTATAATTTTACATTTTTTTTACAAATATAATTATATTTGTATAATTCTGCAATTGTGTATAATTTGGCACGTATGTAAAATAAACTCGTGAGTTGTGATTTTTTTTTAATTAAATTTGATTTGCTTCGGCAAAAATATCTTCAGCAATAGATAATATTAGTATAAATTCTAAATCTAAAGTACATCACATTCTTTTCATCGAGTGAAGATATTCAAATTCGCGCGATTTTCGAGCACACCCTGTATAGCCGGATATATACATATATATTTCCGTTTTTCGCGCGCACAAAACACGGACAATTATTAATTTTTCCGGCCGAAAGCGCTTATCGCACTTTTATAAATGCGACAGTTGCGATACATCTCGGGAGGGTTTCGAGGTTTTTCACAAAATTGACCGTCATCTAGTTATTCAATCGGATGACTCGATGATGTTGGCGAGATCCAAATCCGGCGACTTGGATATACAATCCTACAATGGCGATGTGATCGGTGCGCGTGTTTTTTCCTGAGTCACGATTCGAAATTTCTGTCCAATTCCGCGAATACTTTCGCGAGAATTTAGGTTACACTCTATCGATTCACCTGCCGATCGTTCCTGGCGACGATGATGCTCGGTGTTCGCTGAATCCTCGTCGAGTCTAGTGCATAATACAGGTGAGAAGAAAGAGAGAGAGAGAGAGAGAGAGAGAGAGAGAGAAGAGCATCATATTTACGTCGCAGTTGCAGTCGTGTATATTTCGCTATTTCGGTATTAACTTAATTTGTTTGTGACGAAAATGTTACCGTAAAGAAGCTAAGGTATTCAAGGTTTTTAATTTTATTTTCAAGGAACACAATTCGTTTATGCGTGATGAACACATTGTGGAAACCCTGGCAACCTCTTCAGACAGAACCGACAGCTCCTGCTATTATGAAGAGTCTAGACAGCAGTTTGGATGACTTTGACAAGCTGCCTGAATTTAATCCCAAGCTATATTTTGTAGAGAAAAACTCCCCGATGGACTCTTGTACAAAATGTCACAACAATAATAACAAGAGTTTCCTGTTACTGAACGGACAGGAGAATCTGCAAGTCTCCGATGCTGAAGAGTTCCTGAGAAAATTAAATTGCGTCAAAGAGGAGACTAAAGTGAAAGTGGTTTCGATATTTGGAAATACAGGTGACGGGAAAAGCCACACCATGAACCAAGTATTTTTCAAGGGCGAGGAGATATTTCAAACATCAAACGAGCAGGATTGTTGCACGTTAGGCGTTTGGGCGGCGTTTGATCCAATTCTGAATGTCATTTGCTTGGATACAGAAGGTTTACAAGGTACAATACATCTACGTGTTATTATTGAAGCGGTAAAGTTAATCTTCCGTACTGAATTCAACAAATAACATTGTTTGTACTTAGGTATTACAAATTGTAAAAACAAACACACAAGATTGTTACTCAAAGTGCTCGCAGTATCTGATATTGTGATTTATGAAATCTACTCAGAAAGACTGAATAGGGACTTGTTCACATTTCTGGGTGCTGCGTCCCGTGCTTACAGTCATCATTTCAAGGCTGCTTTACAAACGATAGGGCAGCAAGAGGGAATCTCCAACTCGTTGAGCACGCTTGGACCGAATGTTATAGTGCTGCACGAAACTAGGCACACCATACCTTTGACCAACAGTACATATTGCTACTCTCTCAAAATGACAGTAATTTCAAACTGTGAATTTCATTGCGGATATAAATTGTATCACCATTCGTAATATAATGTGTCTATCGATTCCTTTGTAGATGGATCGGAAAGTGCGGAAGACATCTTGAGAACTAGGTTTGCGCAAATGAGCCTTCAAATTGATGCCTTTAACTCCATCAAATATGTCGGTCTGCAGGTGGTAAACGATGCAACGGATTACAAACAACTGCGATCCGCGATCGAGACCGAATTGAACAATACGACAGTCCGTTCAGCCAGGAAGGCGCATCTAGTGTATAACACGCTTAGGAGTTTGAACGATCAGTTCTCTAGCGAGACGGAAAATTTGTCCAACACTCTATTCCCACATCAGTATTTTACCTGCCCTGTTAAGTGTCTGAGTTGTGGTAATGGATGTAACAATAGTATGGGACATCTTCGTGAAGGAAAATCGCACAGTAGTAACGCCAGGTAGATTTTCTCAGATACTAAATTTTTTTTTTTATGCTCCGCTGTGTGTTCAATTACTGCACAATGACTTTTAAATTATCCTATTAATTTTGGTGTTTTTTGCAACAATAGGTGCAAATTCCAATGTCAGTACGAAAACTCGATATACATATGCAAAAGATGTTATAGGAATGGAAATGAAGTTGAAGTAACCAGGCAGTATCAAGAGGAAGATCCGTATAGCTGGTATAGTTTCGCGAAAAATGCCTGGTCGGGATACATTATAAACTGTCCACATTGCGGAGAAATATACAGAAGTAGACAATACTGGTACGGCAATAATCCAGAGGATATTGCTATACGCAAGAAGATCACGCACGTATGGAATACGGTAAATATCGAAGAACAAAAGAGGATTTTTATATTTTTGCAAGGTGTGTCTACTCCCTGGAAAAACCGAAGATTGTCAAGGATTTTTTTTTATCTTGAAAAATCCGCGAATTCTCATTTTATTGAGACTTACGAAATTTTTTCAAAAATTGTGTCTGATAATTTTATTGACAATCTCTTTTTAGTATCAAGGTCTTAAGTTTCATATAAAATTGTTCAATTTTTTAATAATTAAATAAATGAGTAGTACTCCTTAAGACGTTCATAAATTATTTTTTATTTTATATTTTTGCATATATCTTTAGCATTATAGTGATATATTGCACTTTGTTATTATCCAAATTAATTTTATGATTAATAAATCAATATTAAATGCTAGAGAAACTGCATTCTTGGTAACTTTCTTTGTAATCGTATGAATAGAAAACATTAGAAAGCATATACAATAAAGAAACTTATTTTAAAAAGCTGCATCTATAAATTTTCTTAATTTACTTGGAATTTTAAACAAAAATACCTGGAAGATCAGGGAATTTTTTTACAAGATCTGAGTAGACACCCTGTTTTGACATTAAAATTTTTTTGACTTTGCAAAGTAATCTTATATATTCTCTTTCAGCCAAATCGTTCTATAGCATCTCAAAATACGGCGCAACGGGTCATCGATAGCGTTTCGTACATCACTGAAGCAGTGACAAATGTTTCTCTGCAGCCTACGAAGGCGCTGAAAGCCTGGGCCGCGGATCAGGTTGCGCCGTCGTATTGGCGACCGAACAGCGAGATAAAATACTGCCATCAATGCAAGATCCTGTTCGGTCCGGCAGACGACAAGCACCACTGTCGCGATTGCGGGGAAGGTTTCTGCGCGCAGTGTTCGTCAAAGACGAAATGCGTGCCCAGCAGAAATTGGTACACGCCCGTTCGAGTCTGCGACACGTGCTTCGAGAAGGAAATCAATTGTTCCAGCGACGATTCCCTCGAACCTGTCGAGGACGTCGGTGTGCGGAAGGTGACGGAACACGTGGTGTCGACGCTCAACGTCGTCGGAACTGTCTTGAGTTATTCCAAATGTAAGTAAGAGCGTTTTTCGTTTTACCAGATATATTTTTCTATCCGTATAATTCTTCTCACCCCGCGAAATAAACTGATAAAATTTTTTTTTCCATTTACGCAGCGTTCATAAAAGATTCCGTTCGGCCGTCTTATTGGACACCTGATTCGGAGGTCGTCAACTGTTGCGTATGCGAGCGAAAGTTTTGCGATACGCTTTTTTTACATCACTGCAGGGCTTGCGGACGCGGGGTGTGTCAAGAATGTTCGCAACATCGTAAACCTGTACCCCACAGAGGCTGGGATCACCCCGTTAGGGTGTGCAATGCCTGCGTCTGAAATTGACTGAAAATATACTTCTCAGAGGATAGGATCCCAAAATATAGATCTCAGAGGAATCCTGGAGGTTTGCGAAATGAAATAAACGTTTATTTCACACACACATACACACAATCGCTTTTGTAAGATGTACAAAAGCTATGTATTGATTTAATTGTGATTATAGAATATCTTAGATTTACTTGGTTAAAGATTTACAATCAGCCATACATTTGTGGATAGATTTTTTAACGTACACAATAAAAATTTTAATTTTTTAAACTTCTATGAAAATTTTTCTTTAATTTCAATCATTAAATATTTTTACCCAACGTAATATACAAATTATTTTAGTTTTAATATTAAATATAAAAATATATATATATATTTCTGAGAGTAGTTTTTTATTATTTATATATTTATAATATATATTGGATAAAAATTCTAAAAATATGATTCGCGATTGGTAATACTAGAATTTTATTATTTATATGTTTATAATATGTATCAGATATATAGAAATTCTAAAAATATGATTTTTAAAAACAAGGAAAACCTTAAGAGAAAAGCTGAAAACCTTGCTTTAATTTAGCATCTGTAATTAAAACATGATACCAAGAATCATATGATTTTTTAACATATAACTGTACATATAACTGTACAGAATTGTATGACTGTGCCATGATGATGATTGTTATTATATTTAAAAAGTAACTTCCCGAAACTCTTATTGCAGATGTACACTACGTTTTTCTAATACAATTTTATATATATATGAAAGAGAAACATAGATTAAAATTATATTTATGCAAATGTTTTGTGAAGCTGTATTATTAAAAATTTATATGGTAAGATATGAAAAAAGATGTATACACACATAAAGCGCATGTGAATGTATATTAATATATATTAATATATATTAATGATAATATATATTAATATATATTGTATATTAATATATATTAATGATCATATATATATATATATATATATTGTGTGTGTGTATATATATATATATATATAATCATAATATATATTAATTGTACATATGTACAATATCTTCTGATCTTCTGCTCTTCTGAGAAGAGTAGCAAGTATCTTTAAGAAGATATTGTCTATGAAAAGTGTAAATCTTGTGGCTGTGACAATTGTTAAATATCGATAAAGCATTTGAAGACTTGTATTTATGGGATTGCGGGGATGCGTGTAACGCGTGAATTATGCGAATCTTTTTCACACACAGACGTGGAAATTGTTAATTTTATTTTATTCTGTACAATACAATAAGTAGCTAAAAATAAAGCTTGAGTTTTCAAAATAAATCGCTGCTTCATCTTTTTTCAACTATTTTTATTAGAAAAGTATATTAATTTTTTTACAAATATATATAAAATTAAATATATTTATAAGACAACAATTTCCCGAACTTGAAAAGTATAAAAAATGTCGAAAATACTAAATCTTTAAATGTCTAATTTTGAAAATGTAAAAGCTCAAGTAAGGTAAATTTTTTTAAAAAGTATAGAACTCTCTCTCTCTCTCTCTAAAGAGATATAAAATCAGGATACTAAATATATTGCTAGAATCCTGTGAAGAGAATACAAATGTAATATGTAAATTCATTGCACTTGTGTTTTCGCGTATCGTTATTTATATAAGATTTATATTTTGAAAAGTTTATACCGTCAATATGTTTAGAAATTTGTATTTTGCAGAAGATTGATATATAATAGTTGTCATTGGATCAATTTATCATCGGATATGTTTAAATTTGATTCTTATTATTTCATATCCGAGAGAATAATTTTTAAATTAAAATATATTTATTTTTAAAGAATATATATATTTTTTTCAATGCGATATTAAAAGATTATTATACAAAATGTGTTTCGAAAAAAAAAAAAAAAAACGAGGAAAAAAATATAAATAAGAATTAAAATACTATTAAATATATACATAAAGAAGGTCTCCGGAAATTATAACCGGAATATATTCACGATATCTAAGAATAACGCTGATAATAACTCATCCCGACTCGAAATCGGTCCCTTCCCCTAAGAACAATTTGTGTATTCGCGGTTGTTACACGTGAGTCGCGACGTGATATCGAATCGCGATACGCGTGATACTTCAGGCGAGCACGTGATGACGTCAGAACATGGCGTCTCAATCAGCTGGATGTTGTGTAGAGTGTGCTCTGCGATGCCCGTCTTTAGAAAACTAACGGAGACCGCCGTCTGTCCGTCGAGATACGTGAGTGCTCAGTTTCTTCCGTGATCGTCGCGCTTACCGATCGATCGTTAACGATTGACGGATAATTCGCGAGAGGAACAAGCGAGAAGAAAGAGAGAGAGAAGGAGCCCTTAGCGGCGCGGCGAAGAAAAACGCGGTGACGCGAAATGTCGCGGAAATTCTTCCTCTCTCGACGGCGAACGGATTTTATTCTTATGTAATTTTCCTCTCACCGCGAGTGCGGTTCACGCGTATTCGCGTGAACGAAACACGCGTGCCGACGACGATCGACGACGACGCGTCACGTACACGCGCGTGTGCGTGTGCGGCGATTATAACGAGTGTGTGCGCGATGCCTTCGTGGCCATTTTCGCGTGTTTGCCCCTCGCGAGGTTTCGTAATCATTATCAGCTCCATATTTGAATTCAACAAGTAATGCGGGCTCGCCACGCTTCGCTTCGCGAATATCGAGGAGAATTGTATCGCGCGTCAATTTCGTCGAATTCGATTTTTCCGTCGTACGGAGGAGAGAGAAGAAAAATTCAGCCCCACGTCGGGGAATCTGCGCGATCCCGATTTCGGATGGAAATTAATTCGCGGAAATAATTGTTCGTTCGCGCTCGTCGCGTCGTCGACTAAAATTACACCGGTCTCGATTTTTCCTCGAGGAAGAAAGAGAGAGAGAGAGAGAGAGAGAGAGAGAGAGTCGTCTAAAAATTCCTCTCGGGAGGAATCGGAGAAAAATCTCGCGAATCTCGCGAAAGAATGCTGGCGAGGAGCCGCATCTGTCAAAAAAGTGACGTTTGTTTTGTCACGGGAGCGAGAAAAATTCTCCCGAAAAAAAATTTGGAAATCTCCGAGATGCGCGTTTTCCGCGCGTGATAGCCGCGCGGCCATTTTGTCGCTTATATGTGCGTATGTGTGTGTGTATCGGCGGATAAACAATCGGCATCGAGGATCGAGGCGCTACGCGAGCGCGACAAACATGCGCGGAGATTTCAATTTCGATACCACTAAGCGCGTGTGTGCCACGCTCTTTTATAGTGTCTTCTCTCTCTCTCTTTCTCTCTCGCTCTCGCTCTCTCGCTCTTCTTGCGTTTCTCGCGCGCCGCGCTCCGAAAATAGAAAAGCGGCCGGGCCCTTATTTCTTGTCGTTTTCGCGAGGATTTTTTTTTACGCCGTAACACGATATATTGTAACGCACACGACACGCTTTCTCTCTCTCTCTCTCTCTCTGTCTCTCTTCTTGTCTCTCTCATGCGCTCATCCATTTTGCGAGAATGATTGGCGATTTATGAATCATTCTTTAAGGTTGTATATCTCTGTCAGGTATCTTGGGAGGTAATGAAAAAATTGGAGATTGTTCTACATTGCATTTTTTAAAGTGACGTGAAAAATTTCACGACGATTCGCAACGTGGAACAAAAGTTATTTTCAATAAGAAGTAGGAGCATATGATGTGCAATTGTGGGAGTACAATGTTATTATGTATAGAAAAAAAAAAAGAATTATCAAAATTTCAATTTTTTTGTAAAAGTATTTCAAATAATCAAGATTTTAAAGTTTACTGGAATTTGGTATAGAAATGTTATATTAAATTAAAAATATATTATTATTTAACTATTTTATTTATATATATATATACATTATTTATTTTTATCCGGAAATATTAATATTTTTAGTCACTTTTTGCAGGTACTGTACAGCCAATACTACCTTAAAGCAGACAGCGAGAGAGAGAGAGTGTGTGTGCGTGTGTGAGAGAGAGAGAGAGAGAAAGAGAGAGATTACTTTTTATGAATAAGTGATATAATTCAAAACCACAAGGTTTTTGTTTTAATGATATCGTAGATATTAATAAATTTCTCTTACTTAGCAGCAAAATTTTCTTAATATAAAGGCGCATAAGAAGTGACAATTGTTTACAACAAAATTTTTCATAATTCGAACTATATAATTTGTCGTTCCTAATAAATCGTTCTTTACACACACACACATCATTTGTGTTATATTTTAAAAATTCAAGTCCTAATCTATCTCAATTAACGGTCCATCTTTCTCTTGGAACTTTATCCTATAAATATTTCACATATAATTAATACATAATATAAATATTATATACAATAAAAGAAAAGTTAATTAGTTTAGAATTTATAATTCAAGTACACAAGTTATGTATATATTTCTTTGTCATTTATTTCATGTCTCACACATTGACACACACACAATCAACGATTATAATTAACAAATTAGAAATAATTATAATGCTTTTTTTTTTTAATTTGTGTCATGTTTTTTATAAGATATTTAGCAGATATTTAAATAGAAATAAAAAAGGGAAATATGTTTGCAGTGACCAAAAGACTCTATGCAACATGCCACCAGATAGGCCAGATGCATCAGGTATTGAAACTGACATAGAACTGAACTCTACTCAGGGTTATAATTTTGGAAAAACAGCTTACACGATGAACGACAAGGAGAAGGAAAACGCCAGCGTGCTGGCCGACACAAATTCAACCAACAAATGTCAGAGCGAAATTCCTAGATGTGAAAAAACTGAAAAAAACATCGAAAAGAATAATCAGTCGGATGATGAGTTAACATCTCTCAGTTGGCTGCATCAACAGAATTTACTTAAGGGTTTAGATATTTCAAACCCATCCAAAGATATGAAGCACGAAAATATGCTAAATAACAATATCTGCGACGATATGGCAGATTTTTCCGAAAACACAAATTCTATATCAAGCTTAGATGATAGTTTCTGTCCAGGTAAAAAATACATTTTATCGTATCTTCTTAGAATTTTTTCTTCTTTCCTTTTTTCCTCATTAATTGTATCCCTTTTTTTTTATAATGTTACGATAGAGAGTAATGGAAAAACCAATACCGTAACGCTGAACGGAAGTGGACAAAACTATCAGCACTCTACCAAGAATTGTCCAAAATCGATGCAAGTATTTCAGGAATCTGCGAAAAGTCACTGCAATACTTCGCCAAGTAATCAAACGAAGATTTCTTTGAGCAACAATAATTTGCCAATGTCTAATCGCAACAAGCATCCTACCCATATACCGTATGATCCTAATTTACACAGAAATAGTAAACCGCCGTATTCATTTTCCTGCCTTATATTTATGGCCATCGAAGATAGTCCTGTAAAGGCGCTACCCGTCAAGGAGGTTTACGCGTGGATTCTGGATCACTTTCCATACTTTAGGAACGCTCCTACCGGATGGAAGAATTCTGTCAGACACAATCTCAGCCTTAACAAGTGCTTTCGGAAAGTGGAGAAAGCTCCGGTAAGCATATATTTTGGTATAGATGTGCAGGGTGTCTACTCCCTGGAAAAACCAGGAAAACCGGGGATTGTCAGAGATTTTTTTTTTTTTTACTTTGAAAAATCCGGGAATTCTCATGGAATTTTATTGAGACTCGCGGAATTTTTTCAAAAATTGTGTCTGATAATTTTATTGATCTCTTTTTAGTATCAATATTTTTGCATATATCTTTAGCATTTAGATATAGTGATTGCACTTTGTTTTGTCCATATTAATTTTACGATTAATAAATCAATATTAAATGGTAGAAAAACTGCATTCTTGGTAACTTTCTTTGTAATCGTATAAATAGAAAACATTAGAAAGCGCATACAATGAAAAAACTCATTTTAAAAAGCTGCATCTACAAATTTTCTTAATTTACCTGAAATTTTAAATGAAAATACCTGGAAGATCAGGGAATTTTTTTACAAGATTTGAGTAGACACCCTGGATGTGTCTCTTTAAAAAAAAAGAAATATATATTGTACGCTTATTGTAGTCTTTTGTTCCTCAGAATTTAGGCAAGGGATCGCTGTGGATGGTAGATGCACAATATCGCCCGAATCTGATACAAGCGTTGTCTCGCGCCCCTTTCCCTCCGCCCACGAGTCAAAATCTGTCCTCGTCGGAGAAGCCGCCTAGAAAGTGCGCGAATACGCGTCTCCCGGATCCGGTTCTCTTTCCATATTTATCCAAAAGACTGGCGTCCAGCAATATCAGCGATAGCGCAGAAACAGAGATAGATAGCGACGTTGATGCAGCGGCGGCTGCTATGCTTTCCTTCAAACACGGACCCATCATTTTAAATCACAATAAAGGTATTGGATATATGATTATTGAAAATATGTATTTGTGACATACGCGAAATAATAGATTCGCAACTACTGCATTTTATTATTTAAAAAAAAAAAAAAAAAATAGCAAAGACGTAGAGACGTAATACTGAGAGAGAGAAAAGATATTTATTAAAGATTTATTAAAGATATCTATATACATAGCTCTCTTATATACGCGTTAATGTATATCATCAATGCAGATCGTAAACGAAAATTACCGGAATCCGAGAAATTGGTGCCTGTGATTACCAGGAGTTCCAGCGAGGACCATACTTATAGTTGTATTACCTCGATAAAATTGGGAAGGTAAAGTTTACATTAATTCTACGCGTATGATCGACATCAAAATTTAATAAATTAATTCTATTATTTTTTATTATTTTCTCCACAGCAAACATTCGAGCGAGGAAGAACTGAATCTAGATTTCGATGAACAGAGAAAAATTGCGGAAGGCGCGGACGCGCTTCTGAATTTGGCCGGTGTTAGTACGGCGCTGAATCACAGTAGAACGCAGCATCACACGGTAACGCAAGACATTAATCCGGCGCCAAAGGCAGAAGGTAATTCAAAGCCAAAAAGACGCTCCGCTACGAGCGATTACTCAAACACTTCTGAGAAGAGGCGTAAAAGATGGCGAGAATGGGGAGAGGGAAATCGATATCTAAAGCAGATTAGGGGTTAACGTCGACAAATTTTGTTACATTTTTCGTAAAATATATGTAGCATCGTCGAGGGAGAGAGAGAGAGAGAGAGAGAGAGAGAGAGAGAGAGAGAGAGAGAGAGAGAGAAAGAGAAAGAGCTTTCCATTTCCACTTGTGCGCGCGACAAGTGGAAGAAAACATTTGAAGAAATTCTATCCTCGTTTAGTGACAAAGGGAGAGCGCGCTTTCGTTTTATAGTATTGTCTGTAAATTCTTCATTTACCCCACATTTCTAAACGTGGCAACAATTTTTTATGGAAATTTCTTTTTTGGTGTGAAACCGAGTCGATTTCTCATCGCGTAAACATACAGAATTGCGCATATGTAAATTCTTCCATAATTTCTAGTTTTTGCTAGAATGCAGAGAGAGAGAGAAGGAGAGAGGGTTGTTGGATGCATTTTGAAATGATTGGTGTGGTTGCTCAGGGTTTACAACATGCTATATGCCAAAATACATTCGGTAGCACTAAACAACAAGCAATAATAGAGATGTAGCGTTAAAGAGATACTTTTTAAACACACTGTTGAAACATGATACATGATCGAATAGCTCGTGGAATATCAATGAAAGAAATTATTATTACATACTGGAGAGAGAGAGAGAATAAGTAACGGTAATTACATTTTAAAAAACTGTTGCGAGACGATTATACATATTAAGTCATAGAGAGTTTAATTAATGAGATAGAGTCCTATATCAGTTTTTCTTTTTTGTAGATATGTATAGAGGCGTAATTAGCACATCTACGTCGTCAAGTCTGTCGCGAGAGTAACGAGATTGATTTTTTTTTTTTTTTTTTTTTTCAAATCCGCGACACGGTAAAATACGAAAGTAGCGAATCACCCGGTGTTACCACATATTTCGTTGAAGATAAAAAAAAAATAGTCTGGTTATTTCCGCGACAAACGAATGTATTCGAGAGAGATAGAGAAATTGATAATATATTTAAAAAAAAAACGATTATACACATATACACATTTCTATGAATATGTGTATGTATATATATATATATATATAAATATATATTTAAAGTGTATGTATATGTGCATGTATATGCAGATGTGTACACATTGCACGCATTAACAAAACCGACACATACTCATTTATGTGTATATACAATGGAACTCCTCTATTTTCGACTCGTCGGGCTCAAATAGCTTCCCTATTCTCGACTCTTTCCTTCGATATCCACTCGTTTATTCCATGGCACGCGCGTAGAATAAAAATGTCGCTGTGCATGCAATCGCGTACAGAAATCTGTGTCCATAATTTCACTAGTCACTTTTATTTTACGCGTTTTATATGAGGTAAAGAAGTAGCGGGAGGGCGTCGCGAATGTAGGATAGATTCAAGTTTACCGAAAATTTTAGCTGGTTGAAAGAATAGGGGAGTTCTGTATATACGTACAAGAAGGTACTCCTGAATTAGCTCATAGAAATAACGTAAGAAAATAGTGTGAAAAACTGAGCGACGGAAAAATTTGAGCCCCTTTTTTTATTCCCAATATTTTGCTGGACAAAAGACACTCACACGGATACGAAACTATTTAGGATCTAGTAGGACCTCTTTAAGTTTGCGCCTCCCCGCAATAATTTTAATTCACCGTCGCACGTCCGTTAACTTTTCTTTTCCTTGAAAAAAAATTTTCAAAAATAATTTTCCATGAATTTTTTCCGAACAAATTTTCCATGAATCTTTCAACAAAAATTTTCCATGAATTTTTTACTCCGATTTCATACTGCCAGTTATCGAGATTCTGTCTTTTTTTTTTTTTTTTTTTTTTTTTTTTTTTTTTTTTTTTTTTTTTTTTTTTAACGTGTTCAGTTTTTCCGTCACGACGTTCTTTCGCGCGCGAGAAAAATTGGGAGAACCCGGTATGTCAATCACATCATGTGCATCACCGTTGTACATGTACGACATATGTGCCACACGCGCACACACACACACAGACGCATTATCAAAAGATGAAAAGTAGAAAAAAAAAACGAAAAAAAATCAGAAAACATATATTGAAATACGCGTTTTGAACGTGGTTTTCAAAACGAGAAGGAAACTTTATCATTTCACGTCTTTTTCTACTCTCTTTGTGGCTTTCAAGATGATTTTTGGACATTGTTGTACATATGTAGACCTTCTAATGTATTCACAGACCAGTTTTGGTGTTCAGTTAGAGATTGAATATATATAGCGATTGAATATAAGATTGATAATAATAATATTGATCGGATGAAGACGAGAAAAATAGCGCTACACGAAGACACAACCTATTTTTATAAAAACTGTAACACTGTAAGGAGTGAGAGAGAAAGAGAAAGAGAGGTTTGATATATATATAATACCATGTAATTGTAAGATATATGTACTTGTGCTACAAAGAAAATACGAGCGAGAAAAAGAGAGAGAGAGAAAGTAATTAGGCAAACTGGTCTTGTATACATTAATATGTAGTCCTATATAGAGAGAATATATATTTTTACAGGGCGCTGCCCGCGTGATAAAGGCTCTTCCTAATAATTCGCTGGTACGCAATTTATTAGCTTAAAAATATCACTATAAAGTATAAATATTAGTGATTTGAAATGAAAACACACTGTTGTGTTGTAGCGCAACCTGATCGATTTCTACATATCACGATGCATGATGACGAAGCGTGTCCTAGAAAATTTTTCTTTTCCTCTTTTGTAGATGCATCTTATTTTTGTCGCAATAATAGTACAATTTAAATCATAAATTAATAAGACTTTCGCGAAACACATTCAGCAGCAGCACATTTCTCTTCTGTAAAAATATATCTCCGTTAAAGGTGAGAAAAATCTCGATCTTGCGAACGAGAGATACTTTTTGAGGAGAATCTAAAAAAAAAAAAAAAAAAAAAACAACTTGGACTTTGACAGGATGCGCTACATCAAATATCTAATGTGATTGTAGTTGGTCAGCTACACACCAGAAAAATTTGATCCAAAGGTGCAAGAAAGAATGCCATGTGTGCTCAACATAAATATAATAGTATTGAAAAATTTATTTTAAAAAAATTGGAAACAATGGCTAAAAAAAATTTACTTCTAAAACCTGATCTATATATTTCCTGGCTTAAAATTATTCTATTCGATATATATGTATATCATGCTTTTATATTATGTCGCTGTATCAAGAATATTCTGCTCAACATTATGTAATTAAATGTACTTTACACTTAATTCAGCCACGCAAGAAATTTATTTTGTGTTGCTTTTATAAAATTTTATTTTATTGTTATTACCTGTGATAGTGTATATTGGAAGGATCAACTACGATTTTATTATTGTTATATACTTCATTGTACTTGAAGTTTTAGAGAATTCTATAATATTATGTTTAGCGAAGAAAAAGTGTTATCTACTTTAAATAATATTACTAATCAATTGGCATTCTTGCTCACACCTTATGCGAATACTCTATCTCGAAACCGATAAAAAAAAAGAAAAAAAAAGATAAAACCAAGGCATCTCTTCAAATAGAATATTTATATGGGAATTAACGTTATAAGCCTCACGATTTGTTAATATTCTCTTAGTCTAGCTCGTTTGTTTGCTACGACTGAAGATCTGTTCTTCCACATAGAGTTAATTCTAAATTATAAATCGGCCGTAGAGATATATATATATATATATATATCGGGGATGCCATTCATCGTCGTCGTAATAACACACGCAGTAGCTAATCGATATATTTATAAAGTGTAGATTATAAATCGATTAGTTGTTACAATGTAAAGCAATACACACCAGTTAATCCTGACATTGGGCGAAATACTCTAGTCAGCCGGTTTTTCGTAGGTGGAATGGGCTCATGTGCAATGCGTTAATCGCGAAGGATCGAAATGATAGACTGTTACTTTATAATTGCGTTATGTAGAAAGAGAGCGAGCGAGCGAGAGAGAAAAAAAAAAGTATTAAGATCGCGCATATTAATGTGCGTGCGTTATATCATTAGCGCCGATTCATTAAACATCGCGATTCACAAACTGATTATTCATTTCGAGTTGATTATCATTTTTATTCGGAGTGCGCTATTATTACGACCGGCTGACAAGCGAAGCGTCAACATAATGACAGACATATGACAGACACGAAAAAAAAAAAAAAAAAAGAACACCGATTATTATGGAGCAAAGCAGATTACACGGGAGTGTCGTGTTGTAACTAGCCAGGGACAATCAAAAAAAAGACATGATGTGTTTGATTTGCCTCCATTACATGACATCGTGCCAAATGCAGAATACTTTTGAGTTTGGAAGATCAGATATGTTAATTTATATATACACACATATATATATATCTACAGATTGTATATTATAAGAATTTTGTTGGCGTAATATATAATATTACATATATATTATTATTATTATTATTATTATTATTACTCATTTTAGAATCATGCTGTAAAATGTTTGTTAAGTTTTTGATCTTGCTTATATATATAAATATATATATATATATATATATATATATATATATATATATATATATATATATATATCTTGAGTATATTTAATATTTTAGGCTGTAACCGCAAGAAAATTTTATCTAATGAAACAAATGAAGACAATTACAAAATGTGTTGATTATTTCATCCAACATCTCTTCTTTAATATAGTGCATATCATGAACATACTACAAACCCAAGGAAACTGAAGATTCCCCATGTTCGCAATGCTTTATTAAAAAAGCAGAAAAGGAGCCTCTAGTTATAATTATCTATCTGTAGATATATCTTTTTTTTTCTTAGCAAAAGTGTCTGATAAACTAGCTTTAAATATTTTGTCAAAATAAAACAAATGTGTGATATATTGGTGTAAAAGTTTATTTTAAAAAAGAATTTATACAATATACATTATGAGATCTAAAAAAAAAATAGTTCAAAATTTAAAACATTTATGATAATTATCTTATCTGGCTATTCAACTGTGTAAAGTATCAAGCCAACATACGAAGAATATTGAGCAAATTGCGATCTTTAAAAAATTATTTAATTTAATTGACTAATGGAAGAGACACAAAATTAGCGATAAGAAAAAGTCATATGTACATCATTGCTATAATCAGTCAGTAAACTAAATATTGCAATCTAATTTTCGTTCCATAAATCCGAATGTTATTCAATTATCGTTCAATTATATTATTCAATTCTTATTACATTTGGAAGGTGTCGAACTGAATACATTTCCTATGTTCTCTCTCCAGGATAGTTGAGTATTGTTATCCTTAGATGTTAGTCGGTCATTCCAACGAGTTTTGTAATTCATTGAGATATTATTATAACTGTCCACTGTATGCATCGTACTATTCATGCTGTAAGTTTGATAACCGGTGTCTTGAACTGAATTTGAAATACTTTGCTGATCAAACGTGCCAAACATTGCGTTACTTTGTTTGTGACTCTCTTGCGTGGAACTTTCTATTTCAGTTGTAATCTTTAAATCATTATTGTGACCCTTATCGTTGAATACGACGTCGTAATGCACAGTATTCGTCTCAATTGAATCTATATACCTTGGCAATTCTTCCATATTAACAGAATCACATACATTTGTTTTATCATTATTTACAATTATTATTTCATGATTGTCCTCAATACGTTTCACGTTATTTTCATCAAAGGAAGTATCTGAAACAATTTAAAAGTATTGTTATATATAAATATATCTGTATATTTTATATTTGTTTGTGATAAATATTTAATTTAATTAAATAAAAAATTATTATATTATAAAATCAATATATATTGTGATATATATCGATAGAAAGAATAGTGTAATATTTGCTTAGGATTTCTTTTCTTTTAACAAAAGTTGTACTTTGATAATTCATTTTCTATGCACTTTGCTTATTTAATTGTGCTGCTATTTTAAATTAAATCTATTTAAATATACTATTTAATATATATTATTTAAATATATAATTTAAATATACTTGCACAAAAGAACATTTTTTTATACAAAATATTTCATGAAAAGTTTTCCATTCTAGACTTGTGTGAATCAGAATTTCACAGAATTATTAATATATAATAATATACAATAACCATGCAAGATACGCACATTAAAATATATTTTTCTATTTTGAAACTAGATCAGAAATAATTTTTTGTTAAAAGATTTAGTGTTTTTCTGGAGTTAAATATAGAAGTTTAATAAGATATATTTTTTCCACTTCAAAACTGATATTAGAAATGACTCTGATTTAAATTACAGTAATTCTGACTTAAAACTCTAAGATTGAGAAATATAAGAACAAATACTAACCACTAATAGAATTTTCACTTTTTTCCATAACTATATTGTCTATACTCATATCCATTGCAAAGTCTAATCGAATAGCCGAACGGGAACAACGTGCAATTTTTTCGTGCAACGCATTGTTCCCAGTAGTATGTATCGGTGACATGTCAGGTGATATGCTTTTAGATTTTACCGCAGACGACTTGTTACTTTGTCTATTTTGTAGTAACCTCTGAAACATATCAATTTCAGGATTAAACACAATATAAATTGCAAAAAAATTGAGTTAATTAATCCTATTTGTCAAGGTAAAAAAATATTTTTACATATAAAAAAAATTGTTCAAAATTACTATGATTCATATACCTTTAACGGTGTGCCGTGAACAAACATACCACTTTGAGGAGGACTGCAAGACAACGTCATGGAATTACCCGTTTTAACCGGTGATAAAGATATAAAACTGTCATTATCGGTATACTCTTCATGATTAAAAAATAATTTTCTTCTCAGCGAATTATTACTTAAATTTACGTCATCGCCATCCGTGTTCTGTTCCTTTTGAAAACATAAGAATATTTTTATCGAAAGAGTTTAATACAATCAGTATCAAGCTATGTTTATCTCTCATGGACCAACCTGAGTGAACGTGAAGAAAGGTTTCAAGGCTTCCTCGACATTTTGCGGTAGGTCGAAAGGTAAAGACAATACCGTCTGACTCCATACTAAAAGTAAAAAAAAAAAAAAAAATTAATCAATCCTGAGACATCGATTCCACTGGTACTTATTTCCTCACCATCTTTCTTCGACTTGGATGGATCCTTGGTAGAATTTAAATCATCCAGAGGTCTATTAGGAGTATCCAAGGACGATTTATTCTCCTTCTGTCTGACGTCCCAGGGACTAGGAATTATACGATTCTGCTTGAAGAATCGATCTATAGCTGCCTGTGCCTTTATCTCCAGTTCCGGATCCGGAGACTGTATCTGATGGGCCGGAAACTCCTCGATCTTCGCCGGTTTTATACGCGCTAATTCATCTATGTTCCATTTAAATCCCGGCGACTCTTGCATAGGACTCGACACCTACGTATTGCAACAACAAACTCTCATTTTAACCATCGGAGCAGAGTATTAACTATCAGCAGAACATAAATTAAGACAATTCGGCAGACTCTCGCAGACAGAATGATCTGAACGACCTTGGCGAATACAGTCGGGCTGATCACAGGTAGATGCAGTCTATTAATCAGGTCGGGCTCGAACGGATTTCCAGTAATGAGCTTCCTCAGCTTGGACGGCGGTGTGACATGACTAGGTAGACCTGTGTAAGGTAAACATTGCCCGTTACTTTGATTGTGCGTTTCGCGGGCTCGTCTCAAGTGCGTCTCGTGCTGTTTCACCGGAGTCCTGTTTGCCCAGAGATCATTTATTAAAGGGCTGTCGACTCTCTGCATTTTCCTAGGTGTACCCCATCTTCCTTGCTCCATTTTAATATCAAAGAAAGAGAGAGAGAGAGAGTTCTCTGACCTCGCGAACGCGAGATTCGTTGAGATTCCTTCGCTGAAAATTCCCGCAATCGTCTATTATCGAATTATAAAAATATCGCAATTTTTTTATAAAGAAATTATGAAATGAAGGTAATAGTCCATCCTTCCCGATGTATGTTTGAAAAACACGAGACCACTTTTTAAATTCTAGTTACACATAAACAAGCATCGGCCATGCTTCTTTGGCTAGTTTTCTTCAGGGTTACGTTCAAAAATCTGCTCGTTGGATGGTATAGTATTCGATTGACCAATCAGGACTCATATTAGACCGGTGCCTAAAATAACTAACACGATTGACCAATCAGAGAGTCCCATTTTGAATTGACCAATCGGCGATGTGTCCGATTGGGCGCCATCATGTTTTTCGGTAATATCAAAAAATGGCGCCAATAGAGAATAAAAATTATCCATAGTATAAAATTTAATTCTTTTATTTTTCATGTATTAGTTTTCAATATTAAAATCGTTTTATTCAACAAAATGCCATATGATTATGTATTTTTACTCAAATATTTCTGTAAGTATATTTTAATATAATTATATATATATAGAATCCACCAAGATATATTCTCGGATAAAGAATTTTTCAAATCAAAATATATATATATATATATGATACAATTAAAGAAATAAAAAAAGTAATAACACTTAATGTTAATTAAAAAACGCTTGGAGCTGCAATAAGCTAAATTAATATAATGTTTTCACTAATGATAAAGAATTATTTTTAATATTTCCGACACTATATTATTAGCATAGCTCAAGTATTATACTAAAATGCAAATTAAAATATGTGAAAATAATTCCATAAAGTAGCGCCAAGTTTTTTTTAAGTTTACTATAACAAAGACAAATTTGGAAAATATATATTTATTTAACATCCTAATCTTTTTTTTACAATTTATATACAATGAAACAACTAAATGTCATATATTAAAACAATCTTTTTGTTCATAAACAAAGAGATAATGATTGATTATGATTGAATATATTTGAGATATTTAGGGATTTATTATTTTTTACATTACGTAACTATAGTTACGTAACATTATATATAATGTCAAATAATGATAAATAAAATGAAAGTTATCATTATTGACATACAGGACATCAATTTATAAATTGTATTGAATTTACATATAATTTAGCAAAATGTTTTGTTTGTATCAGCTATTTCTTGATTCTAAGCAAAGGCAAAAAATTTTCAAATCCTGAAAATCAAGTGGTATTTGTGATACACATGTATATAGAAATTAATAAAATCTAACATTAGTAGTGACTTGTAAACTGTTACCTCCTTTTTATGTTTATCCGCAATGCTGCGAAGGAAGTCTATATTTTGTATACTGATTCCACGTTTTATTTCCTGAATACAACATCTCTCAAGTTTAGTCTCGCAGTACACGATAGCTAAATCCAACAACTCTGTAAAGAAACGTTATTTTAATTACAATTGTACAAGCACAAATGAATAGTGGTATACCTAACTAAAGCTTACCTAGTAATTCCTGCATAGGTAGACTGATCACTCCAGTATATAAGTACTTTAGAAAGCTTTTGTATACGATGTAGGAATAATCATGATGCTCGATAACACTGTCGAAAAAACATGTCCAAGTAAAATCAAGTTTAAGAATTAAAAAAAAAATGTTATTCGTTCTTTTGTAAATGCTCACCTCTGATCTTTTTCCGTCCAATCACGTCCGAACATGGCTCCGAAATATGAACTACGAATTTTCAAAATAGCTTTGTGAACGTAAATAGGTTGCTCCTCCACTACTATTGTGAGATCGCTTGATGACTACGAGAGAGGAGAAATAAAAATCATTAAAGATGCGAATGTGCACGTACATTATCTTACTAAAATGCGAAGAATGCATGTAGAAATGACAAAACATCATAAAACGAGACATACGGGATTGTCGAATAAAGTTTGAGAGCATTT
The DNA here is from genome assembly GCA_963971435.1 of Lasius platythorax. Classification (NCBI taxonomy): domain Eukaryota; kingdom Metazoa; phylum Arthropoda; class Insecta; order Hymenoptera; family Formicidae; genus Lasius; species Lasius platythorax. Next base: position 14,086,145 of record OZ020540.1, read on the forward strand.
CAATATATCCGATTCTACATTTATGTACCCAAGATCATCCGTAAATAAAATCATCGGATAAACGTCCGTGAGGTTGTACATTAACGCTTCCTGCATGTTCGAAAAATAAGTGACAATCGGAAACGTAATATAATGTTTGAAATAATCGCCCCATACATAGATATTTCCGTCATCTCCAAGAGCGACACTTCTATTGCTATGATAAACTGCGGCGATGTCCAATACCTTTTCTATTTGCGGTATGTTAAACTGCGAATCATAAAGTCCTCTGATTTTCTATTTTCTATTTCTTTATTATGGCGATTACAATGATAAATAAATTACCAAGACAGGACAACAGACGTCCCTCGTTCCTTGATCAGTGATCAATTGGTCTTTACCCCAGACATAGAGCTGTCCTTCGTTCGTAAGTGCCAATGCATGTGTAAATCCACAAACTACCTTAACTGAAATATCAACATCAGTTGTTCAGTAACATTACTTCTAAAAGTGCTCAATACTATATTTTTAAACACAAAATTTTACGGACAAATAATTTACCTATTACTACATTTGAGAGTGTAGTGATTCTTCGCGGAATTGACGTCGTATGACCATTGCTCAAATTAGGTGGAGGAAGATCGAGCCCTAGTACACCATAATTGTTACAGCCCCAACTGTATATTTTACCCGTATCAGTAACAGCCATATTGAACAACCAGCCACTAGCGATGCAAACAATCTTATTTTCTTCAAACTTCACTGGCTTTGGTTTGCTCTGAATAAATATTGCATTTGAGGAAGACTCATTTAGTATCATATACCCCCAAACATATACCTGAAATAATCTAAGTTATTTAACTGACAATGATATAATTATTACTGTTAGCTGAAAAATATTTACCTCTCCATCATCAGTGAGAGCGAGAAAATATCCATTACTGCAGGCAATGTCTATAATGCGTTTCTCTCTCAATTCAATCAGTTGAGTAGGTGTATCTAATCTATCAGGTACTTCTATTTGTGATTGCGAGTTATATCTTAATACATGTGGTTCAATATAATTCCAAAAATATACCTTTTACAGACAATGTCATAATTTTTATTTTTTATTTATTTTCTAACTTACTTTGTACACAGAATATCAGAAAATTTGATTTTAAGAATACAGCAACAAAAAACTTTATGAAAAACAAATAATGAATTCTATCATTTATATTATTCTATAATGGATATAATCTGAAAAATTTTTAAAATTAACAATTCTGTAAAATAAATGGCTGTGTAGATATATATACAAAATTTTGACAAATTTTTCATATATTTATGATGTAAAATGTGATATTATATAGGTAAATAAGATATTATATAAAAGTAAACACATAAAAGATTTAACCGATTTAAAATTCTTTTATAGCCAGTAGAGTAAATGTAATGAATGTAAAAAATTATGTGCTGCAATCTCTATTCTTTGTATAGTAAAGATAATAAAAAAACTTATCACAAAATTCTTGTTAACGACAAAATTCAAATTTATATCTTTTACTCTGTTCATATACTTTACTTAAAAAGGTAACAATTAATATATCTTTTTGTATCTTTCATTCTTTTGATATCTCTTTTGTTATATCTTTTTTATATCGATTTTTATATACTTAATTTTAAATTGATACGTAATATAATTTACTTCTATAATCTTATCTCAATAATTTTATAAAATATAATATAAAACATAAAAACACAGATTATAATAATTTTCACTATATATAATTTTTCAAAATACCTCTCCTTTTTTAGTCAGAGCAAACATGTAAAATCCATTAGCAAATTTCTTTATATTTTTATTACATAATATTTCTACTTTTCTTGGCTTTATTAAACTTTCTTCCTGTGCTATTCCTAATCGATTATTCTTGTTATTTCCTATGGCATATACCATATCATCTCTCGTTACAATTAAAGCTCCATTATCTGTTTGAAAATATGTCAAGGCATAAATATTATTGTCAAAGTACAAATAACAGAAAGGATGATGAGGAAAGAACTGATTTACTATATATCATAGCCAATTCGATGCGCAGCAGAAATTCCTCATCTAGCAGAATGAAGACTGGCCATTTCTTGAAGTTGTACAAATACTGATCAACATTCTTTTGCAATTTTTTTGTCTTGTCACTCGGTACCTCTCTGTAAATAATATATATATATATAATCAATTTTTTAGTTTACTGAAAAATTTAATAGTATAAAAAGTTTGACAAATTAATTGATAAATATCTAGTTTGACTCGTTCCACTGAAATTATTATTTCAATTCCTCTCAATATTGAAAGCGCTAAAGATATTTACTTTATGTTACATTCCGAATCTCACGTGCAATCACGGCGTATATTAATATTGTTGTATTTCGTCTCAACATGACAGATTTTTGACCTTCATAAATGTCACTTTTAACGGTGTAGAACAATTATTATGGTATATATATATATATATATATATATACATATATATCTATCGAGCAACGATTTTTACTTTCTAAATCTTTGTTCTTACACAAAAAGACTAACGACTATTGAATAACTTTTATCTGAATTTAAGTAGAGCAAGTCAAACCAAACATTTATAAAACATTTTTAATCTGCGTCACTTATATTCTGATTTTGTGCGCAAACGAGCTATCCGGTAATACCTCTACATGAAAAAAAAAGAAAAAAAAGCAAAAGTTAACATACTCTTCCTTGTTACTCGTTGCAGAATTTTTTCTTTTACGGATTTCAGGGATGTCTGTCCCATGTGTTTCAATTTGATTCATCGTGTGTGACCAAACAAGACGACTTTTATATCTAAGGATCGGAAAACTAATTCTCTCACCTCTTTGATGGTGATCAAATTCTCTGCCAATAAATTACAGATAATATCGGTTATCAGTTGCAATAAGCAGCACAACAAGGATAATAATTCTTGTTTTTTAATGTGACTAAAGACCCTCAGCAAACGCAACTTCTTTGCCCTTAGATTAGAGTTTGAACAATATTATGATTTTAGTAAAATATGACCACCAAATAAACAGAAAGGGAGAATACAGTTTGCTCACAGTCTCGTTTACGAACGCTACTCACAGAGAGCGATTCTTAGGGTTTTTCATTACACTTGGCGCAATTGACTATTCAGTAAGTTCTGTGTACAAATGGGACGTAGCAATCGGAATTTACCCGCATGATTAAAAATGCATTTTATGGCTGCGTATGTCTTGACAAAAAAGTAATAAAGTCAGGAAGGAGTTTTTATAGTTATCTGTAAAACAGAAATAAGCTTCTATTAGGCTCCTCATATACTTACTAATTCGCTATAATTTTAATATTCCGCATATAACATAATATCTTCTTTTCTTCATTTGCTTTTTCACTCTATGCATCTGTGAATAAATAAAGTTGCAGTGTATGTTGCATGTCAGAAATTTATGTATAAACATTGTTCATATATCTGAAACACATCTCTTTACAGTCTTATTTTCAGCACGAACTAAATAAACGCGATCATTTTTTAATATTTGCTTTAAAAACGTATGTAACAAAGACCAATTTGAAATATATATTTATTTATTTTCGTAATCATTTTTTACAACTTTTATACAGTGGAACAACTAAATGTCATATATTAGAACAATCTTTTTTTTCATAGACAAAGAGATAATGATTGATTATAATTGAATATATTTGAGAGATTCAGAGATTTATTATTTTTTACATTATGTAACTATAATGTCAAATGACAAATAAAATGATAAATAAAATAAAAGTTGTCGTTATTGACATACAGGACATCAATTTATAAATTGTACTGAACATTTACGTATAACTTAGCAAAATGTTTTGTTTGTATCAGATATTTTTTGATTCAAAACGAAGGCAAAAATTTATCAAATCCTGAAAAACAAGTTCTATTTGTGATAAACATGTATATAGAAATTAATAAAATCTAACATTAGTAGTGACTTGTAAAATGTTACCTCCTTATTATGTTCATCCGCAATGCTGCGAAGGAGGGCTATATTTTGTATACTGATTCCACGTTTTATTTCCTGAATACAACATCTCTCAAGTATAATCTCGCAGTACACGATAGCTAAATCCAACAACTCTGTAAAGGAACGTTATTTTAATTACAAACGTACAGGCACAAATGCATCATGGTATACCTAACTAAAGCTTACCTAGTAATTCCTGCATAGGTAGACTGATCACTCCAGTATATAAGTACTTTAGAAAGCTTTTGTATACAATGTAGGAATATTTAGAATGCTTGATAACGCTGTCGAAAAAACATGTCCAAGTATAATAAAATCAAGTTTAAGAATTAAAAAAAAATGATATTCGTTCTTTTGTAAATGTTCACCTCTGATCTTTTTCCGTCCAATTATGTCGGTACATGGCTCCGAAATATGAACTACGAATTTTCAAAATAGCTTTGTGAACGTAAATAGGTTGCTCCTCCACTACTATTGTGAGATCGCTTGTTGACTACATGAGAGAGGAGAAATAAAAATCATTAAAGATGCAAATGTGCGCGTACATTATCTTGTACTAAAATGCGAAGAATGCATGTAGAAATGACAAAACATCATAAAACGAGACATACGGGATTGTCGAATAAAGTTTGAGAGCATTTCAATATATCCGATTCTACATTTATGTACCCAAGATCATCCGTAAATAAAATCATCGGATAAACGTCCGTGATGTTGTACATTAACGCTTCCTGCATGTTCGAAAAATAAGTGGCAATCGGAAACGTAATATAATGTTTGAAATAATCGCCCCATACATAGACACTTCCGTCATCTCCAAGAGCGACACTTCTATTGCTATGATAAACTGCAGCGATGTCCAATACCTTTTTTATTTGCGGTATGTTAAACTGCGAATTATAAAGTCCTCTAATTTTTTATTTCTTTATTTTGGCGATTACAATGATAAATAAATTACCAAGACAGGATAATAGACGTCCCTCGTTCCTTGATCAGTGATCAATTGGTTTTTACCCCAGACATAGAGCTGTCCTTCGTTCGAAAGTGCCAATGCATGTGTACACCCACAAACTGCCTTAACTGAAACATCATTTCAGTACATTTAAATAACATTACTTGCATCTAATAGTGCTCAATACTATTTTTAAAAACAACATTTTACGAACAAATAATTTACCTATTACTACATTTGAAAGTGTAGTAATTTTTTTCGGAGTTGACCTCAAATAATCATAGTGCAAATCAGATGGAGGAACATTGAGCCCTAATACACCATAATTGTTACAGCCCCAACTGTATATTTTACCCGTATCAGTAACAGCCATATTGAACATCCAGCCACAAGCAATGCAAACAATCTTATTTTCTTCAAACATGACTCGCTTTGGTTTGCTCTGACAAAATACTACATCTGAAGAAGACTCATTTAGCATCACATACCCCCAAATATATACCTGAAATAATCTAAGTTATTTAACTGACGATAATATAATTATTATTGTTAGCTGAAAAATATTTACCTCTCCATCATCAGCGAGAGCGAGAAAATATCCATTACTGCAGGCAATGTCTATAATGCGTTTCTCTCTCAATTCAATCAGTTGAGTAGGTGTATCTAATCTATCAGATACTTCCATTTGTGATTGCCAGTTATATTTTAATATATGTTGTTCTTTATAATCCCAAATATATACCTTTTAAAGACAATGTCATAAATTTTAATATTTTATTTATTTTCTAACTTACTTTATACAAAGAATATCAGAAAATTTAACTATAAGAATACAGCAACAAAAAAGTTTATGAAAAACAAATAATGAATTCAATCATTTATATTATTCTATAATGGATATAATCTGAAGAATATTTAAAATTAGCAATTGTGTAAAATCAATAGCTGTGTAGATATATATGTAAATTTTGACAAATTTTTTCATATATTTATGATGTAAAATTTGATATTATAAACGTAATTATTATAAAGGTATATAGGATATTATATAAAGGTAAACACATAAAAGATTTAACTGCTTTAAAATCCTTTCATAGCCAGTAGAGTAAATGTAATGAATGTAAAAAATTATGTGCTGCATCTCTATTCTTTGTATAGTGAAAATATTAAAAAAACTTATCACAAAATTCTTGTTAACGACAAAATTAAAAGTTATATCTTTTGCTCTGTCCATATACTTTACTTAAAAAGATAACAATTATTATATTTTTTTGTATCTTTCATTCTTTTGATATCTCTTTTGTTATATCTTTTTTATATCGATTTTTATATACTTAATTTTAAATTGATACGTAATATAATTTACTTCTATAATCTTATCTCAATAATTTTATAAAATATAATATAAAATATAAAAACACAGATTATAATAATTTTCACTATATATAATTTTTCAAAATACCTCTCCTTTTTTAGTCAGAGCAAACATGTAAAATCCATTAGCAAATTTCTTTATATTTTTATTACATAATATTTCTACTTTTCTTGGCTTTATTAAACTTTCTTCCTGTGCTATTCCTAATCGATTATTCTTGTTATTACCTATGGCATATACCATATCATCTCTCGTTACAATTAAAGCTCCATTATCTGTTTGAAAATATGTCAAAGCATAAATATTATTGTCAAAGTAAAAATAACAAAAAGAAAAAAAACTGATTTACTATATATCATAGCCAATTCAATGCGCAGCAGAAATTCCTCCTCTAGCAGAATAAAGACTGGCCATTTCTTGAAGTTGAACAGATACTGATCAACATTCTTTTGCAATTCCTTTGTCTTGTCACTCTGTACCTCTCTGTAAATAATATATATATATAATCGATTTTTTAGTTTACTGAAAAACTTAACAGTATAAAAAGTTGGACAAATTAATTGATAAATATTTAATCTGACTCGTTCCACTGAAATTTTGATTTCAATTTTCCTCAATATATTAAAAGCGCTAAAGATATTTATTTTACGTTACATTCCGAATCTCACTGCGATCACGGCGTATATTAATATTGATGTATTTCGTCTCAACATGACAGATTTTTGACCTTCGTAAATGTCACTTTTAACGGTTTAGAACACTTTTTATGGTATATATATATATATCGAGCGACGATTTTTACTTTTCAAATCCTTGATTTTACACAAAAAGACATCGAATATAAGTGCACTTTTATCTGAATATGATTAGAGCGAATCAAACCAAACATTTACGAAATATTTTTAATCTGCGTCACTTTTATTCTGATTTTGTGCGCAAACGAGATACCCGGTAATGCCTCTACATAAAAAAAAAAATAGGAAAAAAAAGCAAAATTTAACATACTCTTCCTTGTTACTCGTTGCTGAATTTTTTCTTTTACGGATTTCAGAGATGTCTGTCCCATGTGTTTCAATTTGATTCATCGTGTGTGACCAAACAAGACGACTTTTATATCTGAGGATCAGAAAACTAATTCTCTCACCTCTTTGATGGTGATCAAATTGTCTGCCAATAAATTACAGATAATATCGGTTACCAGTTGCAATAAGCAGCACAACAAAGATAATAATTCTTGTTTTTTAATGTGACTAGAGACCCTCAGCAAACGCAACTTCTTTGCCCTTAGATTAGAGTTTGAACAATATTATGATTTTAGTAAAATATGATCACCAAATAAACAGAAAGGGAGAATCCAGTATGCTCAAAGTCTCGTTTACGAACGCTACTCACAGAGAGCGATTCTTAGGGTTTTTCATTACACTTGGCGCAATTGACTAATATTCAGTAGGTTCTGTGTACAAATGGGACGTAGCAATCGGAATTTACCCGCATGATTAAAAATGCATTTTATGGCTGCGTTTGTCTTGACAAAAAGTAATAAAGTCACGAAGGAGTTTATATAATTATCTGTATAACAAAAATAAGCTTCTATTGGGCTCCTCATATACTTACTGATTCGCTATAATTTAAATATTCCGCATGTGACATAATATCTTCTTTTTTTCATTTGCTTTTTCACTCTATGCATCTGTGAAGAAATAGAGTTGCAGTGTATGTTGCATGTCAGAAATTTATATATAAACATTGTTCATATATCTGAAACACATTTCTTTACAGTCTTATTCTCAACACGAACTGAATAAACGCGATCATTTTTTAGTATTTGCTTTATAAACGTATGTAACAAAGACCAATTTGAAATATATATTTATTTATTTTCGTAATCATTTTTTACAACTTTTATACAGTGGAACAACTAAATGTCATATATTAAAACAATCTTTTTTTTCATAAACAAAGAGATAATGATTGATTATAATTGAATATATTTGAGAGATTCAGAGATATATTATTTTTTACATTATGTAACTATAATGTCAAATGACAAATAAAATGATAAATAAAATAAAAATTGTCGTTATTGACATACAGGACATCAATTTAAAAATTGTATTGAATATTTACGTATAACTTAGCAAAATGTTTTGTTTGTATCAGCTATTTTTTGATTCAAAGCGAAGGCAAAAATTTATCAAATCCTGAAAATCAAGTTGTATTTGTGATACACATGTATATAGAAATTAATAAAATCTAACATTAGTAGTGACTTGTAAACTGTTACCTCCTTATTATGTTCTTCCGCAATGCTGCGAAGGAGGGCTATATTTTGTATACTGATTCCACGTTTTATTTCCTGAATACAACATCTCTCAAGTATAATCTCGCAGTACATGATAGCTAAATCCAACAACTCTGTAAAGGAACGTTATTTTAATTACAAACGTACAGGCACAAATGCATCATGGCATACTTAACTAAAGCTTACCTAGTAATTCCTGCATAGGTAGACTGATCACTCCAGTATATAAGTACTTTAGAAAGCTTTTGTATACAATGTAGGAATATTTAGAATGCTTGATAACGCTGTCGAAAAAACATGTCCAAGTATAATAAAATCAAGTTTAAGAATTAAAAAAAAAAATGATATTCGTTCTTTTGTAAATGTTCACCTCTGATCTTTTTCCGTCCAATTATGTCGGTACATGGCTCCGAAATATGAACTACGAATTTTCAAAATAGCTTTGTGAACGTAAATAGGTTGCTCCTCCACTACTATTGTGAGATCGCTTGTTGACTACATGAGAGAGAAGAAATAAAAATCATTAAAGATGCAAATGTGCGCGTACATTATCTTGTACTAAAATGCGAAGAATGCATGTAGAAATGACAAAACATCATAAAACGAGACATACGGGATTGTCGAATAAAGTTTGAGAGCATTTCAATATATCCGATTCTAGATTTGTGTACCCAAGATCATCCGTAAATAAAATCATCGGATAAACGTCTGTGATGTTGTACATTAACGCTTCCTGCATGTTCGAAAAATAAGTGACAATCGGAAACGTATTATAATGTTTGAAATAACAGCCCCATACATAGATATTTCCGTCATCTCCAAGAGCGACACTTCTATTGCTATGATAAACTGCAGCGATGTCCAATACCTTTTTTATTTGCGGTATGTTAAACTGCGAATTATAAAGTCCTCTAATTTTTTATTTCTTTATTTTGGCGATTACAATGATAAATAAATTACCAAGACAGGATAATAGACGTCCCTCGTTCCTTGATCAGTGATCAATTGGTTTTTACCCCAGACATAGAGCTGTCCTTCGTTCGAAAGTGCCAATGCATGTGTACACCCACAAACTACCTTAACTGAAACATCATTTCAGTACATTTAAATAACATTACTTGCATCTAATAGTGCTCAATACTATTTTTAAAAACAAAATTTTACGAACAAATAATTTACCTATTACTACATTTGAAAGTGTAGTAATTTTTTTCGGAGTTGAGCTCAAATAATCATAGTGCAAATTAGATGGAGGAACATTAAGCCCTAGTACACCATAATTGTTATGGCCCCAACTGTATATTTTACCCGTATCAGTAACAGCCATATTGAACAACGGGCCACAAGCAATGCAAACAATCTTATTTTCTTCAAATTGCACTTGCTTCAGCATGTCCAGACAAAATATTCTAGTGGATGACCGATCTAGTTTATTCGTAAACTCCCAAATATATACCTGAAATAATCTAAGTTATTTAACTGACGATAATATAATTATTATTCTTAGCTGCAAAATATTTACCTTTCCATCATCAGCGAGAGCGAGAAAATATCCATTACTGCAGGCAATGTCTATAATGCGTTTCTCTCTCAATTCAATCAGTTGAGTAGGTGTATCTAATCTATCAGGTACTACTATTTGTGACTGCCAGTTATATCTTAATATATGTTGTTTTTTATAATCCCAAATATATACCTTTTAAAGACAATGTCATAAATTTTAATATTTTATTTATTTTCTAACTTACTTTATACAAAGAATATCAGAAAATTTGATTATAAGAATACAGCAACAAATAAGTTTATGAAAAACAAATAATGAATTCAATCATTTATATTATTCTATAATGGATATAATCTGAAGAATATTTAAAATTAACAATTCTGTAAAATCAATAGCTGTGTAGATATATATGTAAGTTTTGACAAATTTTTTCATATATTTATGATATAAAATGTGATATTATAAACGTAATTATTATAAAGGTATATAGGATATTATATAAAGGTAAACACATAAAAGATTTAACTGCTTTAAAATCCTTTCATAGCAGGTAGAGTAAATGTAATGAATGTAAAAAATTATGTGCTGTGCATCTCTATTCTTTGTATAGTGAAGATATTATAAAAACTTATCACAAAATTCTTGTTAACGACAAAATTAAAAGTTATATCTTTTGCTCTGTCCATATACTTTACTTAAGAAGGTAACTATTATTTTATTTTTTTGTATCTTTCATTCTTTTGATATCTCTTTTGTTATATCTTTTTTATATCGATTTTTATATACTTACTTTTAAATTGATACATAATATAATTTACTTCTATAATCTTATCTCAGTAATTTTATAAAATATAATATAAAATATAAAAACACAGATTATAATAATTTTCACTATATATAATTTTTCAAAATACCTCTCCTTTTTTAGTCAGAGCAAACATGTAAAATCCATTAGCAAATTTCTTTATATTTTTATTACATAATATTTCTACTTTTCTTGGCTTTATTAAACTTTCTTCCTGTGCTATTCCTAATCGATTATTCTTGTTATTACCTATGGCATATACCATATCATCTCTCGTTACAATTAAAGCTCCATTATCTGTTTGAAAATATGTCAAAGCATAAATATTATTGTCAAAGTAGAAATAACAAAAAAAAAGAAAAAACTGATTTACTATATATCATAGCCAATTCGATGCGCAGCAGAAATTCCTCCTCTAGCAGAATAAAGACTGGCCATTTCTTGAAGTTGAACAGATACTGATCAACATTCTTTTGCAATTCTTTTGTCTTGTCACTCTGTACCTCTCTGTAAATAATATATATATATATATATATATATATATATATAGTCGATTTTTTAGTTTACTGAAAAACTTAATAGTATAAAAAGTTGGACAAATTAATTGATAAATATTTAGTCTGACTCGTTCCACTGAAATTTTGATTTCAATTCTTCTCAATATTAAAAGCGCTAAAGATATTTATTTTACGTTACATTCCGCATCTCACATGCGATCACGGCGTATATTAATATTGATGTATTTCGTCTCAACATGACAGATTTTTGACCTTCGTATAAATGTCACTTTTAACGGTTTAGAACACTTTTGATGGTATATATATATCGAGCAACGATTTTTACTTTCTAAATCTTTGTTCTTACACAAAAAGACATCGAATATAAGTGCATTTTTATCTGAATATAATTAGAGCGAGTCAAACCAAACATTTACGAAATATTTTTAATCTGCGTCACTTTTATTCTGATTTTGTGCGCAAACGAGCTACCCGGTAATGCCTCTACATGAAAAAAGAAGAAAAAAAAAGCAAAATTTAACATACTCTTCCTTGTTACTCGTTGCTGAATTGTTTCTTTTACAGATTTCAGGGATGTCTGTCCCATGTGTTTCAATTTGATTCATCGTGTGTGACCAAACAAGACGACTTTTATATCTAAGGATCAGAAAACTAATTCTCTCACCTCTTTGATGATGATCAAATTTTCTGCCAATAAATTACAGATAATATCGGTTACCAGTTGCAATAAGCAGCACAACAAGGATAATAATTCCTGTTTTTTAATGTGACTAGAGACCCTCAGCAAACTCAACTTCTTTGCCCTTAGATTAGAGTTTGAACAATATTATGATTTTATTCAAATATGGCGACCAAATAAACAGAAAGGGAGTATCCAGTTTGCTCACAGTCTCGTCTACGAACACTACTCACAGAGAGCGATGCTTAGGATTTTTCATTACACTTGGCGCAATTGATCACTCAGTGGGTTCTGTGTACAAACGGGACGTAGCAAGCGGGATTCACCAGCATGATTAAAAATGCATTTTATGGCTGCATTTGTCTTGATAAAGAAGTAATAAAGTCAGGAAAGAGTTTTATAGTTATCTGTGTAAAACAGAAATAAGCTTCTATTGGGCTCCTCATATGCTTACTGATTCGCTATAATTTTAATAATCCGCATGTAACATAGTATCTTCTTTTCTTCATTTGCTTTTTCACTCTATGCATCTGTGAAGAAATAAAGTTGCAGTGTATGTGCATGTCAGAATTTTATGTATAAACATTGTTCATATATCTGAAACACACGTTTCTTTACAGCCTTATTCTCTTCACACAAACCAAATAAACTAAATCATTTTCTTCAGTATTTGCTTTTTAAACATACATAACAAAGACCAATTTGAAATATATTGTTTATATATTTATTTATTCTTATAATCATTTTTTTTTACAAATTATAAATAGTGGAAAAACTATTTACTAAATATAAAAAATTACAAAAATTTTTTTGTATATGCAAAGATGATGATTAATTATAATTGAATATATTTCATAGATTTAGAGATTTATAATTTTTTACGTCATGTAACTATAATATCACAATGATAAATAGAATGGTGATGAATAAATTAAAAGTTTTCGTTATTGATGTACAGAAACTCAACTTAAAATTGTATTAAATATTTATGTATAATTTAACGAAATGTTTGTTTGAATCAGCTATTTTTTGATTCAAAGTGAAGGCAAAATTTTACCAAATCCTGAAAATCATGTAGTATTTATGACACACACATGGATATACACAAAATAGAAATTAATAAAATCTAGTATTAACAATGACTTGTAAACTGTTACCTCCTTATTATATTTTTCCGCAGTGCTGCGAAGGAGGGCTCCATTTTGTATGGTGATTCCACGTTTTATTTCCTGAATACAATATCTCTCAAGTTTGCTCTCGCAATATGTGATAGCTAAATCCAATAGCTCTGTAAAGAGATGTAATTTTAATTACAAATGTGTAAGAGCATAAATAATATATCCTGATGTATTTAATTAAAACTCACCTAGTAATTTCTCCGTAGATAGATCGATCACATCAGTATATAAGTATTTCAGGAAAGCCTTATACACAATATAGGAATATTTAGAATGCTGGATCACACTGTTAGGAGAACATGTTGAACCGAGACAAAATAATGTAAGAAATTTTTACTAAAAATAGTAGTTTTTTTTGTTTTTACTTTTTACCTTTCATTGTTTCCCACTGAATCATCTTGGAACATGGTTCTGAAATATGAACTACGACTCTTCAAAATAACCTTATGAACATGAATGGATTCCCTCTCGACTTGTATCGTGAGATCGCTTGTTGACTTCGAGAGGAGAAATAAAAATTAAAGATGCGAATGCGTATATACATATGTATGGAAGCACACACGCAAAGGATTAAGAGATTTAGGATTTAATTTAAGATTTAAAATAAAATATATAATCAAACCAAATATATAATATTAAGACATAACAATAAAGATTTGTTTTTAATCTAATATATTATAAATTTGTGTATATTAATATATATATATATATTGTATATATTATAATATATATAAATTTGTGTATTTATATGTCTAGTAGAGTTAGAAAAAAAGAATATATTATAAGTTCAGAAAGATTTTTACTAATCAAAATATGCTCATCATCGGTTTCATTATGTTTCCTCCAAAAAAAAATTTATAAAACTTTTTTAAAAGAACTTTTCACAATTAATAACTTAAGACAGATAAATAATAAATATATTAATAAAAAAATTGTTTTGCACCAATTTTCTTCAATACTTTACACACATATGTATACACATACACATTATATTTATTTTGAAAATAGAAAGTGAGAAAATGCATGCAGAAATGATAAACAGAGAACAAGACATACAAGATTATCGAATGAAGTTTCCCAGCATTCCAATATATCCAACTCTTCGTCCATGTATTTAAGATAATCCGCGAATATCATTGGCGGTTTGTCAATAAACATTAAAGCTTCATGCATGTTAAAAAACGGTGTGATACACGGATGCCTCAGCTGCTCATCGAAGCATATGCCACCCCACATGTAGATAGATCTATCATCACAAAGGGCGATATTTCTTTCACAATTTCCAGATCTTCCCTGTCTGATGGCGATGTCCGACACTCTTTTCATTTTCGTCATATCCAACTATAAATTACAAGATCCTCTGATTTTCTATTTCGTATTTTCTTTATTATCATACCAATTATAATAATAAACTGAATACCAAGATAGGATAAATGGAGCTCAGTACTTTCTGGTCCAAGCCCAAATGTCCGTACTTGTTACTACCCCAGATGTAGATCTTCCCTTTGTTTGTGAGTGCAACTGTATGTGCACACCCACAGATTACTTTAACTGAAACATCGATATCAGATGCTTAGCAATGTGGGTTGCAAGTACTCAAAATGCAACTTTTTAAAAACAAGCTTTAGAAATAAATGGATTACCTATTATTTTGTTTGAGAGACTAGTGACTTGATACGTATTTAAGTTTTGATCAAATTCTGGTAGCACACTACCAATCCCTAATACACCATCGCTGTCATGGCTCCAACTGTACAATTTACCTTCACTAGAGACAGCCATACTGAACAACAAACCACAAGCAATGCAATCAATTTTCTCTTTATTAAAATGTACTTGTTCTATGTCTATAGACAAATACGTCTCTGGTTCTATCTTATAATTTATATCATTTATATCTGAATATCCCCACATATATACCTAAAATAACTTAAGTCATTTAAGCTCTAATGTATAATAAATTATTATTATCATACTTTAAGCAATATTTACCTTTCCATCATCAGTAAGACCAAGACAATGAGTAACGCTGCATTTAATGTCTATAATGTGCTTTCCTCTCAATAGAGTCATTTGAGTAGGTATTGTCAAACCCATCCTGACATAATCAGAACAAGAATGTCTTGCTTGATCCAATTTTTCTTCATCGTAACCCCAGGAATACACCTTTTATAGACAAATTGTTATAAATTCAATATTCTATTCGTTGACTTATTTTATGCACAGATTGTTACAAAATTTGATTAAAAAGACAGCAACAAAAAAATTCGTGAAATATTAATAGAATCATTGATAGATTCAATCATCTATGACCTATACAATATTTTATTATGGATATTATTTAATCTGAATTTGTTAGATTAAAGATTTTATAAAAAATGGCTATATGTTAATAAATTTACAAAATTTAAATGTTTTGACATACATTTATGATGTAAAATACACATGTTTTTAAAAAGCTAAACATATAAAATACACACACACACACACACACACAAACTGTTTTAATATCTTTAAAATTAGGAGTGTAAATGTATTGAATGTAAAAAATTATATCAATTTCTATTTTTTTGTACAGTAGAAATATTAAAAAATTGTATTCCTCAAAATTTATTTTATTTTAATTTGTAAAATCAAAATTAAATTTTTTTTTCCATGTGCACATTCTTCTATTCAAGTTCTATTCAAAAAATAAAAATTATAATTTGCTCATTTCCTACCTGAATTTTGGTTAAAATTATAATTTTTTAAATATATTATATTTAATTTCCAAATTCATATTAAATGAAATGTATGTTGTATAAAGAATATATTTCTATAAAGAATACTAGTGCATATAGAGAATTATATACATTAGTATTTTTTTTATAGTACACTTGGCGTCATGAATGCCTTCCCACCTGAAGACAGCCGAAATAATTAGAGACAATGCGTCTAGCATTATTGACTCGAAAGCAGCTGTCTTCAGGTGGGAAGGCATTCATGACGCCAAGTGTACAATGTAATGTAAATGTAAAAAAACACATGAATTTTAAACATATATAATTTTTCAATGTACTTCTCCCTCCTCTGTAAGTGCCATTATGCGAGATCCAACTTCCCAAAAAACAAATTTCTTTATATTTTTTCCACACAAGACTTCTATTTTTTTTGGCTGCAATGTCATACTTGTGCATCCTATTCCTAATTTATTCATGTTACAACCAAATGCATATACCATCTTGTCTCTCGTTACAATTAAAATCCCATCATCTATTTTCAAATAAGTCAGAGTATAAATAACAATATTGTAAAAACAACGAAAGAAAAAAATGCTAACTTACCATTTAATACCATAGCCATATGAATTTGCAAAATAAATTCCGGATCCAGAAAATCAAAGATTGGCCATCTCTTGAAGTTCAGCAGATATTTCTTCTTGGCAAGATTGCTTTGAAAGGTTCTTATTTTGTTTTTCTGTATCTCTCTATCAAACGATTTTTTTAGTTTAATAAAGTTAATCGCTTTATGATATGACATTTGTGAAGAATTTACTCTATTCTGTCATTAATTTTATTATGCGCAATAAACGAGTCTGAGTTTATCTTGATGTTGCATTTATCCGGCAGTGTTTTTCTTTGTGACAAAAAAGAAAAAAAGAAAAATAATAAAAGAACCTCAACTTACTCTTCTTCGTTACTTGTTAAAAATTTTCTTCTTTTAGAAGTTTCAGGAACATTTGTCATATGTGTTTCGATTTGATCCATTTTGACTGAAGAAGACTTATAGATCTAAAAGATCAGAAAACATTTTCTCTCTTTAGTGATCGACCTCCGTCGATCATCAATATTTATAAAAAACAAATCGACTCTAAATTCGTTAGTGCCGAATCAGTGTTGTTTATGCCAAGTTCTTCGAAAATTATACATGATAGATGCAGTGTCACAATAAAGTATTTGGCTTAGCTGTTTTTGCAATGCTAGACACCTCCATACTGTATAAAATATAGATATTAATTATAACAATATACAAATATTAATACTTACCTAAGATTTCTACCTAACTTGTGTTTATTGCCTGTCAAAGACTTTCAGATTTCCAGTCCTGGCGGGAAAATTCGGAACGCAGTCAGAATAATGAAACTAGTTTAGACAAGACCGCTTTTTTGCGCATGCGCATCGAATAATACTATATTGATGAAGCGCTCAGTTCGAAGTCTCATATTAGCCTTTATTTTCTTTTAAAAATTATTTAAATGTTTATCATAATCGGTGTGTAGCGGATATTATTATTGAAAGACGTTATTATCGCAGATATATATTGTTGACCAAATTGACATGTACAAAAAATGAAAGAATATAGAATAAGATAAGAAAAAAAGGAATATAGAATAAAATCAGCAATTACGTTCATCTTATAATTTTTTTTTATTAAGTGGATAGTCGCCATCAGTCAATAAAATTTTCCATACATTTCTATTGTACACTTTTTCTTTCTAGCTCAAGGAAAATTAAGTATTCAGTACTATTTAATTCAGGAATTGCTATTCCTTTTACATCGTTATCTCATTATTTCACTGTACATATCTAGCATGGTATTTTTTCTCTCTTCTTCAGTAATTTTTTTCACTCTACATATAATCGAGCACGTGTGAAGTAGTGGGATAGCAATATAAGAGAAGTATATAATTAATAATAAAGTGATTGCAGGAATATAAATACTCCCTTTTTCAAAAATATGTTTATTTAATTTTTGGAGCTTTTCTACAACTTTTAAGTGGAGCAACTAAATATTAATTAGAACAATTTTTTATATTAGTGCAGAGATAACGATTGATTGTAATTGAATTTGAGATGCATAGATTTATTTGGCACGCACGCGTTTCTACATCATTTGACTATGATACCACAATGATAATAAACGAAATAAAAGTTTTCTTCATGAACATATCAAGACAAAAACAAAAATATTCGGCAGGAATACAATTCCATTCTGTCGCATTTAAATTTACAGATTACAGCTCTTATGTGTGACTTATATATCTACAAAAATATTATAAAACATTTTTGTTTAATTTGTAGTAATATTCCAACAATGTTACAGGTGATGCGGAATTAAAAACGAATTCTATACAAAAATCTTGTAAATTCTGAAAATAATATGTTACTTATGATAAATAAACACACAGAGCAATTAATTAAATATAGCTCTGACAGTAAACTGTAATAATTACCTCATTATTGTGCTTAATTGCAATGCTGTAAAGAGGGACTATATATGCTAGAGTGATTCCTTATTTTATTTCATGAATGCAACATCTCTCAAGCTTAGTCTCGCAGTACATGATAGCTAAATCCAACAACTCTGTAAAAAACGTTGTTTTAATTATAAACGTACAAGCACAAATGCATCATGATGTTAACTAGAGCTCACCTATTAATTTCTGCATAGGTAGATTGATCTCTCAAGTATATAAGTACTTCAGAAAGGTTTTGTATACGATGTAGGAATACTCAGACTGCTCGATAACACTGTCCGAGAGAACATGTCTAAGTATAATAAAACCAAGTTTAAAAATTTTTGAATAAAAATGATATTCGTTTTGTAAATGCTCACCTCTGATTGTTTTCTGTCCAATCATGTCGGAACATGGCTCCGAAATATGAACTACGAATTTTCAAAATAGCTTTGTGAACGTAAATAGATTTCTCCTCCACTAGTATTGTGAGATCGCTTGTCGACTACACGAGAGAAAAGGAACAAAAATTATTAAAGATGCGACTGTGCGCGTACATTATCTTGTACTAACAATGCGAAGAATGCATGCAGAAATGACAAAACATCATAGAACGAGACATACGGGATTGTCGAATAAAGTTCGCGAGCATTTTAATATATCCGACTCTACATTTATGTACCCAAGATCATCCGTAAATAAAATCAACGGATATTCGTTTGTGATGTTGTACATTAACGCTTCCTGCATGTTCGAAAAATAAGTGACAATCGGAAACGTATTATAATGTTTGAAATAATAGCCCCATACATAGATATTTCCGTCATCTCCAAGAGCGATACTTCTATTGCTATGATAAACTGCAGCGATGTCCAATACCTTTTTTATTTGCGGTATGTTAAACTGCGAATTATAAAGTCCTCTAATTTTCTATTTCTTTATTATGGATTACAAATGATAAATAAATTACCAAGATAGGATAATAGACGTCCCTCGTTTCTTGATCAGTGATCAATTGGTCTTGACCCCAGACATAGAGCTGTCCTTCGTTCGAAAGTGCCAATGCATGTGTAAACCCACAAACTGCCTTAACTGAAACATCATTTCAGTTCATTTCAGTAACATTACTTGCATCTTAAAGTCCTCAACACTGTATTTTTAAATTACTCTCAATATTGAAAGCGCATTTATTTTACATTACATTCCGAATCTCACGTACGATCAGTGCATATTTAATATCATTGTATTCTGCCTTAATATGACAAATTTTTTACCTTCACAAATGTCACGTTTAACAGTTCAGAGAACAGTCTTTTTATGGTATATATATATCGAGCAACGATTTTTACATTTCAAATTCTTTTTATACAAAAAGATATCAAATGCATTTTTATCTGAATTTAAGTAGAGCGAGTCAAATCAAACATTTACGAATTATTTTTATTTTGCGTCATTTTATTTTGATTTTGTATACAACGAGCTACCCTACATAAAAAAAAGAAAAACAGCAAAAGTCAACATACTCTTCCTCGCTACTCGTTGCTGACTCTTTTCTTTCACGAGTTTCTGGAATATATGTCTTATGTGTTTCAATTTGATTCATCCTGTGTGATCAAACAAGACGACTTTTATATCTAAGGATCAGGAAACTAATTCTCTCACCTCTTTGATCAAATTCTCTCTGCCAATAGATTATAGATAATATCGGTTACCAGTTGCACAAGATAAATAATTCTTGTTTTTTAATCTTGTTTTGACTAGAGACCCTAAGAAAACAATTTCTTTGACCTCAGATTAGAGTTTGAACAATACTGATTTTAGTAAAAAATGGCGACCAAATAGACTGAAAAGGACAATCCAGTTTTCTCACAGTCTCGTCTACGAACATTACTCACAACGACCAATGCTTAGAGTTTCTCATTACACAAGCACAATTGACCAATCAATGAGTTCTGTGTACAATCAGGACGTAGCAAGCGTCACATGATTCATTCACATGATTAAAAATGCATTTTATGGCTGCGCTCATCCTGAAAAAGTAATAAAGTCAGGAAGAAATTTTTGTAGTTATCCGTAAATCGGAAATAAGTTTTTGTGGGCTTTTAATATGTCTATTGATTCGTTATAATTTTAATAATCATATAATAAGCATATAATTTTTAAATCAATTGTATTTATAAGATAATGATTGATTATAATTGAATACATTTGATAGATTCAGAGATTTATTATTTCTTGACTATATGTAACTATAATATCACAATGATGAATAAAATGTAAGTTTTCGTTATTGACATACAGAACATCAATTTAAAAATGTATTGAATATTTATGTCTACTTTAACCAAATGATCCGTTTGTATCAGCCATTTTATGTTTCAGAGTGAAGGCAAAAATTTATTAAATCCTAAAAATCAAGTGGTATTGGTGACACATACACATGTATATACACAAACATAGAAATTAATAAAATCTAATATTAGCAATGACTTGTAAACTGTTACCTCCTTATTATATTTTTCTGCAGTGCTGCGAAGGAGAGCTACATTATGTATGGTGATTCCACGTTTTATTTCCTGAATACAATATCTCTCAAGTTTGCTTTCACAATACACGATAGCTAAATCCAACAGCTCTGTAAAGAGACATAATTTTAATTACAAACATGTAAGAGCATAAATAATGTATTCTAATGTATATAATTAAAACTCACCTAGTAACATCTCCATAGATAGATCACATAGATCGATCACATCAGTATATAAATATTTCAGGAAAGCTTTATATACAATATAGGAATATTCAAAATGCTGGATGACACTGTTAGGAGAACACATTAAAGCGCGACAAAATAGAGTTTAAGACATTTTTACTTAAAATAGTAATGTTTTATTTGTACTTTTTACCTTTGATTGTTTTCCATCGAATTATCTTGGAATATGGTTCTGAAATATGAACTACGGCTCCTTAAAATAGCCTTATGAACGTGAATGGATTGCCCCTCCACTTGTATCGTGAGATCGCTTGTTGACTTCGAGAAAAGAAATAAGAATAATTGAAGATGCGTACATAACATGTATGCAAGCACACACACATAAAAGTGTGTTTGTATATATATGTATATACATATATATATATATATAAGATTAAGAGATTTAAGATTTAAAATAAAATATATAATCAAACAAAATATATAATATTAAGGTATAATAATAAAGATTTGTTCCTAATCTATTATATAAATTAACAAAACAATATAATAGATTTGTTTTTAATCTAATATATAAATTTGTGTATATATATGTTTAGTAAAGTTAGAAAAAAGAATATATTACAATTTCAGAAAGATTTTCACTAATTAAAATGTCATCATTGGTTTCATAATATTTCCTCTAAAAATAAATCTGTCAATCTTTTTAAAAGGATTTCTCACAATTAATAATTAACTTGAGAGAAATAAGTAAATATATTAATAAAAAAATTTGTGCACCTATTTTCTTTAATGCTTTACACATATGCATACACATTTTATATATTTTGAAAATAGAAAGTCAGAGAATGCATGCAGAAATGATAAACAGAGAACAAGACATACTAGATCATTGAATAAACTTTCCCAGGATTTTAATATGTCCAACTCTTCATCCATGTACTTAAGATCATCCGCGAATATCATTAACGGCAAGTTATTTAACATTAAAGCTTCATGCATGTTTAAAAACGGTGCGATAGTTGGATGCGAAAGGTGCCGACCGAAGTATAGCGCAGCGTCGCCCCTGCCGCCCCATATGTAGATACATCCATCATTACAAAGGGCGATATTTCTTTCATAACTCTGTCCAATGGCGATGTCCAATACTTTTTTCATTTTTGGCATATTTAACTGCAAATCACGAAATCCTCTGATTTTCTGTTTCTTATTTTCCTTATTATCATATTGATTACAATGATAAACTTATTACCAAGACAGGATACATGGACTTCAGTACTTCCCGGTCCAAGCCCAATTGTCTGTATCTGTTACTACCCCAGATGTAGATCTTTCCTTTGTTCGTGAGTGCAACTGTATGTGCACACCCACAGATTACTTTATCTGAAACATCCGTATCAGATGCTTAGCAATGTGGGTTGCAAGTACTCGAAATGCAACTTTTTAAAAACAAGCTTTAGAAATAAATGGATTACCTATTATTTTGTTTGAGAGACTAGTGACCTGATACGTATTTAAGTTTTGATCAAATTCTGGTAGCACACTACCAATCCCTAATACACCATCGATGTTGTGGCCCCAACTGTATAATTTACCTTCATTAGAGACAGCCATACTGAATAACGAACCACAAGCAATGCGAACAATTTTCTTTCCATTAAAATGTACTTGCTTTATGTCTGTAGAAAAATATGTCTCTGGCTCTATATTAACATTTATAACCTTTATACCTGAGTATCCCCACATATATACCTAAAATAACCGAAGTCAATTAATCCATAATGAATAATAAATAATTATTATTGTCATACTTTAAGCAATATTTACTTCTCCATCATCAGTAAGAGCAAGACAATGAGTAATGCTGCATTTAATGTCCATAATGTATTTTGTACTCAATAGTCTTATTTGAGTAGGTATTGTCAAACCCATCTGGACATGATCATTATAAGATTTTAGTGTTTCTTTCAATCCTTCTTCAGCATAACCCCAGGAATATACCTATTACAGACAAGTTGTTAAAAATTTAACATTCTACTTATTGTGACTTATTTTATGCACAGGTTACAAAATTTGATTATAAGAACATAGCAGCTAAGAAATGCATGAAATATTAATAGAATCATTGATAGAAGTCATGATAGAATTCATAATCATCTATGACCTATACATTTTATTATGGACATTATTTAATTTAAATTTAAAAAATTAAAGATTCTATATATAAAAAATGGCTATGTTAATAAATGTACTAAATTTAAATGCTTTGACATACATTTATGATGTAAAATACATGTGTTTTTAAAAAGCTAAACACATAAAATATATAATAAAATATTAATTGTTTTAATCTTTTTAAAATTAGCAGAGTTAATGTATTGAATGTAAAAAATTATGGCAATTTCTATTTTTTGTACAACAGTATTAAAAAATTGTATCCCCCAAAATTTATTTTAATTTTAAAATTTAAAATTAAATTTTTTTTCATGTCCACATATTCAAAGGATAAAAATTACAATTTGCTCATTTCTTATCTGAATTTTGGTAAAAATTAGAATTTTTTAAAATATACTATACTTAATTATAAAATTATATTAAATGAAATGTATTATAAAATTTATAAAATTATATTAAATGAAATGTTTTATAAAGAAGTATATACTATTAATAATTTTCTAAGGTATGTAAAATGGTAAGTAATGTAAAATGTAATGTAAATATAAAAATACATGAATTTTAACTATATATAATTTTTCAGTGTACTTCTCCCTCTTCTGTAAGCGCCATTATGCGAGGTCCACCTTCCCAAGAAACAATTTTCTTTATATTTTTTCCACATAAGACTTCTACTTTTTTTGGTTGCAATGTCATACTTGCGCATCCTATTCCTAATAGTTTATTCTTATTATGACCAAAGGCGTATACCATCTTGTCTCTCGTTACAATTAAAATCCCCTCATCTGTTTTCAAATACGCCAAAGTAGAAGTAATAAATTGCCAAAGTAAAAACAAAAGAAAAAGATGCCAACTTACCTTCTAATACCAGAGCCATATGAATTTGCAGGATAAATTCCGGTTCCAGAAAGTCAAAAATTGGCCATCTCTTGAAATTCAGCAGATATTTGTACTTTGCATTATTGCTTTGAAAGGTTTTTATTTTGTTTTTCTGTACTTCTCTGTCAATCGATTTTTTTTAGTTTAGTAAAGTTAATTGCCTTATAATATATGTGAAGAATTTATTCTATTCTATATCATTTATTGTTCTAATTTTATGCACAATAAACGGATCTGCTTTTATCTTGATGTTGTATTTTTCATGACAAAGAAAAAAATTATAAAAGAAAACCTCAACTTACTCTCCTTCCTTACTTGTTGACAATTTTCTTCTTTTAGAGATTTCAGGAAGACCTGTCATATGTGTTTCGGTTTGATCCATTTTGACTGAAGAAGACTTATAGACCTAATAAAGATCAGAAAACATTTTCTCTCTTTAGTGATCGACCTCCGTCAATAATCAATATTTATAAAAAAAACAAATCGATTCCAAATTCATTAATGCCGTTAATAAATCAGTGTTGTTGTTCTCGCCATGTTTTTCAAAAAATATATATGAAAAATGCAGTCACCATAAAATATTTGACTAAGCTGCTTCTGCGATGCTAGACACCTCCATATCGTATAAAATATAGATATTAATTATAACAATGTACATAAATTAATATTTACCTTAGATTCCAATCTTACTTATGTTTACTGTCCGTCAAGAGATTTTCGCGCCATTATACTTAAGGTCGTATTACACTACTGATTTCGTGCACGATTACATTTGGCATAAACGTTCACACTTGCGGATAGACCAATCAGAGCAAAGCAGCTTGCCAGCTGATTGGTTAATCCGCAAATATCAACGATAATCCCATCCGAACAAGCCCGCAACTCGTAGTGTAATACGGCCTTTATAGTGTGATCAATGTTTAGGGTTTTTTTTATTGTACTAGGCGCAATTGACCAATCAAAGGGTTCTATGCATAATCGAGAAGTAGCAAGCGGGATTCGTCCCCATAATTAAAAATGAATTTTATGACTGCGTTTCTCTCGACGAAGAAGTAATAAAGTCAGGAAGAAGTTTTTGTAGTTATCTGTAGAACGTAAATAAGCTTCTGTGGGCTTCTAATATATGTCTATTGATTCGTTATAATTTTAATAATCATATAATAAGCATATAATTTTTAAATCAATTTTGTATTTACCTAACATAGTACCTTCTTTTCTTCATTCGCTTTTTCACTCTATGCATCTGTGAAGAAATAGAGTTGCAATGTATATGCATGCCAGAATATTATGTATAAACATTGTTAATATATCTGAAACACACGTTTCTTTACAGCCTTATTCTCTTCACACAAACCGAATAAACTAAATCATTTTCTTCAGTATTTGTTTTATATACATACATAAGAAAGATTAATTTACAATATATATTTATTTATTCTTATAATCATTTTTTTTACAACTTATAAATAGTGGAACGACTATTTACTAAATATTAAATATTACAAAAATTATTTTGTATATGCAAAGAGATAATAATTGATTATAATTAAATATATTTGATAGATTCAGAGATTTATAATTTTTTACGTCATGTAACTATAATATCACAATGATAAAATGATGATGAATAAATTAAAAGTTTTCGTTATTGACATCATGGACATCAACATAAAAATTATATTAAATATTTGTATATAATTTAACGAAATGTTTTGTTTGTATCAGCTATTTCTCGATTCAAAGTGAAGACAAAATTTTACCAAATCCTGAAAATCATGTGGTATTTATGACATACACATGTATATACACAAAAGAGAAATTAATAAAATCTAGTATTAATAAAATCTAATATAGCAATGACTTGTGAACTGTTACCTCCTTATTATATTTTTCTGCAGTGCTGCGAAGGAGGGCTACATTTTGTATGGTGATGCCACGTTTTATTTCCTGAATACAATATCCCTCAAGTTTGCTCTCGCAATATACAATAGCTAAATCTAACAGCTCTGTAAAGAAATGTAATTTTAATTACATAAATAGGTAAGAGTATAAATAATGCATCCTGATGTATTGAAACTCACCTAGTAACCTCTCCCTAGATAGATCGATCACATCAGTATATAAGTATTTCAGAAAAGCTTTATACACAATATAGGAATATTCAGAATGCTGGATGACACTGTTAGGAGAACACGTTAAAGCGCGACAATAAAGTTTAAGACATTTTTAGTAAAAATAGTAATGATTTATTTGTACTTTTTACCTTTGATTGTTTTCCATTGAATCATCTTGGAACATGGTTCTGAAATATGAACTACGACTCTTCAAAATAGCCTTATGAACATGAATGGATTGCCCCTCGATTTGTATCGTGAGATCGCTTGTTGACTTCGAGAGGAGAAATAAAAATGATTAAAGATGCAAATGCATATATACATATGCCAGTGCACACACACACACACACACACAAAAGTGTGTGTGTGTATATATATAACAATAAGAGATTTAAGATCTAATTTAAGATTTAAAATAAAATATATAATCAAACAAAATATATAATATTAAGGC
Source organism: Lasius platythorax (assembly GCA_963971435.1). Classification (NCBI taxonomy): domain Eukaryota; kingdom Metazoa; phylum Arthropoda; class Insecta; order Hymenoptera; family Formicidae; genus Lasius; species Lasius platythorax. The sequence goes on from OZ020540.1 coordinate 14,113,010, forward strand.
TTAACAATATATAAATGTTTTTTATCGAATATATAAATTTGTGTATATATATGTAGAGTTAGAGAAAAGAATATATTACAATTTCAGAAAGAATTTTACTAATTAAAATGTCATCATCGGTTTCATTATATTTCCCCCAAAAAGAAATTTTTCAACCATTTTTAAAAAAATTTTCCACAATTAGTAATTTGAAAGAAATAAATAATAAATATATTTAAAAAAAAATTTTTGCACCAATTTTCTTCAATGCTTTACACACATGTATACACATTTTATTTATTTTGGAAACAGAAAGTGAGAAAATGAGAAAAATTATTCAGAAATGATAAACGGAGAACGAGACATACGGGATCATCGAATGAAGTTTCCCAGCATTCCAATATATCCAACTCTCCATCCATGTATTTAAGATGATCCGCGAATATCATTAGCGGCAAATCATTATACATTAAAGCTTCATGCATGTTCGAAAGTGATGTGATAGTCGGATGCCAAAGGTGCTGATTGAAGTAGAGATTAGCGATGTACATACCACCCCACAAATAGATACATCCATCATCACAAAGGGCGATATTTCTGTCATAATTCTGTCCAATAGCGATGTCCAACACTTTTCTCATTTTTGGCATATCCAACTGAAATTACGAGATCCTCTGATTTCCTGTTTCTTCTTTTCTTTATTATCATACTGATTACAATGATAAACTGATTACCAAGATAGGATATATAGATCTCACTATTTTCTGGCCCAAGCCCAATTGTCCAAAAAAGTTACTACCCCAGACGTAGATCTTTCCTTTATTCGTGAGTGCAATTATATGCGCATATCCACAAATTACTTTAACTGAAACATCCATTATTAGTTGCTAGGCAATGTGGCTTGCAAGTATTCGATATGCACTTTTAAAAACAAGCTTTAGAAATAAATGGATTACCTATTATTTTGTTTGAGAGGCTAGTGACTTGATATATTAAGTCGTGTGATTCTGGTAGTGAGCTACCAATCCCTAATGCACAGCTATTAGGACCCCAACTGTACAGTTTACCGTCGTTAGAGACAGCCACATTGAAGAAGTAACCACAAGCAATGCAGACAATTTTCTTTCCATTAAAATGTACTTGCTTTACGTCTCTATAAAAATATCTCTCTAAGGGTATATATTCGTTTATATAACGTATCCCTATATACCTCCAAATATATACCTAAAATAACTTAAAAGTCATTAAACTCATAATGTATAATAAATAATTATTATTGTCATACTTAAAGCAATTTACATCTCCATCATCAGTAAGAGCAAGACAATGAGTATTGCTACATTTAATGTCTATAATGTGTTTCTTTCTCAAAGGACTTATTTGAGTAGGTATTATCAAACCCTTCCTGACATGATCATTATTAGAACTTGCTGGTTTCAATTCTGCTTCATGGTAACCCCAGGAATACAACTTTCACAAACAAGTTGTTATAAATTAATTATTCTATTCATCGTGACTTGTTTTATGCATAGGTTGTTACAAAATTTGATTATAAGAACACAGCAGTAAAAAAATTTATGAAATACTAATAGAATTGATAGAATTCAATCTCTCTCTCTCATCTGTGACCTATACATTATTTTATTATGGATATTATTTAATTTAAATTTATAAAATTAAAGATTTTATAAAAAAATGCCTATGTTAATAAATGTACAAAATTTAAATGTTTTGACATACATTTATAACGTAAAATACATGTTTTTAAAAAGCTAAACATATAAAATATATATATTAACTATTTGAATCTCTTTAAAATTAGCAGAGTGTATGTATTGAATGTAAAAAATTGTTTTTTTTTTTTTTTTTTATATAGTAGAGATATTAAAAAATTGTATCCCCCAAAATTTATTTTAATTTGAAAATTTAAAGTTAAATTTTGTCCATGTACATATATTCTATTCAAAGTATAAAAATTATAATTTGCTCATTTCCTATCTCAATTTTGGTAAAAATTATAATTTTTTAAATATATTGTACTTACTTTTAAAATTATATTAAATGTGCAATTTATAAATAAGAATATACATTTTTTTAGTAATTTTCTAAGGCATAGTGTAAAATGTAATGTAAATGTAAAAACATGAAATTTAATCATTTTAACTATATATAATTTTTCAATGTACTTCTCCCTCTTTTGTAAGCGCCATTATACATAATTGTCTTTCCCAAAAAACAAATTTCTTTATATTTTTTCCACACAAGACTTCTACTTTTTCTGGCTGCAATGTTATTTTACTTGTGCATCCTATCCCTAATTGTTTCATATTGTTACCAAATGCATATACCATCTTGTCTCTCGTTACAATTAAAACACCCTCATCTGTTTTCAAATACATCAAGGTATAAATAATAATATGGCCAAAGTAAAAACAACGAAAGAAAAAGATGCTAACTCACCTCTGAATATCATAGCCATATGAATTTGCAGGATAAATTCCGGATCCAGAAAATTAAAGATTGGCCATCTCTTAAAGTTCAGCAGATATTTGTACTTCGCATGATTGCTTTGAAAGGTTCTTATTTTGTTTTTCTGTATCTCTCTGTCAATTGATTTTTTAGTTTAGTAAAGGTAATTGCTTATCGATATAACACATTTGTAAAGAATTAATTCTATTCTGTCATTTTTTTTCTTTTTAATTTTATGCGCAATAAACAGGTCTGCATTTACTTTGATGTTGTATTTGTCAGACAGTGTTTCTTCATGACAAAAAGAAAGAGAAAAATAATAAAAGAAAATCTCAACTTACTCTTCTTCGTTACTTGTTGACAATCTTCTTCTTTTAGAGATTTCAGGAACATTTGTTATATGTGTTTCGATTTGATCCATTTTGACTGAAGAAGACTTATAAACCTAAAGATCAGAAAACATTTTCTCTCTTTAGTGATTGACCTCCGCCAATCATCAATATTTATAAAAAACAAATCGACTCCAAATTCGTTAGTGCCGAATCAGTGTTGTTGTTCTCGCCGATTTTTCGAAAAATACACATGATATGTGTCACAATAAAATATTTAACTAAGCTGCTTTTGCAATGCTCTAGACCCCTTCATGTACTGCAATGTGTAAACGAGCTACCCGGTAATGCTTCTACATGAGAAAAAAAAGAAAGAAAAAAAAAGGAAAAAAAAAGCAAAATTCAACGTACTCTTCCTCGATACTCGTTGCTGATTTTTTTCTTTTATGGGTCCCAGGAATATCTGTCTTATGTGTTTCAATTTGATTCATGTGTGACTAAACGAGACTTCTATATCTAAGGATAAGAAAACTAATTCTCTCACCTATTTGATGGTGATCAAATTCTCTGCCAATAGATTACAGATAATATCGGTTATTAGTTGCAATAACCAGCACAAGAAGGAAAATAATTCTTGTTATTTAATCTTGTTTTGACTAGAGACCCTCAGCAAACGCAATACTTCTTTGCCCTCAGATTAGAGAGTTTGAACAATACTGTGATTTTAGTCAAAAATGACGACCAAATAAATAGAAAAGGTTTATCCCGTTTGTTGACAGTCTCGTATACAAACACTACTCACAGAACCGATGTTTAGGATTTTTCTGCACGAGGCAAAATTGACCAATCATTGGGTTCTGTGTACAATCGGGACGTAGCAAGCGGGATTCACCCGCATGATTAAATATGCATTTTATGGCTGCGTTTGTCTTGAAATCTATAAAGAAGTAATAAAGTCAGGAAGAAGTTTTTGTAGTTATCTGTAAAACGGAAATAAGTTTCTGTTGGGCTCCTAAAATGTCTACTCTGATTCAATATAATTTTAATAATCCGCATATAATTTTTAAACCAATTGTGTTTATCAAACATAATTTCTCTCCTTTATTCACTTTCTCATTTTATGCATCTGCGAAGAAATAGAGTTGCAGTGTATGTTGCATGTCAGAAATTTATGTATAAACATTGTTCATATATCTAAAACACACATCTCTTTATAGTCTTATTCTCAGTACGAACCGAATAAACTTATTCATTTACTTTAGTATGGTTTTCTAACATATATAACAAAGACCAATTTAACCAATTTAAAATATATATTTATTTATTTATTTTTGTAATAATTCTTTTCTTACAACTTTTATACAGTGTAAATATCGAATATTAGAACAATTTTTTTGTATAAGCAAAGAGATAATGATTGATTATAATTGAATATATTTCATAGATTAAGAGATTTATTATTTTTTACATTATGTAACTATAATATCACAATGATAAATAAACTGATAATAAATAAAATGAAAGTTTTTGTTATTGACGTACAGGGCATCAATTTGAAAGTTGTAGTAAATATTTTTCTAATTTAATGAATATTAGTCTAATTCAATGAAATGTTCCGTTTGTATCAGCTATTTTTTGATTCAAAGTGCAGGCAAAATTTTACCAAATTCTGAAAATCATGTAGTATTTATGACATACACATGTATATACACAAAGTAGAACTTAATAAAATCTAATATTAATAAAATCTAATATAGCAATGACTTGTGAACTGTTACCTCCTTATTATATTTTTCTGCAGTGCTGCGAAGGAGGGCTACATTTTGTATGGTGATGCCACGTTTTATTTCCTGAATACAATATCCCTCAAGTTTGCTCTCGCAATATACGATAGCTAAATCTAACAGCTCTGTAAAGAAATGTAATTTTAATTACATAAATAGGTAAGAGCATAAATAATGTATCCTGATGTATTTAATTAAAACTCACCTAGTAATCTCTCTATAGATAGATCGATCACATCAGTATACAAGTATTTCAAAAAAGCTTTATACACAATATAGGAATATTTAGAATGCTGGATCACACTGTTAAGAGAACATGTTGAAACGCGATAAAATAAAGTTTAAGAAATTTTTACTAAAAATAGTTTTTTTGGTTTTTATTTTTTACCTTGCATTGTTTTCCACTGAATCATCTTGGAACATGCTTCTGAAATATGAACTACGACTCTTCAAAATAGCCTTATGAACATGAATGGATTGCCCCTCGACTTGTATGGTGAGATCGCTTGTCGACTACATTCAAGAGGAGAAATAAATGATTAAAGACATGAATGCGTATATACATATGTATGCAAGCACACACATGAAAGTGTGTATGTGTGTGTATATATATATATAAGATTAAGAGATTTAAAATTTAAAATAAAATACATAATCAAACAAAATATATAATATTAAGATAGAACAATATAAATTTGTTTTTAATCCAATATATAAATTTGTGTATACATATGTAGAGTTAGAAGAAAGAATATATTAAAATTTCAGAAAGATTTTTACTAATTAAAATGTCATCATCGGTTTCATTATATTTCCTGCAAAAAGAAATTTTTCAAAGGATCATTTTTAAAAGGATTTTCCACAATTAGTAATTTGTGAGAAATAAAAAATAAATATATTTAAAAAAGATTTCTTGCACCAATTTTCTTCAATGCTTTACACACATGTATACACATTTTATTTATTTTGGAAACAGAAAGTGAGAAAATGAGAAAAATTATTCAGAAATGATAAACGGAGAACGAGACATACGGAATCATCGAATGAAGTTTCCCAGCATTCCAATATATCCAACTCTTCATTCATGTATTTAAGATCATCCGCGAATATCATTAGCGGCAAATCATCAAACATTAAAGCTTCATGCATGTTCGAAAACGGTGTGATAGTTGGATGAAAAAATTGCCGACCGAAGTATTGTGCACTGCTGTGCTTTCCCCACATGTAGATACATTTATCATCACAAAGGGCGATATTTGCGTTATTCTGTCGAACGGCGATGTCCAACACTTTTCTCATTTTTGGCATATCCAACTGAAATTACGAAATCCTCTGATTTCCTGTTTCTTATTTTCTTTATTATCATACCGATTACAATGATAAACTGATTACCAAGATAGGATATATAGATCTCACTATTTTCCGGCCCAAGCCCAATTGTCCGTAAAAGTTACTACCCCAGACGTAGATCTTTCCTTTATTCGTGAGTGCAATTATATGCGCATATCCACAAATTACTTTAACTGAAACATCCATTATTAGTTGCTAGGCAATGTGGCTTGCAAGTATTCGATATGCACTTTTAAAAACAAGCTTTAGAAATAAATGGATTACTTATTATTTTGTTTGAGAGGCTAGTGACTTGATATATTAAGTCGTGTGATTCTGATAGTTGGTCACTAGTCCCTAATGCAATGAGATTGGGACCCCAACTGTACAGTTTACCTTCGTCAGAGACAACCATACTGAAGAAATGACCACAAGCAATGCAGACAATTTTCTTTCCATTAAAATGTACTTGCTTTATATATTCATTACCTATACCTAATCCCCAAATATATACCTAAAATAATCTAAAAGTCATTTAACTCATAATGTATAATAAATAATTATTATCGTCATACTTAAAGCAATATTTACATTTCCATCATCAGTAAGAGCAAGACAATGAGTACTGCTACATTTAATGTCTATAATGTGTTTCTCTCTCAATAGACTTATTTGAGTAGGTATTGTAAAATCCTTCTTGACATGATCACAATAAGTATTTGCTGGTACTTCTAGATCGTAACTCCAGGAATACATCTTTTACAAACAAGTTGTTATAAATTCATTATTCTATTCATTGTGACTTGTTTTAAACATAGGTTGTTACAAAATTTGTTTATAAGAACATAGCAGCAAAAAAATTTATGAAAAAGAACTAATAGAATCATTGATAGAATTCAATCATCCATGACCTATACATTATTTTATTATGGATATTATTTAATTTAATTTTAAAAAATTAAAGATTTTATAAAAAAATGACTATGTTAATAAATGTACAAAATTTAAACGTTTTGACATACATTTAAGATGTAAAATACATGTGTTTTTAAAAAGCTAAACACATAAAATATATATATTAACTGTTTTAATCTCTTTAAAATTAGGAGAGTGAATGTATTGAATGTAAAAAATTATGTCAATTTCTATTTTTTGTACAGTAGAGATCTTAAAAAATTGTATTTCCCAAAATTTTATTTTAACTTGAAAATTTAAAGTTAAATTTTTTCCATGTACACATATTCTATTCAAAGGATAAAAATTATAATTTGCTCATTTCCTACCTAAATTTTGATAAAAATTATAATTTTTTAAATATATTGTACTTAATTTTAAAATTATATTAAATGTATATTTTATGGAGAAGTATATAAATTAGTATATACATTAGTAATTTTCTAAGGCATAGTAAAATGTAAAATGTAATGTAAATGTAAAAACACATGAATTTTAATCATTTTGACTATATATAATTTTTCAGTGTACTTCGCCCTCTTCTGTAAGCGCCATTATGCAATATCCATCTTCCCAAGAAACAAATTTCTTTATATTTTTTCCACACAAGACTTCTACTTTTTTTGGTTGCAATGTCATACTTGTGGATATTCCTAATTGTTTATTCATGTTACAACCAAATGCATATACCATCTTGTCTCTCGTTACAATTAAAACCCCCTCATCTATTTTCAAATAAGTCAGAGTATAAATAACAATATTGTAAAAACAACGAAAGAAAAAAATGCTAACTTACCATTTAATACCATAGCCATATGAATTTGCAGGATAAATTCCGGATCCAGAAAATTAAAGATTGGCCATCTCTTAAAGTTCAGCAGATATTTGTACTTCGCATGATTGCTTTGAAAGGTTCTTATTTTGTTTTTCTGTATCTCTCTGTCAATTGATTTTTTAGTTTAGTAAAGGTAATTGCTTATCGATATAACACATTTGTAAAGAATTAATTCTATTGTCATTTATTCTTTTTAATTGTATGCGCAATAAACAAGTCTGCGTTTACTTTGATGTTGTATTTGTCGAACAGTGTTTCTTCATGACAAAAGGAAAGAGAAAAATAATAAAAGAAAATCTCAACTTACTCTTCTTCGTTACTTGTTGACAATCTTCTTCTTTCAGAGATTTCAGGAACATTTGTCACATGTGTTTCGATTTGATCCATTTTGACTGAAGAAGACTTATAGACCTAAAGATCAGAAAACATTTTCTCTCTTTAGTGATCGACCTCCGCCGACTATCAATATTTATAAAAAACAAATCGATTCCAAATTCGTTAATGCCGTTAATAAATCAGTGTTGTTGTTCTCGCCAGGTTTCTCGAAAAATATAAAATATGATAGATGCAGTCACAATAAAATATTTAACTTAGCTGCTTTTGCAATCCTAGATACTTCCATATTGTATAAAATATAGATATTAATTATAACAATATACATAAATTAATACTTACCTAAAGATTTCTATCTTATGTTTACTTCTCCCTCTTATGTCCGTCAAGAGATTTTCGCGCCACTTAATAAGGCTTGATCTACAATAGGTGTATTAATCCTTAAGCCATAAGGAATGGATCAATCACAGTTGAATGTTAGAAGAATAATCGAATATGATTGGTTAATTTCTTACGGCTTAAGGCTTACTATACCTATTGTAGATCCTGCCTTTACTCCTTCAAGTATTTTTGTTCTGTTCGGACAATGGAATGCTACTTTACTACAAACTCCAAAGAGTAAATTTTCGATTGCATGCGCTCTGAGCTCGAAAAATTGCACCGTGTAGCGAGATATCATTATTGAAAGACATTTATTATCCCGCATACATATATATATATATTGTTGACAAAATTGACACATACAAAATAAAGAAAGAATATGGAGATAAATCAGTAATTACGCCAAATCTTCATCGTATAATTTTTTTTTTCTCTTTTTATTAATTGGTTAGCCGCCATCTAGACGCACCTTCGTATTGCATCAATTTTCGCGAAGAGAATGTATATATTTGCGTGATCTATATGTGAGAATCTATACATATCACTGAAATATTGGCGGACGGAAATGGAGGGATAACCAATGAATACGATGTCAGATTTCGCGCTATTACCGCGTGGTATATAATCTTAACGTAAAGTCGTGTTTTCACATTAAATATATAGATATTTTTTTTTTTACCGCCAATGCAAAGATCAGCTGAGAGGATGTAAGGAACTTATGTAAGGGAGCGCCGTGAAAAAGGATTTATCTGTCGGTGAACCTGAGGGCAGAATCCGACGTCTGCCGCCTTCTGACATCCCGTGTCATTTTAGGTTATAAGATCCGAATGAGTTATCTCACGAGAGACGGCGATCGCCTTAATTTATCTCAAAATTGCGAAAAAAATGCTGCGCTTTCGTCATCGAATATTTTTCAAATTGCGACGCAATGACGGACGTTATTTAACGTTTCCTCGACGCAACGATTTATGATTAATACGGTGTAGTGGACATTTTTAGACTACGTATTTATATCTTGCAATTTTCGGCCAACATCGTGTCGTTAGCGTATATTTAGAGAAGATAAAACGCAACACATATCCACGTGTGAATAAAGTAACCGATAACATATTGCGAATTTTGGATCAATATGATCCAATATCAGTTCTTACACACGATGCTTATACTGATGCACGATATTTGTTTTATATACTTTACATATTTATTATACTTTTTAATATAAAATTGATTCTCGTAAATGCGACATTGTTTCATTATAAATAAATTTGATACTCATAAGTGACATCGGAGTGCTTTAATAATAATGTGCCTGTCTTGTTTTTTGTTCTCCAGAGGAAGATAGATAAATCAAAATGGCAGAACAACAACAAACACCTCCTGGTTTCAAACATATGTCGTTGGATAAGATTATCGAAGCTATGACTGCCGATTTGGAAGGTTCCAGCGGCCATTATGTTCAGTTTGGCGTTACACCGCAGCAAGCCACCTCACATAATTGGGGCGATTACACATCTGGACAGACCAGGCATCATATGCCCGGTCAACCTACGCATCCCAATCCCACTGGAATACAACCGATAACTCCAATGGCCACTTCTCTGTATATGCGAGATATGCCGGGCTATGAAGCCACAACAGCTGATTCTATATACTTTCCGCCGCAGACAGTAAATCACTTGGGCATCAATGAGAATAATGATCTAATTGGTACTATCGATGTTGGTGGTGGGAATTATATCAATGTTATTTATGGGAACGCTTCCCAGATTATGGCCGAGCAATGTCAGCTGCCAAACATGACGCCGTATGCTAATCAGGGTATTGTTGATCAGGAGTACGGCCTGTTCAATGATCAACATATGGCTATACCGTCTGAATTACCCAGTCAGAATTTTAATGGAAAACAGTTGATCGACAATTTGGTTGGAAATTGGGTGCCGAATCAATCCGGAACATATAGCCCATTTGGCGGATCTCCCAATATCACACCTGTACCGCAATCTGTACCGGATATGAGGGAGACTGAGGAATTACCTAGAAGTACATCGGATTCTCAATATAAAAAACCAAGGATGGTGGCGGAAGTGAAGCCTATGCGACCTTCTTACTCTGACGTTTTGACGAAATCCGCACCGACACCGCCGTCTCCGTTGACAATTCAGCCTATAAAGCCAAAAATTGAGATAGCAGGTAAGAAAGTGTCCAATAAGAGTACGAAAAGTAAGAACAAACCTGCATTATTGAAGAGACAGAATTCATCCGGCAGCGATGATCACAATTCTCCAAAGATGCAAATTCCTAGAAAAGTTTTAGAGAAAAATTCCTCTAATCTTCCTAGAAGATGGGTGTCGCTGGACAATCTTGGCTCGCAATCCGATTCCCGTCAGATAAATGCTTTCGACAGATCCGATCAATTTTGTTCAGAAAAAAAGAAACCTGTCAAACTATCTAAGAAGGCAGAAAAGAACGAGACTCTTAATAACACTAAAATACAAAACAGCAATCCGAAAGCTTCAGGAAATATTCCAAAACGTCCGATACAGATAAACAACAACTTGAACACAATTAATACGTCGAGTCAGACGGTGTCGTCTGAAAAAATTGAAAAGAATCAGCAGGTTATCAACAAGATCAGTAAAGAGGATAAGAAAGTGATCAAGGAGAAGAATCCTAAACGTTTTCAAGCCGAGAAGGCTCAGCAAATTAAAAAGGGGCAAAGAAACAGGAAAAGAGAAAGTAGAGAATCTTCTGTTAAGGATTTATGTAGAAATTTAAATAAATATGCGACTCGTTGGAGTAAAGTTGTATTGAAAATCTTTTATTGGTTACTACATCTAATTTCTGATGTAGTTAGTATGAGTGCCAACTTGGTTATTCAGCTGTAAGTATTAACATAATTAACTTTATTATTAAAATTAATAATACCATTCTCTTGTGTCTCTTCATTTAGATACATACAATATATTAGTATTTTATATCAGTATAATATAAGTACTATTTTTTTTTTTAGACAAAGTTTTGTATTTTTCACATATTTTTTTCAGCGGTAAATGCGCTTGGTACCATACTATACTTTATTTGAAGTACTGGTGGATGTACATGGCTGTGACATTTTGTAAAATTCGTATTTTAAACGCTATCGGTAAACAGTTAGACAATTGGCTTGGAAGTAGCAAGTTTGCATTCTGGCGAAAGATAAACAATAAGAAGAATGAGGAGAAAGAGGACAATGGCAATTGGATTCATGGTGGCCTGGAAACCAATATTGCATTACCAAGCACCGGTGAGGAAGCCATGAAGAGATTACTAGCGTGCAAGGGAAAGGATCCTTATAGCATACTCGGCGTCACGCCGACGTGTACGGATGATGATATTAAAAAATATTACAAGAGACAAGCCGTCTTAGTCCATCCGGATAAAAATAATCAGCCAGGGGCGGAAGAGGCATTCAAAATTCTTGTACACGCCTTTGATATCATTGGAGAACCGGTAATTTCAAGAGTCCATTTTCTTATTTCTGTTATAACAAAATAAAAAGTATTGAAAATTAATATAATAAGTAAATATGTAAATCCTTTATTTACAATTTACAATTTAAAAAAAAAATTATGAAGCATATGTATTTACGATGTATGCTATTTTAGGAACGTAGGCAGGCGTTTGATCAGACTAGGCAAGTTGAAGCAGCTTGGGGCGAACTGAGTGATTTGTTATCTCAACTCCATCGGAAAATGGAGCAGGCAGCAAACACGATAAGATGTACGAATTGTGGTTTGCGACACAAACGTGTCCCAACACAACGTCCCTGTTACGCTGCACGGTTTTGCGCTCAATGCAAGATACGTCACAGTGCGAAAGAAGTGAATATTGAGCTTTTTTATATTCTTATCGCATTAACCGGGGGTCTCAGGTTAATCATTCAAATCGTCATTCGTATCATAGGGCGATATTTGGGCAGAATCTCGTTTAATGGGTTTTCTATGGCACTATTACGCGTGCATGGAAGGGGCAGTGTATGACGTGACTGATTGGGCTGCTTGCCAAGCTGGAAATCTTAAGCATCTTAGAGCGAACACGCATAGTGTTCAGTATAGAATTGTCTTAGGGCAGAGACTACCATCTCAAACGTCCAGTAGTGGTAAAAAACGACAGCAAGATCCCAATACAAGGTATATCTTATTGTGCAATTCTCCATTATTATCTTTATTATTTATTAATTAATTTTTTTTTTTTATTGAAAACATTACAATGTAATGTTTTTTCATGAAACAGCGAAGCAGATTTCGAGGATTTTCTAAACAATCTCTACAATCATAGCAAATCTGCTGGTGCTAATACGTCGGGGGATCAAAACTCTTTTAAAGGAGATTGCAGACGACGTAAAACTAAGCGTAAGAAGTAGATAAATAGTTGGCGCAGTTGATGGCAAACAACTTCTGAACATTTGATATCGACATTGTATAATTTACGAAGCGCGCATTATGAATGCATACTACACACAATCTTAAATTTACGTTATCCATAAACAATTAACTTTAGCATATAGATATTACGAATATTCTCATGAAATACTAACATTTGACTGACACACAATATGAGATTAATGAAAGATTGTGTTCACAAGAATAATGTGCGTATAAACATCATCGGGTGTGTAGTAAACATTGTATGGAATAGAATTATGATTGGCATATTAAGAAGCTCGAGAAAGATAGAAGAGATATCGTAAATAACGGGGTAATAAATGTTTAATGAGCGAAATACATATTCAGTCGATATTTTGCCAATTTGAAATAATAATGATGCGTTGACTTTCCAGGTTATAAGATAATGCATAAAGAGATGCCAAATAACCATTGTAGAAACAAAGCACGTTATGTTGCAAAGTTATATCTGAACATTTGAAATGTTTTGATATATGCATTTAGACAGCTTATACAGCTACTTCGTATAATACAAAATTTTATGTTCTTCCAGAATTAAAAGAAAGGTAGTATATATATGGTATCAGATTATATTATAAAATGTATATTTTGCTTAATTTCATTTTTTTTTAAACTAACTTAATAACTGAAGTACATACATTTAATATAAGTTATGATTTCTAAAAAATTGTAGCTCCTGCACACTTGAAATCCAAAACAATTGGCAAATATAAGGAAGACTGATTTTCTCTCATCTTTTTTTTTTTTCTTTTGTTACTTATATAAGTTAAATATAGTTAGAAACATTTCTGATGATATACTCTGCTATGTGTGGAAATAGTTGGAATTCTTCAGATAAAAACCCTCTAATGTCCAAAACCCTCTCCTTTAATATATATATATATATATATATATATATACAATATGTATTATATATATATATATATATATAAAGCACTAGAATAGAAGAAACATTACATATGTACATGTATGCAATGTTACATTACAAAAGCTGCACTGTCGCATACATACAGTTGTAGCGAGTAGAAAAATATAAAACTTATTAGTAGAAACGGATTATAAAAATTTTATCCTGGCAAGTGCTTCGCAAATACAGCAAAAAAAAAAAAAGGGGAAGAGTTACACTGTCCAAAATTCAGAAAAGTTACAAACATTGTCCCTTTCAGCAATGATCAACATTGTGTCTGTGTACATTAAAATACAGTTAAACCTCTGTATCCTTAACTTATTGGGATCAACAATTTTTCTATATTTTAAACTTTTCTCACCAATCTTCGCTTTTATCCTAATGACACATGCGTAGAATGGAAATATCACTTTGATTATGTATCTGACATTTTCATTCCACGCATGTGAATGAAATTGCAGTATACGAGGTGTCCAATTTAACGAATATTAAGCTTGTTAGAACTAGTTAAGAATAGAGAATATGCTCAGAATACAAAGGTTTGACTGTAAAAGTACTTTTTATATATAAGTTTTAACATCTAATAAATAATTTACCACTACAAATTTTTACTACTACAGTAACTTTTCTTTCGCAAAGTGTGAACATCTTACATATGTGGAACGATCTATTGTGTACCAATAAAAAACAATAAATGAGTTTAAAATAAAGTATGGATTACATACACACATATATATACGCAAGTGTCTTTGCATTTGCTTTTATGAAACGAATCAAATTAAAATCTTATAAGTGCAAGAAATTCGACTTGTTGCATCTATAAGATTGAAATTTGATTTGTCAAAAAAAAGTATACTGAAAAAGACACTTTTATTATTGCATGAATAAAATATTCCAAGTCTCTACATAAATTTATTTATCATTTAGGTATTAGTTTAATAGAAAATGTATGGCATTAATTTTTCTTTTTTTTTTTTATTAGAGATTGACAGAATGTGTAATGCTTACAAATATAAAAATATTAATATTATTTACTATTTTATTAGCAGAGTAAAAAAAAAAAAAAAAATTTATATAATACAATTTATCCAACTTTACAGCAACAGATGACAATTGCATCGTACAGTTTTTAATCGAGCATACCTTCTAGAAATACGAGCGCATCGACGTTATCAATCGCGCTTTCCACATCGCGTTTCTGGACAGTCCTTTTCTTCGCTTGCGCGGTATATTTATAAGCCTCCTTCGCAAGCGAGTCGATAAAAAGTTCCTGTCAAAAGAAAAGAAAAGGAAAAAAAAAAAAAAAAAATGAGTCGATCTAATAACGTTAATCGCGAAGTTAATTACTCAATATATTTTACTTTATTATTTTATATATTTCATCTTATTATTTTTATTACCACTGATTTCGCTGTCAGAAAGACAGCTTCCTGATTCACCAAAGCGACCTCGGGATCCATCTTGATGATCGTCTTTATCCTTCCCAGAGGCAGTCGCAGCAATTTCTCTCGCTGCTCCTCGTGCAGAGCATTATTATCGGTCTCCTCCTGCGAATCTTGCGCGTTCTCATTAGCGTTCTCATTAGCGTGACTCTCGTTCAATTCGCCCGCTTCGCGATCCAAGTCGTCGATCTCTAAATCGTCCATGTTGTGTTAAATATTACGCGACTATTCGCTATAGTAATAGAATATAAAAATGTCGCGCGACTATTCGCTATAGTAATAGAATATAAAAATGTCGAAAGAGAAGCGAAAGAAGCAGCTTATAAGTTTCTTAATCGTAATTCGATACGAGTGAGCGATGACAGGTATTGGAACAAATATACGGAAACATCGCGAGTCGAACAGCTGATTTTACGGCGGCAAAAACAGCTGATCGGACGCGCGCGTTGCGGAGCATTTCGAAAGCTTCACAGCTGTAATCTAACTCCTCGGAATAAGATAGCGTTCGACTGACCAATCAGGACAAAAAGGAATCAGAAATTCCTTCGTCCTGATTGGTCGATCAAACGCTACTCTTCCGACGAGTTTTACTCCGATAACCTAACCTCTCACTTGTCGAAACGTTATTTTCGCATTTAGGTTAGGTTCCTAAATTACACGGAATTCCGAATTTTTGGGAAAATTAATCTGTGATTCGATTCAAATTAATTGAAATAAAATATGGTTTTTTTATCGTTAAATCTGTTAGCGAGATGCCGCGGACCCGACGAATTCTGGCGCAAGCGGAAAATATTTAAGCTCGCCGCGGTAAGCGCATTGTATATTATGCAATATTTCTGAATATTTATACTATGAACACTGTGTATTATAATTCTGAATATTTATCCGATGTATTAATCGTTGAGAGAAAGTAAAATAAAACGGAAGGTTGATGCACTTTTCTTATTATTTCTATGGACCATCAACAGCATTTTATAGGTAGAAGGAGGAATTGTTACAGTCTAGCCATCAGAAATGTGCATAGAGCTCTGGTATTCGCCACTTTTGGTAGAAGATTGAAAAAAGAGGATATAAAAGAGGTACAAAGAGATTTTAACGCTATATCGAAATTTATGATCGCTCTTTATTAGGAGAAACTTTCATAATTATTGCTTTTCTACTTTCAGCTGCGAGAACAGAGGTTAGAAGCTGCTACAAATGAACATGGTATAAATTTTGCAACTTTTAGAGAGGGACTGAGTAGATGTAACATTCTATTGAATCGTAAGGTGCTAGCTGACTTATCAATTTGGGAACCTCGATCTTTCAAAGCTCTTACAGATATAGCTTGCGCAAGAGCGAAGCAAGACCATCTAAAGTCTGTTGCTGATAATGAACTACCTGAGAGCGTTTTCGTAAGAGGTTTGATTAAATGAGTTCTCGAGATTGTATAAAGTAACAGATTCCTTCCTTCTAACATTTATTGATTAGCTTTTACAATGTCTCCGAATTGTATTTCATTTAATTGTATCGATGGTACTGCAGACACAAATTAATCCAAGACAATGTGTATCTTGCAGTACTATAAATACATTTATACATTTAAGAATTGTGTACAATAATCGTCAACAACAACAATGTAACATATTACATAGCTACATTGCAAGCAGATGAGAGATCGAAAATATACGACAAATATGGATATAATTCTTCTCTTTACAGCAATAGTTTTTTTTTTTTGTCAGAACAGACTTTGTACATTCGAACGACAGAATATAACAATATGCAACTATTTGCATATCCCTAGTAGGAATAAAGTCTCATCTGATATAATCTTGTTGAAACAATGTCTCGTTGACCGTTCAACAACGAGCGTTAACGATTTGTACAAAGTCGGGCTTCAATGACGCGCCACCGACCAAGAATCCATCGATATCCTTCTCCTTTGCCAGTTCCTTGGCGTTGCCCGCTGTCACGGAACCACCGTAGATGATTCGCAGAGTGTTCGAGACAGCGGGATTGACATTCTTGGACAGCCACTCTCGTAATTTTTCGTGAACCTCTTGCGCCTGCTGCGGTGTCGCGGTTTTACCTGTACCGATCGCCCACACCGGTTCATAAGCCAAGACCACGTTGTCCCAAGACTTAATTTTGTCAGCTATTGCCTTGGTTTGTCTATAAACTACTTCTTCTGTCTTCCCCGCCTCGCGCTCTTCCAATTTCTCACCTATACACGCAATCACCTAGAAAATGCAAAAGTTAATTTCTCGTTTTTACCCTTAATTTG
Source organism: Lasius platythorax (assembly GCA_963971435.1). NCBI lineage: Eukaryota > Metazoa > Arthropoda > Insecta > Hymenoptera > Formicidae > Lasius > Lasius platythorax. The sequence continues at coordinate 14,130,463 of OZ020540.1, forward strand.
ATTCAAAGATTCTTACGTCACCTTCTTATAGAGGTAATACATTTTATTCTTAATTATTACTTACTTTCAATCCCGCTTCCAAAGCGTGCGCAACTTTCTCCGCAATTAATTCGTCCGTTTCGCCAAACACGTTTCTACGCTCCGAGTGACCAAGAATCACCCAGGGAATGCCGTTGTCCAGAAGCATAGCCGGACTAATCTCGCCAGTGAACGCTCCCTTGGACACTTTATATGTATTCTGCGCACTGACGCTAACATTGTTGGGAACGATGGAGGTCACATGCGTGAGGTATATTGAAGGGACTCCCACCACGACTTCTACAAATCACAAAAAGTTCCATCTTTAGAATTATGAAAAATGTTACGTAAGTGTGTCCGCATCAGAATATTGTTGTCAGATTCTTGAACAAATCTAAAGATAGACCTTTCGTAAGAACATTAACTCTGTTTGTGAAATTTTAAATATTGAATATTTTATAGAGAGTGATTAAAACTTTGCTCTCAGAAGAGACAGTACATGACAACACAATTTTGTCGAAATTAATTAAAGTACAAGAGTCGAGGACGAAATAAATAATATTTCTAACGCATCCTACACTTTTTATGAAATATGTCATGTATATTATATTACATCATAGGTTTACTCTGGCATCTCACGTACCGACGTTCGGATCGAGCGGACCGGTCTTCAGGAAGGCGACGATGTCGCCGATCTCGCTCTTCGTGCCGTTCATCTTCCAGTTACCGCCGACGAAGAATTTGCGCGCCATTTTTCTCGCTCGTACGCCTCGCGTTGACAGATATTCGGACGATGCACAAGCTGTAACAGAGCCTCCTTCGAGCGATCTCGTCTCCCTCTGACCTTCACGCGCGCGTCAAGGTGAACGAATACTGTCACGTTCCTCCCAACCCGATTCTACATTTCTCACTTTATCCCCCACTACTTTACGACTCTCTCCCTCAAATGTGTACATCAAATGTACATAGAAAATGTAATTGAAATGAGACAGAACTTCGTTCGTATTTTACATGGATCTGTCATTTCAATTGAATTTTCTATGTACATTTGATTCCTTCGCTCCGAAAGCTGAATCCACATACTTTATTCACTCTATTCTTAATTTAAAAATTGCGCTGATGATCATTCTGATAAAGTGAAGTAATGAGAGAGCGATGTATAAATACATGTTAAGTATCAGGGATGTTAAGAATATAGAATATTAAGTATTAATAAATATTAAATTTTAATATTAATTAATATTAATATTAGAATATTAAATATTTAATATATTAATATTAGAAATAATATATTATATATATATATATATATATATATATATATATATATATATATATATATAATATTATATTATATTATATTTAATATTAATATTAAATATTAATATTAGAATATTAAATATTAATTAGAGAATGATCAGTACACGAGACGATTATATTGATAAAAAGATAACATGTGCAGATAGCATGCCGCTGCAAAGTACAGATTTGTGTGCCAAGTGCAGTATTTTAAGTGCAAAAAGTGCAATGGAGCATTGAGTTCAAAATATTGTTATATGTGAGATTTCAAAGAAATCTTTCTAAAAAAAAGAGGTAAAAGATACTAACTAAAATAAAAATGATCTAAAATTATATACAGATAAATTGAGAGAGAGAGAGAGAGAGAGAGAGAGAGAGAGAGAGAGAGAGAGAGAGAGAGAGAGAGAGAGAGAGAGAGAGAGATAGAGAGAGAAAAAAGTCGTAAAGAAAAGAAATTGTTAAATATTAAAAAAATTAACTGTTTAAAAACCGCGATAATCGCGGATTTGTTTTGTCACAATTTCAATAAATCTAAATCTAAATCGACGCAAATAATTCGTATCTCCTTTGCCGCGCTTTATCCAAGTATAAGGTTAAGTTCCTAACCTCGTTATTTGTGATTATGTGTGAATTAGAATTATTATCATCAGCGAGGCATGCTACTTACAGCATTTGACACTAATGACAGAATGTCGGAATAGCAGATGGTTACGAATTACATGTGCGTTTAAGGTATTCGTTAATATCGTTTTCACCAAAAACATTGCGAAGTTTGTTGAAATTTTCAATAAACAAATGCTGAAAAGAGCACTAAAAAAAACTCTGACACAAAAAAAAAAATTCTTGATACAGTTTTGTGAGATTTCGCGTGCAATTCGAGAATTTATATAATTTTATCGAATAAATTAATTTATTTGTGTAAATTATGGTAGAGCTACTCGATGTAGAAAAATTGATTCACTTATTCGTTCAAAATTTAACTTTCCAAGTTTCGTCGAGTTGCAATAAAAAACTGGATAGAGTAAATTTTATATCTTGCATAGATGTTGCTTGTCGTGCGAATCTAGAATTCCTGAGAATCGGCGAGAAATCGAAGGATATCGCGATGAATGGCACTTTAGATTTAGATATCGCCGATGTGCGGAGTGTACGTAATTTTATCGAGACACAGACGAAATTTCTCGACAAGTTTGTTTATCCGAACAATATCCCGCTGTTGACATGCCATTTTGATCGCATTAATAAAAAGATAGTTCAAAAGATCAACGAGACAGATCAAGAACGCGAGATCAAATATTACAAAAACAAGTCTTCGCAAGTGAAGGAACAAAAATTGAAGCGAATAACTGTCGATGATAATCGACAAATTTGTGACGCAAACGTAAAAAGAACGGATGCTTGTTTGAAGGAGAGTAATTTCATAGAGAGCATCGCTGAACGCACAAGGCAAGAGGCAGTATTAAATGAAGAATATCTGCAATTGTACATTAACGATGTAGAATTTGTGAAAAATGTGCACGTTACATTGTATGTAGCTAGCAAGGTGATTTAAATTGTATTCAATCAATGATGCGCAAGATTGTTTCGTGTCTACTTAAACATCTCTTCTTTATTTTTGTAAAAATTTTCAAATACTAGAAGAGATTTTCAACGCAAACAATTTTAATATTAACTTTTGACGATTATAAATTATTGATTAGAATTCTGCACATTTATTATTGTAATCTCTCTTACTGTATACTTTATATATTCATTGTGTAGACATTGCATGATGCAAAGTACCATCCAGATACTTTTCGCAATGAGAGAACATCAGATTATCGAGATATATTAATGCTGTGTGAACATGCCATTTTGTGTTTGATCGATCCAAGTAAAAAGGCTTTTGTATACATGGAGGATAATCTATCGGTTATTATACAAAAGCATTTGTTGCAAGGATACGTACATCATTTTGATTTTGAAAGGTATTTTTGCGAGATATAGATGATATAATATATATTTATTTATCTCTCCATGTGTGTTATTTTTTAGTGATACTAAAGATTATTCCGCTTTATTGATTCTAAGCAAATGGGCCAAGCCATTGATTAGGCATTCAGATACAACAATATTGCGTGCAATTTCCTCTATACTAAGATGCAGTGTTTACGATATTTTAATTTTATCCCATTGTTCAGACAACAATTTCCTGTAAAAAAAAAAAAAATATATATATATATAAAACATATTAAAAAGATTGTGTTCTCTATATTGAATTTTATTTGCTTATAATAAATAATTTATAGTCATACTTCTCGTATCTTCTTTGTATTAATTGTGTATATAGATAGATATATTTTTATTAGCAACAAATTCTTATTCACACATTACAAAACTCCATTAATAATTGTTTTCACTTATTGCACCCATTTGTTTTAGGCAATATTGAAAAATGGCGAGCGAGGAAGTGATAGATGCTAACAAGAAACTGCAGCCCGTGTTTAAGAACCGTTCGTTCCAACAGAAATTTCGACCGACCAGCACTAGCGGCAAAAAACGCACTTGGCGTTCGTTGAAACAAGTTTTGGCTCAGGAACGTTCGTTGCCATGGCCTGTGACAGTAAAACACTGTACGTAGAGAATTGTGTGATAAATCCTTATTTTTCCTCTTGTCATGTTTTATATATCAGTCGGAAGGTAATTGAAACTGCAAGACATATTCAAATGGTTGCACGAATGGTGAAAAGTGAAACAGTCTGTATCGGAAATAAAATATTTTAGAACAGAGAGAGAGAGAAAGAGAATGAAAAAACTTACGTTCTATCGTTTTCTCCACACAGCACGCGATTTCGTTTAAATAATTCAATTTTAATTAATTAATTTCAGATAGTTCCATTAATGCACCACCGAGCTTCAAACCTGCCAAGAAGTATTCTGACATTTCCGGTTTACCGGTGAGTGCTTCCTGTCATATTTATCAATTAATCTTCTTTTACACGTGCTCTTGTCGAAGCGCCGCTGTTAACTTGCAAAAATGCTATAAACTATAAATTGGATAAATTTTTTTGTTACAGGCACGATACACTGATCCACAGACTAAATTGTATTACGCAACTGCCGAAGAATTCGCAACGGTTCGCAGTTTACCGATGGATATAACGGCTGGATATTTAGCTTTACGCGGAGCATCTAGCATCGTTGGTTGAAATAATCACAATATTTTAACGTTCCTGGTCCATTCATAATCAGGAAACAGAAGACGTTGATATCTCGAACGCAATTTCATTTACACATAGAACGAGAAAATATTCTGACAGGGATAGAGAATAAGACGGAACAATTCAGATCAATGAAAAGACAGAGTAAATAAAGTACTGATATTTTTATCTCACAGACAACATTTATAACATTTGTCATGCCTGTCGGTAGTGCTTTATAGGATTTCCCAAAATGAAACGATTTCATTGTTACTGTTTTGTTATTTTTTCATTGTTTTCTTTTTATCTCCTTATTACTTTACAGAATACATTATTAAAAAAGCTTGTTCATTATAACTTAGTATATGAACTACAGGCTAAAAGGGGAGGCGGGAGTGAAGTGTGGAGGATTTCGCGAGAGCTGTGTATTACTGTTCGTCAGTTGTGTTTACCACACTGTTTTCTCTTTGTAGTCCATTTTACGCGCCCAGTTTGCTACTTGCAACACGGCCATTTTATAACGAATTTGCAATTGAAGATACAAACAGCGAGACCTACTGAAATATTGCCCGATTGTGCATTATTTTTAGGTTGCCATTTGTTTTTAACGTAATTAATTAATCAATTAATCGACGCGATTATTCATCGTCTTAATCATATAAATCGGGAAGATCTTCATCATCGCTGTCGGCCTCGTTGTCTCCTAATTCATCTAAATCATCGAAATTTGGCTTACTGTCACCAGAACCGCTCAGGCCACCCATCTGTCGCATCATCTGTGAAATCAGGTAAAAAAAAGCATTTATTAATTTCTCTTTATATATATATAATGTATTTAATTATATACAGTCAAACTCTTCTAACATTAATTCAGCAAACTTCTATTTCTTTTTCAATTTCCATTTATGTTCCAATACGCAGAAATGAAAATAATGCGCATGTAATTATTATATGTTCATGTGTGTCTGTAATTTCACTAATATTTTTTTTATGCATGCGTAGCAAATGTAAAAGTAGTTGAAAAAGAACGCACAAGAAAAAATCAACCCTCAAGTGACATCGATGTCATTTATGTCAGTTTTTTCTCTACCTGGTATCTTAAGACGTAGCTACAAATCCATTCTACTTGCCTTTTGAGAAAAATTTAGGATCTAGGGAAGATGTACGATCCAATGTTAATATTAATCTTATCTTTTGAGTGACGCAAATAGAAATTTATTTCCAAGAATCCAGATATGCCATTTGAGGGTCAAGTTTAAAATGTGTTTGTGAGTAAGACGGCTTGACCGTAAATTATTTAAACGACTAAGAAATCTGAGAATTACTTTCGATTATATATGCAAACTAAAGCTCTGATTCTGATCAAGTTCTACAATGATCTTACCTCTTCTAAATCAGGTGGGCTACCTTCATCATCGGTATCATCTTCATCCTTCCATTTGTTAAAGTCGCTCTTTAACCAGTGAGCCTTTGTTTTGTCTTTAATTAGCCGTGGCCAATATGGTCCCTCCTCCTTTTTAGCAAGAATTAATTCAAAGGTTCTACCTTTCAAATTTTTTACAGTTTTACTGGCCTCAATTTCTTTATATAGATTAATAGTAACTTCATGCATTTTTTTGTCCGTGCCACCCTCTCCTTTGAAATATATCTTCTCTGGTTCAATTTCGATAACAGGATCCTTACAGTCTTCTAAGCAGATTGTAACAAATAAGATATCTTTCCTTTGGGCCCACATAACTGGCGGAGGAGGTATCCTGAAAAATTAGAAAAGGATATGAGAAAATGTTAAACGAGATATTGATGGCGAAACTTGCTACTTACAATATTTCATTCTCTAAACTGGAAAAATTAAATTCTTAAACCTATTTCCGCAAAATTTCTTCTCAAAATTAAACAGAAATTTTTTATTTGACATAATATAAAATAACAAGTAAAGATCCTTTTTTCTAATTTTTTATTTTATCAATAGATATATATTAACAAGAATTAAATTTTTTAATAGATATTTAAAACATTATTACGACTTTTGACAAATAAAAGTAATAAAAGCTATATAGATAAGATTTGCACGAGGCTCTTTTCCGAATTTCATACATTTGACGATTTTCACCGCAATACCTTCTCCCGCATGAATGAAAAATCGTTCCAGAATTTTCGCCACGCGTGCCCGAAACCATCTCGTTCGTCGTATATCGCGGAAAATCGCGCGAGCGAAATTGCCGGATTCTCCACGTGCGCGAAAAATATCGATATAGCGGAGCAACCGCGCGCTCTTATAGGTTAGAATCGACATCTCGCGATCGCGGCGAATCCGCGCTTTCGGATCGCTCGCGTATCGCGATATCGCACGTGGCGGCGCGAATATCGGGAATAAGTACAGAGGAGACAATCTCGCGGAACGTCGTAGAACGTCGAATCGCGTTTTCGAAAAAAAAAAATGCGAGTCATCCGAGGCTCAGCAGGTCAATTCGACGGGAATCTTTGACCCGCGCGAGGGGACGCGACGCGGAAGGAGCGCGAATTCGAGGAACGCGATTTCGCCCTCCCTCGAGGGGGAAATTCGCGTTCGATATTTTTTCCTCTTTTTTTTTTCTCCCCTTTTGCGATCGGCGAGGGAGAAGCATCGGTCGCATCGTCCCGCCTGAGGAAACTTCGAGAATCAATAATACCCGTCATCTCCACACACCAACATGGCGGTGGATGCGAGAGCCACGGGGGCGGCATTCGTAACGCGCTCGCCGTAAACGCTTATTATCGCGCGCGGCCCGTTTATCGTTATCGCGGACGCGCGATCGCGGAGTCTCGATCGACGGATCCCGGAGCCCGCGCGCGTACCCGTTCCGCCGATTTTTCCGCGCCGATCTCGCATCGTTAATACTTACTGGCTCTCTTGCGTCATGTTTCCGCACGGCTTCTCGCACACAACGGGAGGGAAACAAACACACAGCGCGCTCCACGCACTCGCCGCGCCGCGAAGATCTCGGAGCTGCACTTCGAGATCCCGGAGCTGCACTCGGAGCTACACTCCGAGCGCCAGCGCGCAGCCTGTTTCGCGCAGCGCAGTTGTTGTCGCGCGCGGCCGCGCGATGGCGCTGCGCTGCCCGTTCGCAGGATCGCGAGTTTGACCTTCGTAAGGATAAACGCTGCTCGCGACTCCACATACGTTTTAAGAAGTATATATACACCAAAGATATCTAAAATCGCACGCGACACAAAGCTAATTGTAAGAGAAATATAAACATGTTTATTTAAACACACACACGTATGTACATGCGTGTATGTATTATATATATAAAATATTTTTAAATAATATTGACAAAATTATCTCGAAATATTCTCGAAAAATGTGTGCGTGTATGTGTGTGTGTAGACATAAATAATTTTATGTAGATCTCTGTCTCTCAGATTGTAAAGCAAGTTTATCAGTTTATTTTGTTTGAAAGTGTGGAATGTCATTCTTATAATTTTGAGGAATTAATCATCCAGTTTCTCCAATTTTTATCTATTTCTTTTTTTTTTACAGAGCTCTCTTCACGGAACTAAAGCCATGAATTTTGCAACTCGCTTCACTTCAAACGCGTAATGGCGTTCTTTCCACGGCGATGTTTTCTTGCGAGGTACATATATATATGTCTTTATCTCTTCAATAATTATGTAATAAGTTATTTAACAAACGATGTACGATAGTTGTGCAAATACTTCTTTGCGTGAATATTTTATTTATCCCGTTAAAGAGAGACGTTGAATATTTAGCAAATCATCAGTATCTAAAGTAATTGTAAATATCTTTCTGTTTTATATTAATCGAGAAAAAATGTTTCAAATTATTTTGATTATCATTAGCTTTATTTCAATTGTAAATTCATATTTTCTTGTCAGGCGTGTTAGAAAACTCTCATAAAAGCATATGACATATTAAAGGTGGATGAATCTTTTGGAAAATCTTACGGATTCGTCTCGTTTTCAACGATTTTAGAACGTCGCTTTAAACAGGTGTCATTTTTAACAATATTAATTATCTAATATATATATATATATATATTATTTTCTAAAATTCAATGCAAAGGTCCATTTAATTTTTACATATATCTCTCGTGCAAATATATAAATAAGGCGCACGGAAAAAATTCTCACGCGTGTTTACTTTCGAGCGAAAAAAATCGCCGGGATGATAGCGATAAGGAAGAAAAAAAAAAAAAAAAAAAAAACTCCGATATAACATCACGACAATATGACGATCGCACATACGCACAAAAAAAAAAACGTACGCGCTGCAAGAGAGAGAGAGATACAAACAAAGCAGGGAGTCCGGAGATTGTATATTGTAGGTCATTCGTGTGGGGGGGGGGGAGGGGGGGGAGGCAGGAGACGAGACTCCATTGGCGGTGGGGGACGAGAGGGGGGACGAGAGGGGGGCATCCTTGCGCCGCGAACTAACTGGACACACAATACACAACCGGCAGTCTCTTTCTCCCGCGGGTTCGATTCAGGTGCGAATCTGCCGCGTGTTCGCCGCTCGCTCTTCCGCTCTTCCTGCGTGCGTGCGTGTTTTGCACGCGTGGGCGGCGCGCGCGCGCGCGCGCGCGAGAGTTGCGTGTGTCACCGAAGAAGAGAGGCGTCCGTCGGTTCCTCCTACATCGATCGTTCGATCGATCGATCGCGGATCGCGGCTTCTTTATACGGTATATATTACGGCGCGCGCACGGTTTTTCTTTCCTCCGCGCGAAAATTCGCCGAGAAGGTAGGAATACGAGAGGAAGCGAGGTAGAGATTGAGAAGAATATTTTATTAGGCGTGTCGATGTATCGCACTTTAAGTTGCGTGGATGTATCGCACTTTAAGTTGTGAGGACACTTCTCGAGAAGTGAAAACTTCTCTCGCTGTTCGTAAGTTGGATATTTACAGCCGAACGTTTTAAACATTTTAGATTATATAGAGAGTAATTATTACTGAAGGATTGCAAAAGTATGATATATATATATATATTGCAATCCTTCAGTAATATTTATACTCTCTATATAACCTTAAATATTTAATTAGCTGTTTTTTATCTGTGGCAAAATATGTAAAGAGATATCATTTCGAAGATGTGCTTTTGTTACTTTCATATGTTTTTTGATTCTTGATATATCATGCGAATGTGCGTGCAAAATTCGAAAGATAAACGGTATCAGAGAGACGCGACGTATTAAATTAAAAACTGCTCTCGTATCCCTATCTTGTCATCTATACACATCGATATCAATATATCGGTATCGTCCGTGTGCAGAGTGCGAGTGCGACGAGCATTTCCGGAACGGAAGCGAGAGGAGGACGTCGATCGCAGAGGCGGACGACGATGATCAGGACGACGCGACCTTCGATTTGAGAAGCGGACATCGGCCACCGGTTTTACGCCATCATGTCGACGAGTTCGCTCTTTTACAAGGACAAGTACGCGGTAAGAATGCGTTTGACATATGCATGTCATAAGCGCGCGCGCGCGCGCGCGCGCGTGCGCGCTCGTTTCTCCGCTTTCCCTGCTCGCTGTTTTTTAACCTTCGGGGTCCACGGTATTCGCGTAATAAATACCCGTATTACTGGTACTAGCAGAGAAACAACTCGCGCGATCTTAAGATCTTGAAGTGACAAATTGTCTGAGATTGAGAGGAGTCGCACAACTCCCTCACCGCAACTTTCCAATTTTCGTTATTTATAATTAAGCTTCGCGAAATGAAACCCTATTGAAATTCAGCTGAAATTTCATCGCTGAAGACGATGTTCCGATTTTATCGTCTAGTCGTTCCTCTCGCGACTCGCTGATACTTCAGCGAGAGTCGCGCACAGTAATATTTCTCATTGATATATCCCTATATATCATAATTCGTAGCAATTAAATCTCTCAGATAGCGATGGGATTAAGTATCTTGCAAGTAGGTTCGAATTCGTTTGCATGGTTTGCGCGGATGTATAGCAAGTATCATAAATAGATTTTTTCTTTTTATATTTTAGAGTTTGTGTACTACTTGTAAAAGATACACCCTGAACTTGATCCCATCTCCGCTCCCAGAAGCCAAACTGATCGACTCTACTTTTTACGAGTTAATCAGTTCTGAGAGAGGCTCGAGATTCGCAGAACTCTCGACTCTCGCGAGAGACGACTACTGGGATTAATAGCTTGCGCTGTTATATTGTAGAGGAAGAGGTCTTCTCCTCGCAAGAGAAAGATGCGAGAGAGAGAGGTGAAATAACGTTTTAGCCCCGGAGGATACTAGAGAGCGGCGCGATATTCCGCTTTCCTCGGGTCACGACGGATATACGTATTTCCAGTTTGAAGAGTGTCTTCAACTCTCCGAACGCGCTGTGTGATTACCAATCTCGGTTAACGTTAAGTTAACCGCGCTCGAACCGGCCAATTTATACCGTGGTTACGACTATTAACCACCGTCGAATTTCTATAATTTCCATCGCTTTTCAAGTACGATCTGTCCTCCTCGACGTCGAGCACAACGCGTGAGAACCTATTCTTTTTTTTTTTTTTTTTTTTTTTTGACGTCGCAGAGAGAGATCTTTAATTTGTCCAATACGGATTAAAGTAGGATGTATCATTTTTGTGGTTTACTACTCCATAATCGCCTTAATGAGCTTTACACAAATTTCTGTAATTTTATTTTCCCCGCAATCGAAGATTAGAAACGAATTGAATTCGCCGGATGCCTTGATTATCAAATATTATTCGCAATATTGTAATTTTTTATCGAGATATTTTATAAAGGCACTTTTAATCTCACTCTCTCCAGAAAATGTTGGAGCAAAATGCGCTTCAGCGTTTATTCTACTACGCAACATTTAGTATTCATATTTGCAATAGGCGTAACTTAATCTCTATCTCTATCTATACGCGATCGAGTTATCGACCAACGCGCATTTTTTATAGATGTTGCTTAATCGCGGCTCGTATGACTTCGTAGATACTTTGAATTTATACCACAATTACGATTATGATTCAAAGTAAGATTAATTAATTAATATAAATTATTCTTATTTTATGTAGTATTAGCGATTTTATACATATATATATAGCTTATATTTAACTCGTCCATTTAATACGCGCGATCTTATCACCGTGCGTTCTTTTTTCTTTCGCAACATTGACAAGCTGATAAGATTGACTTGAATCCGCTCGATTCCATCCTCGCACAAATCTTTGCGCAACCGCTATAGATTTCAAAAAATCCTAAATAATTTACAAATAATAAAGAAAATAAGCTAATAATTAAAATAATTTAATTGAGAAAAATTAATTAAGAGAGAATTAATTTTTCTTAATTAAATTATTTTAATCATTAACTTATTTTCTATATTATTTGCAAATTATTTAGGATTTTTTAAAATTGTTTTTTAAATTAATTAAATTAATAAGAAAAAAAATTTCATTAGGTTTGTCTTAAGACAAAGACGCTATCATAAAATCTAATAGACGAAAGCATGATCGATTCGTTGCTATTTTGTGCTATTAAATCTAATTCGATGAAAATCGCGACGCATATCTTTTCAAAATCTCCATCTCCTTCGATCATCGCGATTCGCGATTAATTCGCGTATAAATAACCATCGGTCAGACCGGAAGAATGCGACAACGAGCGTCATTCGTCGCGGTGCATTTGCTCTCGGGATCCATTCTGCGGATTCTCTACGAATCGGGAAACTCGGCGGAGTTGCGGTAAAAGCGGTATCCATAATGACGTTGCTTTCACTCTTTGTGTCCGCATCAAATCCGCGCGCAAAATCGCGCCAGTTCCGCGTCCAGGATAATGATGATATCGATGATATCGTGTCGGTATCGCGAGATATCGTGTGCGTAGGCGGGTTTTACGATCGATCATTATATCCGCCAAATGACTAACGTCGCATAATTATATCGCCGTGCAAATATCGTGACGGTTTCGATATTGCTGCGCAATATTATGCCTTAACCGCGCATATATGCGTTCGTTTTCCGCGAACGGAAATAAGCACGAAATGCATATAATGGCACCTGTCGACCGTGCATTTAGCGTACCTTCACTTTCGAATCTTTCTCTCTTTCTCTCTCTCTCTCTCTCTACAATGGCGATTCGCGAGGAACGATCCGTCATTAAAATCTCAAAGTTGGAACACCCATTTTTTTTCTCTCTCTCTCTTTTTCTTTGGAAACGCGATTTACAATCTCGATCGGATTCATCGCGCTATCATTCGTAATCGTCTTGCGTAACCGTCAGAAATTCACGACGGAGCAAAAACGATACCACACGTTGTAGAAAAAAAAAAACAAAAGGCGATGTGTTACAAGGCCGAAAGTCGCATATCTCATTTAATGCATCTGCCGAGGTTCGCCGAGGATCGAACTGTTATATACGTGTCGCTCTCTTCTCCTTTCCTTTCTTTAAATTTCTTTTTTTTTATTGAGGTGGACGAAAATTTCATAATTAAGAGGTTCGCCTTCGGCTGTCTTCAGAGAGCGTGAAGATTTCAGGTTTTTCGTTTGCAACACAGAACCACCGCATAAATTAATTAATTATTGCCCGGATTATATTCACATATATCGCAATATGTTTGTCCGCTTGCCAAAAAAGGTGAGCGACATTTGCTCGATATTACTGGATCATATCGATAAAATTATCTGTATCGGTTCGTTAGTCAAACTCCATTGACATTTCGCATTAATATTTAACATTTCGAGATATAAAAGATACACACTATAATATCGTATTTATTATAGATAATTATTCAAATGTATTTTTTTTTTATTTGCGTTACGAGTGCAAATAAAAATAATAGTATATAATTTATTATATATATATATAATATATTATTATGTATATCTTATTTACTATATGCACTTGTGATTCATGTAAAATAATAATTTGAATAATAATTTATACGGTTATATTATAGTGTGTTTACATGTATATATAAACTATATATAAATTTACAATATATAAAATACACATATAAATTTTAATAAACAAGAAGAACAATTTTTTAAGATTAAATCACTCATTGAATGATAGAGATTCAAGTAAAAATTGAGTGCAAATTAGGTAGGAAAAATTACTGTTAAAATATTTAATACAAATAAAATGTTTTCTGTTAAAATTGTAAATGGAATAGAACTGGCTCGTGCTATAATATTTCGTATCTTATATCTCGGCAAAGAACGTGAACTAACAAAAGTCTACGATGGCTATCCTTATGGGAACCGTTCGAGTCGCTTTCGAGAGCGCGTTCTCCGATCGCAGGTGCATCTCTGCAGGAGCGAGCGAGCAGCGCGAAATTGCAAGAGAGAGGATCTTTATTCTTCTCTCTCTCTCTCTCTCTCTCTCTCTCTCTCTCTCTCTCTCTCTCTCTCTCTCGTTAGGGATCTAGAGATAGGGATCGGAGGGGGAGGAGATATGAGAGGAGGGCCTCTCGGACTTTCCGTGGGAGAACAGAATCCGTTCCGTTGCGTGGGTCCGGCATAATAAGACGTGTATCTCTGACATAAGACTTTCACCCCCGAGAGGCCCTCTGCCATCGCGATCGACCCGATTGCGATGGATCGGTTTTACCGCACTCGGTACTCAGCATCCACTCCACGAAGCCACGGGAGCCTGAAATGCGGTGAAATTATTCGGAGCTCCTTTCGATCGAATATTATTTCAATAAAAAATAAGGATAGGAGGTAAATTCGAAAGACAAGCCTGAGGGATGGAGACTGGGACTCGAATTTATAAAATAATCGCCTTTTAAATTTAGACGAGGCGTTATAATTATAATTTTTTTGATAATAGAGAGGAAGAGGATAGTTGAAAAAAAGCATTCGCAAATATGTTTTTTGATGCAATGTCATTAAAGTGAATCTATCAAACGCTAAAAAATAAGGTCAACTAAGCTTGATAAAAGATTTCGAAATGATTCACGTGTAAATGCCTTAAAAATGAGAGAATTGGACCTTAAAGAACTTGAGAAAGTTGGATTTTAAAAGATAGATAAATCAGTTTTAAAAGAGATAAATCTCTATTTAAGCTATTTAAGCTTTTTTAAGCTTATTCAAATAAATAAATTATAGACATAATCATTTTTATATTAGGAATGAAAACAATATTAAGTTATATTTTTAATAGAAGAATACTAGAGAAATTTAGAGGATTTTTTAGGATCGAGGAGAGTTATTCAAAATTTTGATAATGAAATAATAAATAGATGATGCTTGCAGATATCTTAAAAATCCAAAAGGCACTTTAACAATCAATTTAATAATAAATAATACTAATGTTTTTTTAACATAAGCTTACTTTATATATTCACAAAAAATAATTATCTATAACGTTATTAAAAATTTTAGTTTGTTTTCTCTTAAAAATTGTTTTAAATCAGATTTTCGGAGCACAGTTTATCTCTCCTCCATCGATCTCTAATTTCCTAAAATCCTATACTATGTAGTCCAATTAAATTAAGAGAATTGAAATTTTCTTATTTCTTATATATATTTATTTTTCACTTTCTTATTTATACGTAATTAAAGAATATGTTAAATTTATATTTTAGAAAGACATTTAAATATTATACAATTTCTTTCTATTTTTTATGATTTTTTTTTAAAGTTATTTGTTTATCTATCTTTTGAAAAATTTAATATTATATACCTATATTAAATATTAAATACAACACGCAGAAGAAACAAATTTATATATCTTCTCAAAATCTTTTATAACATAAATAAATGAGGAAAAATAAATTTTTACGTTTCTTCGCGGGATTTTGTACACTCGTCTTGTCGCTTATATCAAAATAGCCTACTGATCCTACATACATATCATGTATATGTGTATGTATGTTTGTGCGCGTAACGTCCACGGGGTTATCCGTGTTTCTCAGCCTTTCTCGTCCCCGCCCGTCTCCGATATCTCTCTCCGGCTTCTTATCCAATAATTATGTAATCAAATAAAACTGCCACGAGAGCGCAACTCCGCCGCTGAACTTTACGTGCCGTGCAACTCGTTACCCGTCTTGATCGACGGGCGAATGCGATTCTGCACTTAAGCCAGCGGAAGATATTGACGAGAGAGATATCTCGGGCGTTTAACGCGTCGAATCGTGAAGAAATTTCTTATTGCTTATTGCCTATTTTCAACGGATCTCGATCGATGATGATGATATCTGGCGCGCTTATCTTCAGCAGACGTGATTTAAATGATATAAGATAATTTTGAATTTAAATTAAAAATTATTTATTTATTTATTTTGATTTAATTTTTGGATTCTCCTATAATTTGATCTTAAAATAAATCAAAATATAGGAACACAAAAATTAAATCGAAATAAATAAATAAATTTAGAGATTTCACGATTGACTTTTCGCGGCCTAATTTTGCTTAGCGGCATGATTTAATTAATTAGAAATAAATTGCTGGTTAAGAGAGGAGAGAGAAAAACGTAATATAACAGCGGAAGTATGAACGGTGTGTGTGACACATCTTTTATAAAATGTACAGTTAGATGAATACCGGTATTTATTTTACTCGCTCGCTATATACTTCCGCGTGTCACACGGCAATGTGTCGCTCTTACTTGAACAATATTGATTTTGTTGCTCGTTAAGATACATTATATACTCTGTAGCAAACAAAATTTTCACAAGACAAGACACAAGACGTCCTCTGTTTCGTTTGTTAGAGTTTGTACTCTCGACGGTAAAAGAAGGAAAAAAAAAAAACTGTTAGAAATTCTCGAGACTCGGCGATTGAAGTCATACGTCAGTGATACAGTTAACCGTCAGCATTAATTACCACGCACCTTGCACAGACCTGTGTGTGGATTACAACATTGATTGCAGCGAGCAAATGGCGAGCATTCCACTCTGACTTTGCCGCAGTAAAACGGTAAACTTAACGCGCGGGTCGAGCTCGATTGTGGAATAAAGGTGGAAAAACCATAAAGGTTAATCGGATAGGAAGATTAATTGGGTTGATCTTCTGGATTCTGAAATCCAAGAATCTCTTTTTCGCGCAACAATTTAACTCTTCTGTCTCAGCATAATTTTTCACCTTTCCATCAATGTATGAGTAACAACCGCGTGTTTTTGACATATTGCCTCGTGACAAGTTTTTTATAGCAGTTGCTGGGCATCGAGCATTCTTTCCCGTCATATTTTAGAAGATATTAAATGAATTATATAAATATGTTATTGAAATTATTTTATATAATTTTATATAAATTATATATATTGAATTTTCTTATATAAATTTGCGAATACAAAGGCTCTTTGTATTTTTGTTTCGGGCGGAGAAAAATTCCGACACATTTTTAACATTTAAAGTTGCTTTTTACCCGTTCATTGACAGAAGAATTAAAACGATAAGTTTAATTTCGAACTTGCTTCATATCGAAGTGTGATTTCGCAATTGCGATCTGATATCGAGAAACTTGATTTGAATTAGGAAGTTATATCAGATCTAAAATCTCGGATATACAATATTTAAAAGTAGAAAAGATCGCAATTGCTGCGAGTGACATTTTTGCCGAGGAAAAAGTTGATTCCAGATTCGTTTAGGCATAATTTATCTCTATTATTGACTATCTTTCCTGAGATAGATCGCCAAATGAAGGGGGGAAGATATGCTTATTATAGCGATGCATAATTGCAAGAAATAATTTTACAATGGAGAAAATACATCGACTATCACACTCGATATAATATACAATTTTTTCCATCTTGTATCAGAGCAAGTCTCTTTCTCTTTATCGATTTACATCTCTAACGTTTTATATCGCTTATCGTATGTATGCCATCTTACGATAGCGAAGCACCTTTCTCTCTTCACGATAAAATCCGAAATGCATGCTGCATTTAGGAACGATTGTAATTCGCTACGTGCTACTAGCGTATTTAAAATTATGTGCGTGTGTTGTGTCCTCTCTCGTTTTCTTTTACTTATTATATTATTTCTTTTATTATATTATTTACTATATTCTTTTATTATATCATTTTATTATATTATTTCTATTATTATATATTCTTTTACTTATTATATTAACATCAAACATCAATCTCTAACATATTTTTCAATTTCTATAACGCGAACTAATAATTACCGTTTTATTATTAGATGAATTATATAAATATGTTATTGAAATTATTTTATATAAATTTTAATTAAATTATAAATATACATATATATTATATATATATTATATATATGGAATTTTCTTATATATAATATAATTTATATAAATTTATATAAATTTATATAAAATATATTTATATATAAATTTTCTTTATATAAATTATATATATAGAATTTTCTTATATATTTAATATAAGAAAAATTATTTAAAAATATATCTCCATTTTTTATTGGATATACTTTTGCTGAGAGAGATTTTCAGCATCTGAAAGCATCTCATCTCTGAAGCATATTATTCATGTCAGGTGCCTAACAGTTCAAGTCATTACAATTTAATTACGCGGTGTGCCGCTCTATCTGCGGTTTTCTATGCGCGCAGTGCGCTCACTTCTGTTGTACGGCAGCTCTGCGATGTACATACATGCGATCATGAGAAAACGCGAGGAAAACAGTTCGAACGGACCGTCCGTTGCATTACGCTGAGGGCATCGGATCGAGATTTTTATCAGCCTAGCCTTCTAAAGGTCGCCGATCGGTTGCATGCTTCCCCGCATATCCGCTATACGCATTGCGAAACTGCGCTTTCGATCGCGCATAATTCAGCATTCCCATGCTGAATTACATTCTTCGGGATTCGATGCGAAAATTTTCGGTTTTATGCAACGTCTTTTCGCGGATCAGATAGATTCACGGATTCGCAGATCGATTTTCGGTAGATCTCAAGACTCATTAATTTCCGAAAAATTATTTTATATAAATTTTGTATAAATTATATATAAAATTCGCGTAGATCGATCGATCGATAAATAAAAAAAAAGAAATTATCGATATATGAAAATATGGAAACATTCACAGACGAGATTCTGTATCATTAGCCACATGAAATTATATTCATAAACAGCAAGATTTCTACATTGGTCTATTAATGGGATCATAAATCTATATTAACATAGATTTACAAGTAACAAACAATAAATTAACAAAATTGTAAATTTCTCCGTCGTCGAATCATGGTACATCGAGTTTTCTCTTCTCTTCTTGTTGCTTCTTCATGGTATTCACTCGCAAAAACACGGTTAATTACGGTTAATCGCCCGCGTACTAATGAGCCGAATATGACGATGGTGTGACACTTCACACGTTAATTGCATGCAAACGCGCATTTTATTATATACACTATGGAAGAATAAATGCGAAAACTACGATCCAACTCGAAAATTACATTATCAATTTCATGCGTCACTTACAGCAGAAGTTATCTCTATAATTATATTGCTAATAAATAGCATACGATCGCATCTTAGGACAATTTTATTATCTCACATAATAAGATAAACGAAATATGAATATATTTAATGTATTTAAAATTAAAGATGTGAATATATATTCGCAGACTACAGTCTTTGGAAATATTTATTTATAATATATATATATATATTATATTATAATATATATATATTATTGAAAGTATTTGTTTATAATATATATATTATTGAAAATATTTTGCTAACGATCGAAAAAATGACGAAGAATTTAAAACGCGAAAGAATACATTTGTAAGTATTTTTGAAGAAACAATTACGTAAAAATATCACATTGTAACAATAATTTATTAGAATTGCTATTCCTGTCATATATACATTTCCAGATTATTATTTTGAACGAATATATCACAAGAGATATATATTGGCTTCAAATAAATTAACTCTTGACAATTCTCTCCTAAATAATACCGAGACAACAGCTGTTTATCAAAGCAGGCATTTTTCATTTGCGATATATTTATTTGAAGTGGGAATTAAAATGTGACAGGAAATGAATTATAAATTATTATTTCATTGCAATATATTATATATTCACTGACGATAATTATTTCTTTAATATGCTTGGATTGGAAAATAATCCGCCGATTTAAATGCAATTTGCTAATGATTTTCCGATTAAGAATCCGCAGTAATATATGAATCGTAGATCGAGTGATTAAAGGTAACCGAAAAATCATGATACATCAATCAATCAATGATTATTCGACAGTTGATTGAAGATTCAAAGAACACACACGTAGATTCCGTATTTATACATTTCGTGGTGAGATATAGTATAACGCTTACGACGTATTACGAGCTATTGTTTACATCTTTACATGGCCTTTACGTGTCCTTGTCATTCGCACGGTAACACTCGAGTAGGTAGCAGCATGAGCCGCTGCGTGTGACGTCATTTTTTTCCTTCGAAACGCGATCATTGTCTATTAATATTACAATTAACGATCAGACCACGCAATTGATTAACTCTCGTGATGAATTGAAAAATATTTTATATATATATATCTATTTATATTTCCTTTATCTTATTATGTGAGATAATAAAATTGTCCTAAGATGCGATCGTATGCTATTTATTAGCGATATAATTATAGAGATAACATTGCTGCTATAAGTGACGCATGAAATTGATAGTGTAATTTTCGAGTTGGATCGTAGTTTTCGCATTTATTCTTCCGTAATGTATTGTATATATAATAAAATGCGCGTTCGCATGCAATTAACGTGTAAAGTGTCACACCATCGTCATATTCGGCTCATTAGTACGCGGGCGATTAACCGTAATTAATCGTGTTTTTGCGAGTGAGTGCCATAAAGGGACACAATCAAGGAAGGAAGAGGAAGCATCGGGCGACGACGCGACGAACACGGGGTGAGCAATATACAATTTTGTTAATTTAATGGTTATTAATTTAATTGTAAAATTAATGATTATCTTCGTTTATGTTCGCGCGATAATGATACACTTTATATCATTATACTTAAAATGTTTAATAAAATATTTATATAGTATATACGCGCGGAATATTGAATTATACAAATATTTTAAAGTATAGAGATTAATTATTAATTTTATTAAACGATTAATGCATCACGGAGTTTATCCTTATTTTATTTACTCGATCCTGCGATTCGATTGTTTTACTGCGCGTTCTCAATCAGAATTATATTTACAATTAGATCATCGAAAAATCGAACGATAAAGCATCGGATGAAATATATTTGACTCTTTCTTTCTAAGTATTTAAAAAAAAAAAATTATTGTCCGTAAAGATCGCAACGAAACGATAATTTATAATTTAAATTCTTGTGACTTTTCGACGATCTAAATATAATTCGGATTGAATGCGCAGTGAAATAATCGAATTGCAGGACCGAGTAAATAAAATAAGGATAAGCTCCGTGATACATTAATCGTCCAAATAATCGTAAATAATTAATCTCTATACTTTATAAAATACTTGTATAATTTTATATTCCGCGTATATAATTGTATATATATATTATTTTTCAGTATTGTTTATATGAAATTTATAATTCTTTAAATATTATCATATTATCCACAAACACACACAA
This sequence comes from Lasius platythorax, assembly GCA_963971435.1. NCBI lineage: Eukaryota > Metazoa > Arthropoda > Insecta > Hymenoptera > Formicidae > Lasius > Lasius platythorax. The sequence continues at coordinate 14,151,487 of OZ020540.1, forward strand.
TTATTATTATATTATTTTATTAAATTTAGATATATTGTTAACTTTTTTATTTTACTGTTATATAATAATATTATTTTGTGTTCTATAAAATATTTAATAATTTTTTAATCTATTTGTGGTATTTTCGAGCAATTAATTTTAATATATATATTTGTTTTTTATTTACGATTCCACATAAGATTTTTCAGAAGTGTGCTAGCATAATTTTAAGAATTTCAGAAAACTCTCATTGATATTTAATATAAATGATTTGCTAATTAATAGGAACACTAAATTCGGGGGATTAGAGCACATAAATTAACACTTAATTAATTAGCATTTATATCCGCATTTTTTTTCGATTTCTCGTCATGGGGTGTCAAATTAACGGAAGTACGTTGATAGCACGTTCGTACCGTGTACTTGTTAAAGCGGCGCGCGTGTCTTTTTTTGCGTTTGTCACGGCTCGAGCGGATCGTGAAAGAAACACCGGTTCCGGTGGACAACTCGCTTCCGCTTAGCTTTGACGATGGTAAGACCACACGATACCGCTACGCGATACCGCTGTATCGATTACCTAACGATAAAAAGTGTCTGCTTATTGTATAATGAAGAAACTGATCCGTCCAAATTAATGAAGTCTCTTACGTTCTTTATTCGAGGTAACTCTCGTACCGCTCTCCATCGCGGGATTCTTCTAATTATGACCTAATACGGTTTCCTTGGATAAATGATATATCCGAATCCTCAAAAAATGAGATAAAATTTTAAAACATCCGTAAATGCGAAATATAATACACCATTGAAGCTAAAAATATTATTTAAATCAAAAGATTAGCTAACTTAAATTATAACATATTATATATATTAATATATACATTATTTATATATTAATAATTTTTTATATTAAATATATATTAAATGTATTATATTAAATATATTATAATTTTATAATATATTTTATATTAAATATAATTTTATAATATATTTTATATTAAATATAATTTTATAATATATTTTATAACTTAAGTTTTTTAATTATTGACCGACTAATTCTTCTTTTATTCAAGAATAAATTTTTTTCCGTCTGCACATAATTATATCCAAAAGCCCTTTAAAGAGACGAATACAAGATTCTACTTTGGGAAAACGCGTTCTATTGTTTATGTTCGACAATACGTCATATTGACACAATGCGAAGAGTTCAGATCTCTGTTCACGGACAAGCTATTTCCAACACGGCCTTGTTGTCATTCGATATCTAACGAAGTCGTGCGAATTATCGTAAGTCAAAGACTCATTGACACCTGTAGCCGACCCCGTAATTAGTCCGTACACATGCGATCTTTATCGCAGCGGGATAAGGGAATGTAAGCGCGCGCTTGAAAGCTTTTCAATGTTGTCCATGATATTATTGATATAGGATGATTGTGATCGCAGCTAAGTTTTCGTTCAGATTTCGATTAAACTTCGTCGTTCGATTTAAATCCCAAATTTACTGTGACTTAAATTATATATATTATTTATATTAATAAAATATATATATATTAATATATACAATATATTATAATTTAATTTAATTTATATGAAGTTAGATTTTGATTAAACTTCGTCGTTTGATTTAAATCCCAAATTTACTGTAACTTAAATCATAATATATATATTATTATATATATTATAATTTAATTTAATTTATATAAAGTTAGATTTCGATTAAACTTCGTCGTTTGATATAAATCCCAAATTCGCTGTTTACTGCGACATTTTTTTCAATGCGTCGAGTATGCAATTTCGTAGAGTTATTCGACTTTCGCGAAATATTTGTCGTGAAAAATTCGAATCTGTCAAGTCATCGAACGACAAGGACAGATGATGGAGCACATCTTGCGCAAAAGAGAGCAAACATCGCTTTACATCGAACGGCGATAACGGGGTTTAATTCCCGCGTGTGCTTTTTTTCTTTTTTTTTTTTTTTTTGCAAGCGACGCGCTTACGCACTATTTCGCACGATGACAGGTTTGCAAACGCGTATTTATCCGAGGATAACGTTTTCTTTTACTCTCTGTCAAACTCCTCGACGAAACTAGACTGTCGAGGAGGAGAATGCCTTGTTCAACAGGTTTTATTATACTCGTCAATTAGCTACCACATCTCTCGCGTTCTCCATTTTACGGTCCACACGAAGGAAACCGTTTAACGCATCTGCCGCGAGAAATGAATGAAGAGAGTAGCGAGGTGAGCTCCGGTGTAAACGAACGCCTTAAAAAAAAAAAAAAAAAAAAAAAAAAACACCCGGCGGACTTTAAACGCGCGCTCGATTTCTCGAACAACGATTCTTACTTACGACGGAATGTCGGCAACGGAATTTCTCTCTCGAATATATTTCATCATTTTCTCGCATCTTAGATCGATATCATCGATCCGAAGTTTTATCACAATTATTTATCACTCTGATCCATCGAATGTAGAGACCAAACTCTTTGTGAGTTTGGATTCCTAAATACATATTAGAACACATAAAAGGATTCGCGTGTCTTATATATGTATATCGCTTTAGAATACACTCCGATTATAAAAGAGAGCGACTCCGACATCGTCGAACAGTTGAAGATAACGCAACAAATGATTAACGCGATAAGCGGCGACAGTTTTGTTGCGGACGTCGCAATTATCGCTAGTCAGTTCTCATCTTTAATTCGCGTCGAAGAAGTCGAAAGTTTCAGTGGCGATTCGCAATGTTTCTCCGTCGAGCAGCGCGAAGATCATTCATTGATCAGCTGATCAGCTGATCGGCTGATCTAATAATATCGACAGTCAGATCTAGTTAAACGGATCTCGAAACAACAATCGCGATCGGATCGAGAATTGACGTTACATCGGCGCGACGCTAGAATGTTTCCGGTCTCACGTCACTGGCTCTCCGGTTGGATCCTTCCCAAGGCTTCGCAAAACTCCCACGTGAGTACGCGAGTATGCGAGAGAGAAAGAGAGAGAGAGAAAGAGAGAGAGAGAGGCGAGCACACGCTCTGTTATTAGCGTGCACTCTTCGTATTCGGCCTCTCGTCTCGATATGCCGGATACGCGACACGTGTTCGAAATCCGCTAGAAGCGCGTCACTCCGCATCTGTCAAAAGTACATACGTACGCGCGTACTTGCACGGGACCCGAAAAGTCGTAGCGTTCCCGCTGCACAACCGCAGAATGTCAGAAAAAAAATATCAAACGCAAGGAATGTCAGAATTATTTGATTTAGATTTTTATGTCATTTTTATTTATTTATTATTACTATATTATATAAATTAAGAAATAATTATATCGAATTAAAATCATTTGAGATTGAGGAAAAAATATAATAATAATATATTATTATTATTACAATTTTATTTTACTATAATTTTTTTAATTTTATAATTTTGCTTCCTCATAGAGGAAGCTTAGTTTTCGTGAAAAAATTTTTTTTTCATTTTTTCATGCCAATGTGTTCAGAATGTTCTAAAACGTCGAAAAATCACATTTTTAAAAAATGTCCGTATGTATGTGTGTATGTGTGTATGTGCACCAAAAGGACGTGGTCGCTCTAACTTCCGTAAATTTTGAGATATCGAGCTAAAATTTTTTACATGAATAGAGTATCATTAAGGGTTGATTGGTATTGAATTTGGCTAGAATCGGTGAAGGGGTTTATTTTTTATAAAATTTCGAATTTTCCAAAAAAGAGCGTGGTTGCTCTAACTTCCGCAAATTTTGAGATATCGATCTAAATTTTTTTACATGAATAGAGTATCATTAAAGGATGGTTGGTATTGAATTTGGCTAGAATCGGTAAAGGGGTTTATTTTTTAAAAATTTCGAATTTTTTCAAAAAAGAGCGTAATTGCTCTAACTTCCGCAAACTTTGAGATATAGGGTTAAATATTTTTACATGAATAGGGTATCAATAAAGGATGGTTGGTATTGAATTTGGTTTGAATCGGTTAAGGGGTTCATATTTTATAAAATTTTGAATTTTTTGAGAGATGTCTGTGTACGCTCTAACTTCCTAAAATTTTAAGATATCGGGCTAAATATTTTTATATGAATAGAATTTCATAATATAATTTCTAAATTTTTTGTGATGGTTATATAAAAATAAAAATTGTGCAAATTAGAAATTTGCACATTGCTTCCTCACCATTTTAATTCGCTCATAAAGCTTCCTCTATGAGGAAGCCAACAATCTATTATATACTAATAATTTTAATTTAATTTAAAAACTAGCTTCCTCTAAGGAGGAACTTTGTGAGCGAATTAAAATGGTGAGGAAGCAATGTGCAAATTTCTAATTTGCACAATTTTTTATAAATATAATTGTAATATCATATATTTTTATAATTACTACAAAATTATATTATTATATTTTTCCATTAATCTCAAATTTCCGTAGTTCGATAGAATTATTTCTCAATTTTGTAGCCAGATTAAGAAAATATTTTATGTAGAAAGTTAAAAAAATTTTCGAGAGACGTATAGATTCTTTATACGTAATTTTTTATACATGATTTTTTTAATGTGCGAAACAAGTTTTAAAATGTTCTCTTGAAGATATAAAAATTTAAATAAATTTGTTTTTTTGCACCAGGAATATACATTTGCTTAGACTTTTTAATATTTGTGACGCATATTGTTGAAAGTTGAATCTATGTTGCAATCTGAAAAGGATCTGCGATAAGTAAATATTAATAGACAAGATGGTAAATCATTCCACATCTTGTGGAAATTATATCAATTTCACGGTCATGAATCATCGATTCGTGCTAATCTTAACTCGTCGAATAATATCCCGCTAAAAGTCAATCTCTTCGCGGCCCTAGAAAGAGAGAACTATATTAAGTCATAAGAGACGGAATATTAAGATCTCGCAGGAAAGTAGCCCGCAAATAGTAGAGGAAACGTCGAAGGAGATCAGTAGGATGACTTGATGAATTTTCGCCCGAGTTTTATCTCCGTGCCACTTCCCCCCCTTCTCCCCCCCTTCACCCCCTTCCTCCCCCCTTTTAGAGAATTGTCTTGGATTTGTGGTTTCGCGTTAAATCTACACCGACAGTTTGCGATTCGAAAGGCACAGTTTTGGTCGGCAAATTGCAGAAATTAACGCAAGATTGGATTTAATATCCAGCATTCGCCGAATACTCATGACTATACACGTGTTTCCGTCCTAATAATTTTTTATTAGATAGATCGACGCGCGCAAATATTTTGACAAGTATCTCGTAACGAACGGTTTTTTTTCTATGTCCTGTACATTTTCGACGCTGTATCTTTCGTCGAAATTGTCGGCTGTACAAAGCGACATTGTGTTTGCGACGAAAAATATTTTCCTGCACAAATTCGATTGTGTTACGTAAAGAGAGAAACAAAAAAAAACATCGCGGCGACGCATGTGTGGGAATGCGATGCATGTGTCATGCCAGGTGATAAGGAATCGACGTTGTTGACGTACGCGTTATCTCGACACGGCTCGTAATTCAAAGCGGCGCAAAACTAACTTAACGAGAGTGATACGCGAAATGCGCGATGAGGATCGCGTTTATATTTTTTTGCGAATAATTTTCCGCGAGTTGCAGTCTCTCTCTCTCTCTCTCTCTCTCTCTCTCTCTCTCTCTCTCTCTCGAATCGCAAATACACGATATTTGAAAAACCAATGAGCAGTAACGCGCTATTTTTTTTTCCTCGAATTTACCAGCTGTACGTATGTGTGTTGCGCGTAAAATGACTTTCCGTTATCACCTGACATTTCCTGCGCGACAAACTGCATGCATTACTTCCGAGTTTCTCGCTGCAAGTATATTCCTCCGAGTTGGTAGGAGAAATTAGGAAAAACTTGCCAAGAAAAATTGCCGTCATATGCACGTGCATATGCGCGTTATTCGTCCTAATTATCGTAATTACACATATGTATTATAATGAAAATCAATTTACGTGATTTACAGGATGTCCAATTTTTATTAATATTGTCGAATATTACTGAAACTACGGCTGTAACGAGAAAATATCTCATACAAAGGTTAAAAGGTTTCGAGGGGGAAAAAAAGTTGATAATCTTGAAATTTAACTATATTTAATCTCTATAGATATTCTATAGAATATCTATATAATTATATATTTAATTATTCTATATAATTATACATTTAATTATTCTATAGAATATCTATAAAAATATATATATAGAATATATATAGAATATATAGAATAATATATATAGAACATATATTAGAGAGGGAGATAATTACGCGATATCTCATTACGAGGCTTTTAATCCTTACCGTGACTTACAATTAGCCCGCGATATTGGCGATTCCACGAAAGCTGATTGCTCTATTAATTTCACGTGATTAATTTTCCTGGAGCGCGACGTTTTCCTGTAACGCCACTTTCTCGGCGCGCGATATTTGTCGTCTCGCTATCTGATGCATTTTTTTTTCCAGACGTGCATTCTTTTCCGCTTATCTCGGATACGCGCACACCTCTCGTGAGATCGTGTGTTACACGTTACGTGTGATTATCGCACTTCCTATATCAGCCACACCATCGACATCGATATAAAGTCGTGACGCTATTTCCGTTACCGTTATTCGGGACCCGCCGTAATAAGGTACGCGTTTAGCGTACAATAAGAACAACGTACGAGTGCTACACAATTTTCGTGCAATCGCGACCTTCGATCGCTCTAGTATCGAGATCGTATATACGATTCTCCTAAAATTTCCCAAGATATCTGTATGCAGCAACCTCTCGCGAAAACGTTCGCTTGCATAGAATGGAAATTGCACGTGCGAGGCTTCAATTTTTCCTATCGTCGCATTATTCTTCTTATCGCAACGATGAACGATTCCGGTGTCTTCTTGGACGTGATAGCGTAACGCTCGCTTAACATAAAAGGCTTCGCGATATTCGATTTATTCCGGCTATTTGTAATACGTGTGTGTGATAAGGCTTTTACATAGAAATCAGCTGGGCATCAGCTGATGAATAACGCGCGCGCGCGCGGACTTCGTTTAATAATTCTCTTGCATATCCTGTAGTTTTTTTTTTTTTTTTTTACATTATTATATTCAATCTAGATCTTTCCATCGACCCATTAACGCATGTGCAATTATAGTACAGTTATTTTTTATTACACTTATTCTCGATAATTACACACTTGATGGATCATACAATTTATTTATTTCGCTTCGAATTTGCCTTTGCTTAATATTATATTTATAACGATTTTTTAATCTGCGAATTATGTATCTTATAGCTCAGTATTTGAATTTTTTTATAAGATTTGTACTTACTTTTTGATGCAAAAATTATTTTATAAATTTTTGGATTCGAAAAAATAATTACGCACTCGAACTATTCGAAGATGCAGATGCGGAATGCAAATACAATTCTCTCTCTCTCTCTCTTTCTCTCTAAATAATTCTACATGTGTGTTAGTCGTATTTGCTCAATATTATATTTATAACAATTTTTTAATCTGCGAACTATTTTATAGCTCGGTATTTAAATTTGTTATAAGATATATATTTATTTTTTAATGCAAAAGTTATTTTATAAACTTTTTGATAAAATTTGCAATTCTCTCTCTCTCTCTCTCTCTCTCTCTCTCTCTCTCTCTCTGTCTCTCTGTCTCTATGTCTCTCTGTCTCTCTCTCTATGTCTCTCTGTCTCTCTCTCTAAATAATTCTGCATATAGTCGTATAGGATCGGACACACGTGCGACTCTCGTTACGCGGACAAACGAGCGAGAGAAACCGCGGCTAAGAGCGGCGCGGGTTAAATATAATCCGAGAAACAGAAAAGCACACACACACACACACACACACACACACAAAGTGCGTAATCCCCCGCCTAGAGATAGAGAGAAATGCATATATACATAGTCGCCTTAAAACTATCTACTCTGTGCTCTCCATGCTACCGTTCGTTTTTGGGTTACGTCGGTGCACGCGTATGCTGGTTCTCTCTCTCTCTCTCTCTCTCTCCCCCCCTTCCTCTCCCCCCTTTTCCCCCTTTCCTCCCCCCATTGCGGCGCGTACTTGGCGCGTTTCCGCACTCGTTCCCGCAAAGCACGACGAGCGGTCCGCAACCGCGCGCCGCAGTTGACTTCGGTGCAGCGTTACGTGCACGTACGCGCGTTTAGGCGTCTCTCTCCTGCGTGTGTGCGTGTGTATGCGTGCGTGCGTGTGTATGTATGTGCGTGCACCTTGCCGTGTGTTTTCAGTTCACTATTGTTACACAGTGTCGAGCCTCTCGCGGGAGATCCCGATGCGCGGCAGCGATCGAGAGGAGTTTCGGGAAATCTCGGTGGGAGGATATGTTATATATATATGTATATATTGAGGGGAGGGATGAGGTCGGGAATCGGGGGGAACGAAACTTGTGGATTCTTCACGATTTTTCGTTTTTCAGTTTTTTTTTTTTATATATCGCTCTCGCAGTATTTTGACACCAGAGATGGGATTCGATCTCCCTCTCTCTCTCTCTTTCTCTCTCTTTTTCGAGGACACTGAATTGTACGATAAACCTTGACATTTCGTGGACGCGAAGGTGAAACTGATGGAAATCGCGATCGATCTATATATAGGAAACGCTAGAAGATTGAATTTAGAAGATTTGATCGAAATTTTTTACACTTGCATTATGCATTATGTTTTTTTTATTTCCAATGCTATATTTTTATTACATTTTTGTATGCATTATACTTGACTTTTCTCTATTACGAGATGCTTTTTATTGTATATAAAAAAAATGTTACCGTATATTTCATTATTTATAGTGCTGTTATACCAAGCGGCAGAGAGAGAGAGAGAGAGAGAGAGAGAGAGAGAGAGAGAGAGAGAGAGAGAGAGAGAGAGAGAGAGAGAGAGAGAGAGAGTTTGGTTAAAGTCACGCGGCTATTTAGAGATTAAAGAGACAACTCTTCGCGAGGAATTAGCGTTGGTCCGCGGAGTTTCTATTTTCGTGACAACCGCGTTGCTTATTCGAGCAACAGCGAGAATGCCGGCGTGGCCTCGATTTTTACACCTTTGTAGAGGGGAATGCAGAAGCGTGCGGGAATTTTTAAACGAGATAAATATAAATTTCGCTCTTATCTTTTTACATATGAATATTTTATACATGACACATCGTCGCGGATATTTCACAAAATATCAGCCAAGAATAAGGAAGAGATATCTAACTTTTGTCGTTTTCTAATGTCCGCAGAATTTTACAGAGTTAGTTAATTTTTTTTATTCACCGAATAAGAAAAAAGCGCAGTTTGAGCGAAATTGAATGAAATAAATTATAACGCGAGATCCTTTAAATAATCGTCGCGGCATTCTTCATTGAAATATCCTCGTTTATTTCACATACTTAATTATCTAAGTTTGTGTCGATCTAGCGGCATTTCGATCGAAATTACACTGCCTTATTAATCATCGAACATCTTCTGAACGATCGGTCCGAGGCGATAATAATAATATCGCGCTGTAGGAAGGAGAGAGAGAGAGAGAGAGAGAGGAGGACGATCTCTCTCTCGGCTAAAATCGAGATCGACGATTCTTCGGGATAAAAAGAAGCACGAATACTACTTTTGTCGGCGCGCGGTTACGCAATAGCGGGATACACACGGTATATATATATATATATATATATATATAACATACCTAATTGTTCGCCGCGATTGTATAACGCGAACTTCCAGGCAGCCAGAGTCCGGCAGTCATCGCGTTGCTCCGATACGGACGTGATTCGATCGAATAATACGTGATAGAGCGTCTCTTTTTACCTCGTTCTTCAAAATATATATATATTTGTTCATTTTAGGAACGCGCGTGTGTGCGACGTGTATTCTTACGAGAAGCGCAGACTCCGCGGCGTGCAATTGCGCGCGAAAGCGCGGCGAATTTTATAGCCTCGCGAATTCGCGTCGCCTCGCGAAGCGAGGCGGCGGCCGCTTTTTGCTCGCTAACGCGAAACCGGCCGATCATCATCGAAGACGACGACTCCGACTCCGTCGTCGTCGTTCGACGCGCTATCCAGTGCGCGACGTGACGTCGGAGCCGGTCGTTGCGCGCGATGCGCAACGAGAGCGCGAAAAAAGGAAAAAAAAAAAAAAAAAAACCCCCCGAGGCGAGACGCAGACGCGAATAATAACGATAACGAACGCTATCCTCAAAGTGGAAAATTGGAACGCGACGCCGCAACGTAATTACGTAATAACCCTCGTAGGGGGAACTAATATTTCGTCGTCGCGCTCGAATGAAACGAGAGTCGTTTACGCGTGCCACACGCGTGTGCGTTGGATTCCATCGCATTCGCGAAGCTCGCCAAGGCACGTGAGAGCCGTAAACGTACGTACGCGTTAAGCCGATGACTCGTAAATAAGCGCGAAACGCGACGTGCATATTCGCGGTAAATTTACACGACGTCACTCTCTCTCTCTCTTCTTATCTCGTCTATATATATTGGTTCCGCGGAAGAGCGCCCCGATTGCCGCCCCCCTCACCCCCTCCCCCTCCCCCTCCACCCCTTCCTCCGCTAGGCAGAAACGTCATTGTCGTTATTGCGTGTCGCTCCTTTTCTGACTTTCGCGTCATATAGTCAGTGTCTCCAGATTGATTGTGGAACGAAGTTGATCGCCGATGTCTCTGAGAATCTTTCGCGCCGAAAATAGACGACGAATATCTATAAGCGAATATCTCGAGGCTTATAGCCTGTGGAAATTTGTGGAACGTAAAGAACTTCATCGCATGTGATATGCGATGACGTTTCTCGCCATGATGAGGAGTGATACGCGTGATTGCAGTGTCCTTGCCGCGTGAGAGATCGGAATTCGTAGAATACGGAAATCTCGTGGGAGAGACCGCAATATTCTTACTAATATAAGCGAAATTTATAATAGGACTTAGGGGGGGGGAGGAGGGGGATGATATATATATATATATATCTGGACGTTAAACGAGAGCGATCTCGCGAAAATGGAACAAGTGTGCCGAGGAAACGTGCGTGATGTATGAAATTTTGTTGACAAGTGTTCACGTGACGTCAAATGTGGAAGGAGCCGTCTGAAAAAAATAGTCTCGTCTATAAAGGAAATTAACATCGGAAATCAAAAGTCTCTCTCTCTCTCTCCTTCACTCGAGGAAGGCAAAGTAGGATAGGAAACATGGACGTAAAATAAAAGGGGCACGCGTTCTCGAGACACGTTTTGCTACACCGTTGTTCGTCGCGATTCGATCGCGACTTAATGGCGTTTCTCGCAACGGGATCTAGCTAAAGAGAGAGAAAGAGAAGGAGTAAAGAAAAAGAGACTCGAGAGAAGTATCGATTGTAGGCGATCGGAGTCGAAGAGGAGAGGACTCTGGTACCGTTCTATATATACACACATACATATATATATATATATATATACATCGGAGATGAACGAAGTGAAGCACGTTCTGACAGCCCTGAGGTCTCCCGCGAAGAGCTCGACCTTGAACAATGGCGCCGCGGGCGTCGCGACGGCGACGTGGTACGACGTCCCGGCGCCGATCATCGTGCATTGTCGCGAGTTCCGCGAGGAGGCGGGACGCGACGTCGCCGTCGCCGTCGTCGAGAACGGAGAGCGTAAGAAGCCGGAGGAGACGGAAATCGGATCCTTAGTTAAGAATACGGAGGAGGAGACTCCGAGTACGAAGGTGCTCGGGGGATCCTCGGTGAAGGACGACGCGAAGGACGTCGTCGGGTCGTCTTCGGAGAAGGTCGGGAGACCCCGGTCGTTGAACGAGGCGTTGTATCAGAACAGAGAGGCGGTCCTGAACGACAGAAACCGGAAGAGGCACAGCACAACCCTGGAGCTGAACGCCACCGCGAGGGTGGAGACGGACGTCGACGGAGTGCCGACGATCAGCTTCAGCTTTCTGCGAGCCGACGAGAGATTTCACGAGGACGGGGAGGAGATCGTCGTTCTGGAGGTCGACACCAGCGATCAGACCAAGGACTCGCAATCAGAATCGGCGGAGAATCAGCTGTACGATCTACCTAAGAGCGCCGTCCCGGCTCGAGTCTCCCCGGAGCGATCCGAGGACAAGGAGACGAGCGTCGAATCCTCGTCGAGTCCTCCGGCGAATCGCCGGGTTCTCTACGACGTGCCTGCGAGGTCGGCCAAGGACGCGTCCCTGAACGGGTCGCGGGAGGAACGGACGGCGACGGCGACGTCGAACGTTTCTCTCGACGGGCGGAGGAAACAGCAGCGCGACCAGACGAAACGTTCCACCAGGTCGCTCAAGTCCGGCCGAAGAAGCTACGGCGCGTCCGACAGCGACGGCTACGACGCCGGGATAGCGTCGATGTCGGGATCGTACTCGGATCCCGAGTGCCCGAATAACGAGGAGGAGGGCTCGATGAGCGGCGGTTCCGGTCGCAGCGGCAGACGGATGAAGCTGCAGAAGCGACGACTGGGCAAAGCCTGGGGCAGGATGCGCAGCTGGCTGAGGGAGGAGAGGACCAGGATCGGCGAGGTCGTCAACAGGCACGCGAGGCTGCAGGCGGTCGGCGCGCTCAGTCCCGAGGTAGCGTTTCGGAAAAGCCCGATTAATAAACATTGGTCGAAATAGAACGGAGAACATGAAGGGGTTTGGAAAGGGAATTTTGAGATTCCTTCGATTTTCGGGGACAATATTACGCGCGGCTTTTATAATCCCCGAATCTCTTCGGTGCTTCTCTGTATTCTTGGTACTTTTGACTAGCGATGGGATTAAGCGTCTTACGAGTAGGTTCAAATTTGTTTGCATGGTTTCGAACTCTTGTCTATGATTATTTCGAAAAAAAATGGTACTTTTAAGTAAACTCGAATCTGGATCAAGTATGTTCGAATCTTTTATGAGTAGGGTAGAGCGGGGTCAAAAGTAACAGGGGGCGAAAGTAACAACTCAAATATTTATAAATATATAGTAGATACATACGCGTGCGTCGGTTATCGCATGAAGCTAAACAAGCTACAACTTATCTCAGTACGTTTAGTTAGTTTAGTTTTGTTATAATTTGAGTTAAATGATTTATATATTTGTCATAATTGTGATTCAGAGTAATCTCTATTAAAAAAAAGTTTATATTTTGTTATAATTTGAGTTAAATGACATATATTTGTCACAACTGTGTGATTCAGAGTAATCTCTATTAAAAAAAAGTTTAGTTTGGTTATAATTTGAGTTAAATGACTTATATATTTGTCACAATTGTGATTTAGAGTAATCTCTATTTAAAAAAAGTTTATATTTTGTTATAATTGGAGTTAACAAAGTTGTTCTATAATTGTTTTGTTCTACAATGTTTTCTATAATTAGTATGAAAAGGTTTATATGAATTTTAAAAGAATAAGACTTTATTTTCCTTTTTTTTTTATTTGTATAAGAATATTTTAGTTTACTTTTGCTAATATAAGAAAAATTATTTAAATTCGTTGAATAAATACTTTTGATTTTGATTATTTAAAATTGTTACTATTGATCCCCTATAGTGTTACAACCGACCCGGAGTCGGGGGCGATTGTAACATTTGCTCTCGTTTCGATTTTTGATTGATAATTTTGATTATATTTATCACAAGGCTCAAATGTTATGATTTCCATAAAGTGAAATGAATATGTTAGCTTGGGGTATCAACAGTTTTTCTTTTACTGTAACAGTTTTTCCATAATCGAGTTCTAAAGTCAAATTGTTACTTTCGACCCCGCTCTACCCTACTTTTGACTAGCGATGGGATTAAGCGTCTTACGAGTAGGTTCAAATTTGTTTGCATGGTTTCGAACTCTGTCTATGATTATTTCGAAAAAAATGGCACTTTTAAGTAAACTCGAATCTGGATCAAGTATGTTCGAGTCTTTTATGAGTACTTAGGAGAAAGTTGGGGGAGGGATGTGTAGCAAGTATCACATAAATAGATTTTTTTATTTATTTTGGAGTTCAAGTATTGTAAAAGATTTTTTACGATAGAAAGCATTTAGAAGTACTATTTCGAACCTTGCAGGTACTCGATCTAAAATTCGAATATAATGTTCTAGATTCGATTACTTCGCAAGTACAATATGTGAAATATTATTTCTTACGAGTACTATTCGAATCCTGGAAAATGATACTTGATTATTGGATTCGACTCGGATTTTTAAGTACACGTTGAACTTGATCCCATCCCTACTTTTGACCTCCATATTTAGCACTTTCTCCGCTTTCCTATTACTTCATCATTTGGCCGCGCATGTTGTAGAATGAAAATTTAAATTGTGCATCGAGAGGACATTTTTATGCCGTGCATGTTTCATTGGAATTAGAGAAACTGGCCAAGAATGGGAAAGTAGACAAAAATTTAGAATCGACGTTATTTATGGAAATTAGTTAAATCCGTTTGCTTAAATCGGGTCAATTTTAACTAATGTTTATGTCGTTGCTCATATATATATATATACATATATGAGGGATTCTCGGTATATTTGAGCGGGATGAGTTTATAATTTGCGGAGAAGTTAAGTATACGATCTCGACGTATGAAGTGGACCCTCGCAAATTACGGATTTATTCCGCTTTCACTCTGATTCGTTGCTTCGTCGCCGGAGGATCCTACAATTGGCCGTAATAGATGGCCAACGTAACGAACGGTTGGGCTAAGTAACGTAATATGGGTTTCGAGTATCACGATTTCCTCGATTCACGGAAAGCGAAGAAAAGTTGCACACAGTTCGATAACGTAGTTCAAAAAGAAATCGAGAGAAACTCATTTCCTGTAGCTTTTGTTCGATAGAATTTTAGCCTCGCAAATGTTCTATTGCATCACAATTTTAAGAAATTTCAGAGATTAAAGTTGTATTAATAATAGAGAACTGTTTTAACGTAGTTTATCATGCTGTTGCTATTTAATATCTTGAAAAAGTATTACTCTGGTCAAAATTAAATATATTGTTAAAAAATAATTATATATAATATACTCTAATGTACTCTAATAATATACTCTTTCAGTCATTAAAAAAAATTATTGAGGAGAAATTAATTAAATTTATTTAATTATATAATTGTTATAATATTATTTAATTATATATTCTTTATTAATTTATTTAATTAAGTGAAGCTGATTTTCGTGATTAAACACTGAATCTCTCTCTCTATTGTGAGAGAAAAGTAAATTAAGCCATTGAAGATTACGGATAATACTCTCTACCGGATGCTTCAATTATTGACATAAAAAAAAATTTATACAAAATGTCTCTTTTGATACAACTTTAGTCTCGAATTTTTCAAGATTGCCAGAATCACATTCGGCAACGCGGAAACTACAGGAAACGATTACTCTCTTTTCTTCAGTTCGGGGGAAAAGGTCATTTTTTTTTTTAAATCGAACTATAAAATAATACTCTCGCACGCGAAGACAAAAAGAGTCCTCTCAATCGAGCTCTTCCACCTTTGATCGATCCTTCATCGGAGAAAAAAAATTCCTTCCCGCGTCAAGGTGCGAGGCGACAGCGAGTCCAGGAGCAAGCAACGCGGCTTCTACGATCTGACGCGAGCTCGTACCCAGGAGTCCGGCTCGATCACCAGGGTGGAGGAATTCGGGCTGTCGTCGGTCTCGGAGGAGGCGAACGACGTCCCCGACGACGCGGCGAGGCCGACGTCGGCGTCGCCCGATTCGGGAGACGCGAGGAACGGCTGTCAAGCGGCGCCGATTCGCGGCAATTTGAAGAGGAAGACGGTGAGCTCGGACGACATCTTGGAGAGCAGCAGGACGAGGTTGCAGCCGCCGGTGTCGTTCAGCATGGACAAGCTGTGCTCGGACGACGCGGAGAACGATCTGGAGACGACGAGGGCGTCGTCGACGACGCCGACGCCGACGGCGACGACGGCGACGACGGCGGAGATCGGCTGCGAGACGTCGAGGGATCATCACGGTGGGAAAGGCGGCCTGATTAAGAGGAGAATGCTCGGGTCAATCAGGGGGTTAATGGCCTCCACTCATCTGTTGCAGACCTACGAGATCGAGGAGGTACTTTGCGCGCACTCTTTCAAAGTCTCGTTGCTTCTGTGTTCCTCTTTTGCGTTGCGCTGCGCTGCGCTGACGTGTGTGTTTGCGCAGTTGTGCGCAAACACACACTCGTATGCGCATTGCGATCGAACGTGACGCGCATTCTTTTCAAGTTGGAGAGAAAGAGAAAACACGAGAGAGAGAGATAGAGAGAGGATGAGTGGGAACAAAGGGCGTATGTATAATCGCTGCGAACTGTAAATATTTTTCTCGATTGTATCCGAACGTCATTCGTAATTCGAATAATCCGAAGTCTATTAAAATCGGTAATAGTGGAAGGGGCTAATTTATTTCGTTTATTTTTTCGATAGCGGAAGAGTACATGGAATATCATAGAAGTTTGATAAAAATTTTATAATATATCTCTAAAAAACTCTATAAATATATCTAAAAAAATGCAAAAACATTAATATATATATAAAAATCACTTTATATATTTTAATTATATAATATTTTATTAATAAAATAAAACGAAAAGGATATAAATACATTTTTTATTTTCTTAATAATTTATTTCATTAATATATAATATGTTATTAATATATATATATAAAATAAATATATATATGTAATATATATAATGATTATATATATATTTTAATATACATATGATAATTTATACATATATATTAATGTCGAACAATTTTCTGTATTCAATAGAAAGATTTTTGATATTCATTCATTGCCCTTTGAATATCTTGCTGGGTCGTTAATTAAATATTCTATTTAGCGATTGTCCTTGTCAAGTAGTCCACATGTGTGGGAGTTGTTTAAAAGTCGCGCTCGTAATGAATGAGGCCGAATGAGCTTTACGATTCGTTCAATGAGCTTCGCATTACAGTTCATGTAGGTTAATATCGAGATTGTTAAAAACCGTGTCGTATAGGATTACGAAAGAGATCGTTCGAGGGACTTTGATGAAAGTCGAGAACAATTTTCGCGACACAGATGATTGAAAACTGTAGTGAAAAGGTGAACGTAAAAGCTCCGGAAGAAAAGAGAGGTGTTTCTAAAAATTGTTATTTATTTATTAAATATACATATATTATATACATATCTATTATATATATGTATATAATTATATACGTATATGCGATAGCTTTTTGTTGCTTGAAAAATTTCTATGTATATCTCTGATGATTTGCGCGAATCAAATGCAGTTTGCCTATAAACAACGAATCTGACACCCGATTGAAATTCCACGCTCAGGAATTCGTGATTCATGCATCAATATTGAATGACGTTTTTTATTGTCGCCGCATATCTATTCCGCTGATTCCCTCTAATCTCATTTCATTCTCAACTTCTGAACAAGAAAGATAACGCAAAAATATTACGACTATTTTGTGTAAATTGTAGATAGAGTAGAAACTTAAAAATGCCCAATCGCTTTTGGAATTGCGTTGGAAATAATATTTTATCTATTCGCAAATTTTCAGAAAAATACATCTCGATTAACAGATTCGCGACATTGATTTTTAAGTATCGTAATTTTATAAATTTTTTGTAATTTTTTTTTTAATTATTAAAGCGTTTATTATCCGTCTGGGACGAAAGGATATTTTATCGAAAAAGATTTTTCGCGTGGATTTTCATCGCCACTCTGCGCAACACGCTCGTCGACTGGTTGTCTACACAAAATTACCGCGTTTCCACGGATATTTTATAGCAGACACAAACCAGGTAGCCATTTCGACGAGACTTTACGGGATGCGCGCGCGATAAATAAGCGACACTCGTGTAGTTAGAAACTAAATTCTTGTGCGCTTTTTTGTCGCCCGATGACATTTTTCGCGCTGGAAATCGCTTTCACTATTACAGCATTTTCTGATGCGTTTAGTAGAATGCTTTTTGTCGGTTTACCAAAGGTCACACATTATGTCATTCGAATGCGAATCGAAGATTTTTTTTTTTCCGAAGTAAAAAATGGCAATAAGAGCCAAGCGCAGCAAATTAAGGCGCGCGTATTTTATTATATAAATATTAAATTAGTAATATTTCTTTTTTTGAAACACTGATCGCTGATTATTCTTGGCGAACTGAAATTTCTTCAACGAATATTAGCATATGGATTTCGCACTCTCGGTTTCTTTAAAATTTATTCCGACGAAAGTTCGCAAAGAAGGAAAGACTTCGGGTGAAAAAGTAGTGAAAAATTCATTTGCAATTAGTTTCGATAGCGTCTACATTTTCTTCGGAGAGCTACATGTAACTCTGAACAAAAAAAAAAAAAATACATAAAACCCAACAGATAAGAATCTTCAAAGATGCGGAGAGAGAGAGAGCGCTTCGAAAATTTCGCAATCTTTAATTAATAAGTTACAAATGTATAATTAACACACGGCCCGGGACGACAGCGAAGATATATCGCTCGCCGTTTCCCAGCTCGCATCCGCTTTCCCCGAGTCGAAATTTTACAAGAGAGAGACCGCTCGTGTCCGATCGAGAGATTTATCGACTGTCCGGGAGAAATGGCGCCAAGCCAGACACACACGAGCATGACTCAAAGCATCGGCAAGAGCAAAGCATGGAAAGTGTGGGAAAGTTGCGCGGAGAAAATAGTCGACTTTGTTTCGCGCATAGACACACACACACACACACATGTATAGACGTATGTGACGCTTGACCGCCTGAAAAAAAAATATAAAACCTAACACAGATAAGAGATTAGGTTTTATAATTTTGTTATAGACACTTTCACGTGTGTTCTTCTCGTAGTTGCGCACGTACATATATAAGCGCGCTTAGAGAGAGACTCGTGGCCCTGGAGAACGGAAAAGATTGCGCTCTGCACCTTGACTGCAGTTGCATTCGACCGCAGATGCCTCGATAGCGTAGCATGGGGGTCATCGCGAGTTTCTCCATCGTTCATTTTATACGTGACTGTATAAATTCGTCAAGGACGTGAAACGTCGTAAATGGAATCGCGTATGTCGATTTTGTCGAGAGCAGAACAGACAGATTAGAGAGACGCGCTTATTATGTTCTTTTGCGTTTAACGATACAATCAGGCGATTTTAAGTGGTTTTAGGCGGTAGAAAATATATAACACATTTGACAGGTAAAATTATAAACACATAATTCTATCGTGAATTTTTTATCGCGAAATGAAAATATTCGTACTTTTCTTTTCCGTCTTACGTCCCGTTGATTATGATAGTAAGATTTCATCAATAAATTAATAATAATCATATATATCTATAAGATGTAGGTTTTACAGATTTTTATATTTATTTTAGATTGCTATTTTTTGAAAAAATCCCTCACAAATACATACATATATCTGAAATTAGTAGAAAAAAATCAGAATTTTATATATATTATTCTTTTTTACTCTTAAGATGTGATAAAAGATCAACAAGACTCTTGGTCAACCTCAGATATTTATTTAACAAAATATATTGCTATAAATTTATCTCATATATATTATTACAAAATAAGAGACGCATGTTAAAATATCACTCATTGAACATAGCTACTAGCTGATTCAGTGAAGGTTTCACTGACAGAATCAGCTGATTTGCATTGCTATACTTATAACTGAATGTGAGACCATCAATGACTGCTTTTCAGTGTGATAATACATTGATTCCACTAAAAAGAATATATATACAACATATATATCACACTTGACAAGCAAAATTATAAACATAATTCTGTCTTGAATTTTATCGCGAATCATAAATCATCCAAAGTTTAAGAAATGACAGAGTATATGACACATATGACGCGTATGAATTTTTATATATTATCTACTTTTTGTACATATTTTTTCAGAAAATTAAATCAATTTTTTCGATATCTATAAGTAGAAAATTTATATACACGTGATTTTTTTTTCGCCAACGCACTCGATTAATGTGTGACAATTACTGTCACATGATCGTTAATTGTCCGACAAACTCTGCTCTTCTCACGATTCGCGTATTTTCGGGAGCTTTAATTTCGTAAGATAATTGTCGCAAAAAATTACCGTCGCGTAAAACGCATTCTTGTACCTGCGCAATTTCCCAATTAATTGACGCAATAACACTTTCGACGGAAAAGCGAGAGGAGAATGAGAAGGACGAGTGTGGGAGGAGGAAGGACGAGGAAGAGAAAAGGAGAGAGAATTTCTATTCAGATATACATTTCGCCGACGTGTGCGAAATTAAGCGCGTTGGAAAGTGCATTAAGTGCGGCGAATGAAAGACAGGCGGGCGGCTGTCTTCGCGACCTCCGCGATTTCTCCGCGAGAAGGCTAAACGTGGAGGAAGTATTGCCGGTAAAAGGGAAAGGAGAGAAAAAGAGAGAGAGAGAGAGAGAGAGAATAACGCGATTCTTGTTAAATATTCCGACGGTGTGCGGCTTGCGAACAAGTCTCTCGGAACGCATGCACGCCCGTCGTTATTCATACGCTCTTGTAACGATATAATCGGTCTTGTGTTCGCGCATTTGTGAGAAAATACGTCGACGATGAAAGAGATATAATTACCGTATTTAGAAATATTTTTTTTTTTTCAGCGGATGCGAGCGCGCGGTCGTGTGGTTAGATTTAATTCGATTTTCTCTCAATTTTCCATTTTCCATCTATTAGAAACGCGCTTGTTGTATTATGCGCGCGTTGTTTTTATCGCAGATGAACATGTAGAATGTCTCTTCAGGGCGGGAAGGGCGAGGATGGAAGAGATTTCATTTCTGGATGATCGAACTTTTTTTTAACAGAGATTCAATCGTTTTCCGTCGTTGATTAAATATTTCTGCGACTCACTCTCAAATTTCGCTAATACAATTATTAAATTAACTTGAATTAAATGACTCGACATACGTTATTTTTGATATTAAATTTAGGACGCGATTTAATGAGCTATAATAGTCCTTTGCGGAAACGCAAAGGAAACCGCTCCTCGTGGCGATGAAAGTTTCTTTGTTTAGCGATAAATATAGATGAACTCTCGCCGATACGGCGGGATAAAAGGGAAGTCCCATTCGGGAAATTCGCACGCGTTGCCTCGCATTAGCCGAATGATGTGTGCAGACTCATCCGTATTTAAGCGACACATACGCGTTAAAAGCGAGCGGCTGGCTTTTATACACATCTCACAAAACCGGACTTATGTACCGGCGCGTCCAAAATAAGACACACACACAGACGCGCGTATTAATTATAAATAAATATTATGTATATAATATTTTATATAATTTATATAATATTTTATATTTTATATATAATATAAATATAAATTAAAATATATATAATGTTATATATAATATATAATATATATAATATATTATAAATATAAATAATGACTATTAAAAAATCTCTTATCTCGATGAGAATATGAGTAGCCCGCTTTGTACGGCCGCACGATAATTGATATAATACGAATCGACTAATATTTCGAGAGGATATTATCTAGATCGCCTTATACGAAAATTCGCGCTCTGTAATATAATAGATCCGATGGTCATCGACTGGTCGTTGATCTGGCGGCGCACCTGTCCCATTGAATGAAGCGAATGGGAATAAACCACCTGTTGCAAGCGCACGCCCGTCATCGACGCACCGTGAATAGGCGTATCGATTAACCTTTCGAGTCCCGTGCGAATTGATAATAATCGCCGACTTTATTTCGACCGTTATACTCGCGAAACATTCGCGATGCTCGTTGTATTTAATCGCGTTCGGATTAAAGGATTAAAGGATCATTGGCGACGCGAGAAACCTCCATTGATGCAAATTTTTTTTTTTATTTTTATTTCGCGCGAGTTCTTCTCCAGGATGACGGCGCGATTTTGTATCTCGTATAAAAATGTGAAACGTAGCAGAATTCTAAAGATCGCTTTAGATTGGATTGCATAATTTGTATAATTGACAAAGATCAGGACAGAGTTCTATTTAGAATTTTATGTATTGTGTAATATACAGAAAATCTCTTTCAACAAAAACACACTATATATTCTCTTAAACGAATCAGTGAAAATGTCACTGATTATAATAGCGACACAAAATTTCACTAAAGATTAATGAAAAAATACTTATACTTTGCTCCTCCGTCTTGCATTAGTAAGATTTCATCAACAAATTATTAATAGTCATACAATATCTACAAGATGTAGATTTTACAGATTTTTCTAGAATAAAACATCTGTAATTAGTAGAAAAAAAATAGAATTTTATATATATATTATTCTTTTTTACTCTTAAGATGTGGATAAAAAATGAACAAGACTCTTGATCACACAACCTCAGATATTTCTTTAACAAAATATATTGTTATAAATTTATCTCATATACTTATATTATTATAATATGAGACGCATGTTAAAATATCACTCATTGAAATACATAGCTACCAGCTGATTCTTTCAGCGAACTTTCGCTGATTTGCATTGCTATACTTATAACTGTATGTGAGACCATCAATGACTGCTTTCAGATAATACATTGATTTCACTTAAGAGAATATACATATATATAAAATGTAACACATTTGAATTTTATCGCGAATCATAAATCATCCAAAGTTTAAGAAATGTGAGAATATATCACATATGGCGCGTATGTGAATTTTTATATATAGACTTTTTACTAGAGTAACATATTTTTTCAGGAAAATATTTTTAGAAAATTAAATCAATTTTTTCGATATGTAAAGAAATTCTAAAATGTGTTTATTTTATTGACATTTTTGAATATTCTATTTATATACAAATAGGGCGAAGAACACGCGTTTTTTTACTCGATTTCTACATAAGCGGCATAAAATACAACACGCAAAGTTATATTTGTTTACATGACTCATTAGTGTATTCCACACGAGATTACATCTTAAATGCTAATATAGCGAAGATTAGCCGCTTAATATAGCACGGTTTAAAGGCGAATCTGCCGCCATCGATTACGCATTTAATTACTAATACTGTCTACCTGATACGCCGACGACTAAATACGGTGTTATGTTATAACGAACGCTACCGAGATTAGATTCGATTGTACGATGCGTCTCTATATAATCGTTGCGTAAAAGATGCCGGATCTTGCCTCTAATATTTCCGTAACATTTTACTAATTCGATCGCAAACTTTCGCCTCGCGTATCTCGATTATACATAAATATCTCGCGCGCGCATTAATTTATTTTAATTAATATCAACCAGCTTTCCGCTTTATCGGGCAGTGACGATTTTTCACCGTGAATTATTACGTTCAGGACACGCTCGATAAAACTGATCCAGAAGTCGAGATCTCTCTCAGCTACCGTTCGACTGAGATAGATCGCGCGTAATTCTTTTCTTATGCAGACGCAGATGCAATCGCGATTACACGTTAACGTCACCGCGAAATGCTGATGACGTATTAGAGTCCACTTTCCGTAAAATTTAGACCGAATCCGTAGAAAGTTGCTCTGTCATTCGCGTTATAAATAGACCATATCACGGACACGCCCTCCATCGATTATTCGATCATATTTTTTTTCTTTTATAATAAATGGCCGCATAAATTCTAGCATGAAGTTTCTCAAAAGTGTATTTAACCCGAATAACTCTTGTAATCTTTATTAACGAACGAAAGACTTGCTGAACGTTTATCGGGCGACTTGTGAAACACACACAGCGTGCACGATGAGTAATGTTATTAATACAGGTGTCTGAAAAAAGTCGTACGATAATATTATAACAATTACAGTGAAAATTACGAATGTTTATAGAATTATAGATGATTCACTCTCTATATATAAAAAGCCTTTCCTTTCCGCGCGCAGATAAAAAGATAAAATCATTCACGATTCATGGATAGGATTATCGTCCTTTCCTCTTCATTTATCAAACACGAGTTATCAGATTGGAATCTTGTCGGCGATATCGATTCTCAATAATAATCGCCCGGAGTCATTGATAGCAAAAGTGTGTTCGATAAAATCGAGCATTCTGTATTCGTGTATCGTAATCGATAAATGGAAAAAAAAAAAAAAAAAAAAAAATTATTAACTCAGATTTTTTTTCTCGAATTTGCTTAGATATTCTAAAATCAATCAATCGCGATTGTGTAAATATTTTTTAGAGATGCATCTTCTTGTCACTCGAGAACCGATGACGTTTCTCCGGATTTTTCTTGGATAACGACATTCCAACGATAACAAAGTTTGCGAAAAAATTCGTATACAAATATTTGCGAAATTGATACCGATTGATTAGTGAATCTTAACGGACGAAAAAAACTGAATCAACGTCTTAAAGATATTTTTCTTTGCAAGTCAATATATTTATCCCGGATTGAGAAAATTATTACTCTATTATTGAAAATTATACTTTATTATTTGAAAAAAATTATTATTTTATTTTACGCGTATACGTGAAGTATATATGTTGACTGCTTTCGCATTCCAAGATGTTTTCGATCTTTTACGATTATTTATAAATTATGATAGAATAGAGAGAAAAAGAGTGGCGATAAAATACATAAATTGTCCTTATGTACGGGCTCTCTTATTGACGATAAAAATAGTTTGAACGCGCAAAAGGTCCAGATTACGATGCTCGAAGGCACACGTGTGGTTTCTCGTATCGTCTTCAAGCTCGAAGATGCGTAGGCATCGAATCGATTGATTGCGTTGCACGCACGCTCTAAAACTCAGGGAGTGTCGTAACAGAAATCTGAATTTTATTCCTCGATCACTCCCTCCAAGTGTTCTTGCGACTCTTACGTAATTTCTCGCGCGCGAGACGGAAATGTAAAATATCTCGCCGGCAGCCGCTACATTCCGATATTACATAATGCGATATTACGCTCGATGATCGAATGTCGAGTTTGCGGCGAGATGAAATCTGCCCCTTTTTCCCACCCAGAGGAATTCGATTTTTTTCTTTTTACGCGAAAACGAAAGATCGTGCGACTTGTAGCGTGTAATAAAATTACAGGGAACGAAACTGATTTAGGTATTATATCGGTGTATTCGTCTCTTATTTTCCACGTTCTAGAAATATCCGTCGATTTATGTGATTTATAATCATTACGTGATTTATGAATCACATATCCTCCGATGACTAACATTTCGCAACTTGGAGATACGCAATTCTACCTGCAATTCGAATCGCGAACGTAAAAAGCCGATTAGTTCGACTGACAATCGGTCGTTATTTAATACGCCGTGTTCCAATAGCTTCGTAGAATGGTAATTTTCCGTCGAAAGTCATGAAAAAGTTAATAGATTATTTTATATCGAATTTTTAAAGGTGTCGCAAACAATTTCACGGCGATTCAAAAGAGGTAGAAGCTTTCACACGTGCTCTTATGGATACATAATCATTGTTATGTATAGCAAAAAAAAAGACAACAATTTCAACTTTTTTGTACAAATATACTTTAAGTATTCAAGATGATTTATGCAAAGTTTTATTAGAATTCATAGATTAGTTTTTTTTTTTGTAAATAATTAAAGTTCCTTAAAATTTTGAATTGTACATATTTTTGCTGTCGAAATTTTCCTTTTTTTCAAATTACATGCAATATATATTCGTGTCCAAAATTGCTCCGTTGAAAGTATTGTAAACATTAAAAATGACAGAGCAAATAATGTAAATAAACTATAAAAAGATATATATTATATATTATAAAAATTATATTATATATAATAAATAAATTAAAAATATGTTGTTATTCAACATTATTTAATTTAGTCTAGAAAATATTAATATTTTCAATTCAGTCACTTTTTGCAGGGACTGTGTAGCCAATACAATCTTAAACATCATTGTTTATCGCGACTTCGCCTACACACACACACACACATATCCGAGCTAATTGGCACTTCAACTTCTCTCGGGGCCCATCAAGTTTAACGCTTACTTTCACCGATCACCTCGGGTTATGATTAAGCTTTAATTCAGGATTAAACACCTTTGCTTGCGCGGCAAAGAAGAAGAAAAAGAAGAACGATATCCGATAGCCGCGGGAATATATCTATCGCGCGCGAACAAAAGCCTTTTCTATTTTCATAGCCGATGTTTCGCGATTTTATCGGCGGCTTCCGGGACGAGAGGGAGAGCTTCCTTTCGCTAGTATCCGGGCAACGCGATCGAATCGAAGTTAGCCTCGGCGAATTAAAATACAAAAGGCTCTAGGTATAAGTAACACGTAGGTGCGAAATAAGCGTGTTTATATTTTATTGTTAGATGTAACAGTTTCTTGTGGAC
Source organism: Lasius platythorax (assembly GCA_963971435.1). Taxonomy (NCBI): domain Eukaryota; kingdom Metazoa; phylum Arthropoda; class Insecta; order Hymenoptera; family Formicidae; genus Lasius; species Lasius platythorax. The sequence continues at coordinate 14,177,700 of OZ020540.1, forward strand.
ATTTCTCTCTCTCTCTCTCTCTCGGCTCGGTGTGTGATCTCTTTCTCAAAATTTCGCGACTTTACTCGACGAACCGGTCCGCCGGTCTTTAACATTGTCGTGCCTAATTAGTAATTTCACGGGTACGCGATATCGACTTTCACGCGCGTTCACGGGATCAGAAAAACGCGCGAAGGCTGCAAAAAAATTGGTCCACGATCCACTCTTGCCGCGTTTAGGATCTGAAAATTTCTCAAAAATACACGCAATAAGTGTTTCTGTCAAAGCATTAATCTTTCTTCTTCTTTTTTTTTTTAATGAAATGCAAAAACTCCTTGAAATAGAATTCAGTAATTAAAAAATTTAAAACATCGATATTAATTTACTCATAGTCACTTGGAGCGTTATTCATTTGAAATAAAATGTCTCTCTCTCTCTCTCTCTAAAATAAAATTTATTGATTTATCGATTTAAATTGAAATTCTTTTCAAAACGGATTAATAAAAAGAGGTGAAAATGCTCTGTCCACAATTTATATGTTACGTGAATCGATAATATTTCCCATACAATTTGCCTTTATATAACCTGTGTACTTTGTAAACAAAATATGGCCACAGAGAGAGATTAGTACCGTTTGTAAGTACCGTTTACGATACTCCCGGACAACAAATACACCAGAAAGCTAAGCAAACGCGTAACAGCAATGAGAGGCGAATGACTGGATGAGTGGATAATGACATGTGCCCGGCCTTTTACTGTGACTAAAGCACTTTACGTGCTTATAGGGAGAGAAAAATGTATGCAGGCACGATTGTAAATAATAAAACACCCCGAGCGTTATAATTTTACACTGACAATGAATAATTAATATAATATTTTTTAACGATTTTTTGACGAAATCAACGTTACGTTATTAATATCTCGTGATTAATATTATATATTATATTATATTTTATATATTATATATATATAATATATTTATATTATATTATATATAATATATATTATATTATATATTATATGATATAATATATGATTAATATCTCGTTATTAATATTACGTAATTAATATCTCTTATAAGAAGAGTTTTTTCCGGTTTTTTCGAAGATTTTATTTCAATTTTAAATTTTTTTAGTTGCAAATTTTTTATCTTTTTTTTTACATTTTTCGCGAAATTATCACTCGTTATAAAATTCTATCTCTCTAATGTAAAAATTTAAAGCATCTCATCGTTCGCGCATCGAATTCCATTTTTGCGTGAGTAAAAATGTAAACACGTGATCGGAAATCGCGATTCGCACGCAAGAAATCATCCTCTGATTCGAGTACGATGGCCTGGCAATGTTGTATCTGATGGACCACGGATGCGTGGTTACCGCTAACTTATGCGTCTTCTTCTCGAGGGCAAAGTGTATTGAAGCGTAGAATCGAATAAGCCGTATTTTTGTCACTCGAAGGCGAAACGGGATCGAAGACGGTTCTCTTCAAGTTATTATTATCCGAACGTTTAAAGATCTATGAGAAAGAAAGAGAGAAAAGAATTGCGTGCGTTTAACATAACGTGTACTCATCATTATCATAGCACTCTCTCTCTCTCTCTCTCTCGCTCTTTCTCTCTCTGTCTCTATATTATTATCATCATCATATACATATATATTATTATGAGTATCAGATGTAGAGGCGATAAAATTGAATGCAAATCAATATTTCCCCCTTACATCTTACGACTCTCTCTTTTATTATCGAATATGTAGAAATAACACTCTTGGAATTTTATTGCACGCATATAAAGTTTCTCCCCTTTGAATTTTGATATGAAGCAGCTTTCTATTTAATGATGATGATATAAAGAGATTTTTGTGAGATCTCGCAGCTCGTAGAATATCTACCTCAGTTATTCATCTTTATGTATTAGAAATATCGCGTGAGATAACAAGTGTATCGCAAAATGAGGCGCTTTAACGGTTTTTTTTTTTTTTTTTTTTTTTTTTTTTTTTTTTTTTTTTTTTTAAAGTATATCATAAAATGCGAGCTTTAGTCGCTCATTTTTAATTTCTTTTTGTTATTCGCAGGGTGGACAGGGCGGTTTCGAGGACGTGCGAAGATACATCAAACAAGGAGGCGACTTCTGCAAAGAATTGGCGTCGATTCTTCACGAAAGGTATATTCGGTTCTTCACCTCTCGTCTCTCGCGTGCAAACACGATTCTTCCGTGAAGAAAAAAAATGCAAACGTATGTATTTTCAGAGCCGAGTTGGAAGCTACTTATGCCAAGGGACTCAGCAAACTCAGCGGCAAGTTGACAAAGGCCTGCGCCAAGGATCAAGGTGACTGTCAACCATCAATTTTACGTTAATTTTGCATCCTTTTCATTGACAATTACACGTAATAATAATAACGATAACAGTTATAATACTGGAGAATATTCAGGTGTTGATGCAAGATTTTTCTTCAGCGAAAATTTTATAATTCATTGAGACATGCGTTGCAATTTTTTTATTTTATCGTAAATGTCATTGAAAATTCAAATCATATATTTTATCATGATGTATTTAAATCATAAATTATAAATTATGATGACAAAGGCCTGCGTGCCAAGATGAATATCAACCATCAATTTTACGTTAATTTTGCATTCATTTCATTGACAATTGCACGTAGTAATAATAATGTTAATAGTTATAATACTGGAAAATATTCAGGTGTTGATGCAAGATTTTTCTTCAGCGAAAATTTTATAATTCATTGACATGCATTGATAATTTATTTATTTTATCGTAAATGTCATTGAAAATTCAAATCATATATTCTATCCTCATGTGTATTTAAATCATAAATCATAAATTATGTATTTCTAGACTCTATTTATCGCATGATTTATTCTAAGGAAAGTGAGAATTATTATTTGCATTTATATAGAGGAAGAATTTTTCCATGAAATTAGTTCATCCTTGTTTTTTCTCTTCAATCGCGCTACTATATTGCCTCGAGAGCGCTTCAGAGGTGTCGAGCTCATCGACACCTCTGAAGCGAGATGGGCGACGTTCCAAAAAAAAAAAGAGAGAAAATAAGAAATATGTTATTATATATATTTTTATTATTAGAAAATAAGATCATGTCTAACGAACGCGCGTTCTTTCGTAATGCAGGTGGTAATAGCAACGGAGGCGTGAACGAGGCATGGAGGTGTGTCGGCGAGGAGATGGAGGCTGCCGCGGAAGCCCATCGGCTATGGGGCATCGCGCTGGGCGAGCAGCTCGCCAAACCGCTCAGAGTAAGTCTCTCTCCGAGAGATAATTAATGCCGCGTCGCAAAAGGAGGGAAAGACCGGCGTCACCGTCGCGTACCGCGCGTGCGATCGTGCTTACGTAACGCACCGATAAAAACGACATTAATCCTTCTGTCAATGAACGTTGAACGTTAAAAAGGTGTCTCGGAACTTTTCTCCGCCCGGAACAAAGTACAAAGGGCCTTTGCATTCGGAAACCTCCTAAAATCTAACGGGAAAGAATCTTCGATGTCCAGCAGCTGCTATAAAGAAATTGTCACATTGATGGAAAAAGGTTTTTAAGAAAAATTATGCATTGACAGAAGGATTAAAATACGTTCGTTTCTATTTTCTAACGAGAGAGAATGTTTTCAAAGTGATTCCTTGGAATTACTCAATATGGCCGATACTTGAGATGAATTGAATGATTGATTGAATTGCGCGCGATCAGAAGATGAAAAAAATGAGAGGATGACGAGCATCTCTGGTGGGCACACAGGTGGGCGTAGCGGAGACGCAGGGCCGTTCGAGGAAGACGATCGAGAATTCGGTGGACAAGGCGTCCAAGTCGCTTCAGGAGTGGCGCGGGATAGCGGCGAAGAGCAAGAAGCAGAGCTTCGCGAGCGCGCGCGAGAACGAGAGGCTGCAGGACCTGGCGCGACTGCAGACCATCAGTCAGAGCCAGCAGAGCAACAATAAACTGTCGAGTCACCACATGACGGAGAAGGAGGCGACCAAGCTCGAGACCAGACGGCGGAAGGCCGAGGACTCGTCGCGTCGCGCGGACACCGAGTTTTACACGGTGAGCGTGAGGGCCGAGAGGGCCAGGCTGGAGTACGAGAACACGATGAGGAAGGGCGCGAAGCAGATGGAGCTGCTCGAGGAGGAGCGACTGAGCGCCCTGAAGGACTTCGCCAATGTCTACTTGACGCATCTGCAAGCGCTCGCGCCAAGACTGCAACAGGTAACGCGTGAGAAAAGAAGGGGTAAAATTGGGGGTTGATTGTGTGTTGCGTTTAGATAATCTCGAAATTATCTAGACGAGGATAGGATAAAATATATGTAAATGTATCTAAAATATATAAGATGAGGTTGTGGTTCTGTATTAAATTTTTCAATTAAAAATTTTCTATATACCTAAGTTTATACTAATGCAGACTAAATTCGCTGAACATTATCTTACAATCATTTGAAGAAGATAATATTTCTTTCATCTGGAAATAATATATACTTTGATAATCTAGATAAAGATAACATAAGAAGCAATTATTTCTAGAGTAAAAGATAAAAGTATCTAGATAACAGAGAACTGTAACATATTCAGGATGCACTAAATATATGTAACGCTTTATCTTCAGAGCGCCGATCGCCTGCTAACGCCCGTGCGCAGCTGCAACGTGTCGCAGGATCTTGAAGTCCTGAAGAATCTCGTACGTCGAATGGACAGTAACGACGCGACGAACGCGGAGCAGCTACTGCCGGACTTTTACGCCGAACACGTCACGCTGGCGATGAACCGCGAGCGACGGAAGCAGGCGCTGGTGAGGGTGCTGCACCTAATTAGACAAGACCTGGAGAGGGAGAGGCGGGGTAGGGAGGGTCTAGAAACGTTACATCGGGCCTTCATCAAGACACCGGCCTTCGCGGCGGATGAGAGCACGCAGAACGTGACGGATAAGCTGCATCACGTAAGTTTCCTCGCATCGACTATGAATTTAGGGGAGTTAGAGTTGGGAATTATTTCACACTTCAGCTACACACGCGTGAATTAATCCTTGTAACCTGCTGTCGCAGATGCGCTCCATGTTGCTGTACTTGGAGGCGGCCAGATATAAGGTCGGCGGTACGCTTGCGGAAGTAGAAGGCAGCAAACGATCCAAACATCCCTTGTCGGACCATATCCTGGTTTCGAGAGACAAGCAGGGTCTGCAGCAAAGTGTTCTAAAGGTAAGCGAGTCGTGTATCGGAGGGGAAGATAAAGTTCGCAGAGTGAAAGTCATCTAATGACGAGTTTTATTTTAATAATTAAACGATAAAAAATTGCGAAACAAATGACGATGGTTGTTCACGTTCCCTGCAGATTCCTTCTTGGGCAAAGAACGAATCTTTTGAGATTCAAGACGACGATGACGAGCTCGAGATGCATCTGACGAAGGATCAGGATACCGAGACGCGCGACTGGGTCGATCGGACGGCTGGCGACGGCAATTCCGAGAATCCGCCCGACGAGGACGACTTCAGTGATTTCGACGAGTTCAGCAGTCACTCGGAGGACAACAACAATCAGGAGGCGGTCGACGGTGCGGAAGTGGTTACGACGGCCAACACCGAACACGCGGAGCAGTGTCGCGCGATCTATCAGTATTCGGCGAATCTGAACGACGAGCTCAGTCTCAGTCCGGGTGACTTGATAACCGTCCATCAGAAGCAGGCGGACGGCTGGTGGATAGGCGAGTGTAGAGGCCGCACCGGCATATTTCCGGCCACTTACGTGCAAGTCATACATTAATAGAGACGCGAACGACTTATTCGCATTCATCGAATAACGCTCGGTGTTAACGTTTTACGCGAGTTTCACGCGAGTCCTCTTACTTGAATCTTAACCATCCGGCTTCGCTGAACGGGAGAGATTCATTTGGACACATTGTTCCTTGGACACAATTAGACACAACCACTCATATCGACCGGTGCTTCGGGTAACCAGCACCGATCGACCAATCAGAGAGTTCTGGGTTCAATTCACCAATAAACAAAATGTGTCCAATTGAATGTCACCCTCGCTGAATCAGGTAAGAGTGTTACAATGTGCCAATATAGAGCGTTACACGCGACGATTACTCTTTACGCGCAGAAATCGAGCGTACTTGGACCGTAAGCTCATACAAATAACAACGACGCACACAAGAATTAATACCAAATAGCAGTTACCACCATGTCTGAGACGGGACGCGTCCGCCTACTAGTGGAAATATTTTGATCGCGTCGTTACTATTTTTGTATATGACGTATTTATCATTTTTATTATTGTTACATAATTAGCGCTCGTTTTATTTATATCGTTCTCAAGGAGAGATCGATCTTTTATTAAACCTGACACACTGCACTTTACAATTCATCGCGCATATGCTATCTACCTTGTTAGAGATATACGCTGCATTTTTAAAGATTTAATTAAAAAAAATACTATCCCATATTAAAAATTAAAACTATATTTCGCTAGTATGAGAAGTTGATACGAATATAGCTGGCATACTTATTATCCGCCATAGTGATTATGATCACTTACTTTTGTACTTTCTGTAATTTTATTCTTCAGAGCTCTATCGATGTATTTCCAAGCCCTTGGAAAAACATTACTTTTCAAGCACGTTGTATATGTGTGTATATCGTATCTCATTCTAAGAATTAAGATTATCCATGTGTTTTTCTCTTGCAATTTATTAAGCATTTGAATGCACATACGAGAATAATCAGCGAACAGCAAGAGAGGGTAAAGAAACACGAAAAATTGTACATATTATTTGTATCATGCGAACGCATTCAATTGTAAATATCCAGATGTAAGGAGCTATTTAAATTTAATGTACTGTACGATTCAGTATGTGCTAACAACGCATTTATTTACAGAAACGTAAGTTGTTCGTCGATGCTTTGTCAGTCTCAATCCTTTATCTTAGATGATCCCGTCGCAATTGCCTCTCCACCTCCTCGTTGATGTCGGTGCTGTTGGCTATAAGCAGGATAAATATTGCAGACACGCGAATTGTATTGTTTGGCGCAAGTATAAATAATATTTACCGCAAAACGGAGGAGTGCTAGATGTAGCCACGAAGAAGGTCCCGCGCTGATCATACAACTCCGCTCTGATGCCCATCTCCGTGCAGACGTTCGTGTCGCACGGTTCGGCGATTATTCGGGAAAGATGTCTGTACGTCAAGTCCCAATTATGCGCCCAGAAACTGCAATTGCGCGCCGCGGCGGACGTCAGGGATTCCGTGAGGTAGACGTAGGAACGTCCGTGGCTACAGATCGCTCTTTGTATCGCTGAAAGTTGCGACAACCAAACATTTACTTCCCGTTCCTTGGATTCAGGCTAAATAAGGCTTCGTTTCTTCGCTAGTACTGACCGGTTGTAGGGATCGGCAAGTAATCGAAGTACGACGACTCCGTTCTCGCGCAGCCAGGTTGCGTTTTACCGCCGTTGGGATAGAAATCAACGTGACCTACGTACGGAAGATATCGAAGATTGGAAGATGAACTACGAGCGAGAAGAATTTTGAAAGAATCTTCAAGGAATTACAATTTCAAAAATTGCCCAAAGAATCCATTGAAGAAGAAGAAAGCTGCGCTATCTCTTCTTTTTTTTTTATATATATATAATGTGCTACCTATATATATATATCTATATCTATTATATACCTATAACTTCGGGTAAGCCGAGACCCAGACTCGAGAGTAATTTGCCGTTTGTGTGTATCACGTCGACGAACGGCGCGTCATTTTTATGCAGATGAACGGACGCGTCGGCGTTGCGAAAGCAAGGTTGCGCCGGGTCGAGACCCGTGATCCTCCGCACTGTCCATCTGCTCCGTCGGCCTTTCAGCTCTTTCGCGGCCATTCCGCAGATGTGAGCGCCGAGACTGTGTCCTATCAGATGCAAGGGACCCCAATTGCTCGCGTCCGGTCCTTCGTTGCTGATCGTAGCGTTCGTCACGTGCTCTATGAATCTTTGGGTGAATGGATCGATGTTAAAAAGGGAATTGCTGAAACCCCTGGTCGTTCGCAAGAGTCGTCTGAAGGATATATCGTCTTGAAAGAAGTTGTCGGAAGGATCAGGATCATCATAGGTATAACCAAGGAATTTCTCACTTCTTTTTTTTTATCAAGACTCGATTTAAGATATTAATTTTTCCACGAATCGTTAAAAGGTATTTGTCAAATGTGTGTCTCCAAAACATCTTTCAGACGTCCTTCGAACTTGCGACCTTCTTGCCTGGCCAAAGTTACACACTGTGATATCCGATATCCCGCTATTCTGGTGTTGACCGCCGCCTTGTAATAATTCCACGTGTTACCGCCAGCGCTCCAATCTATCACCACCACGTTAACGTCAGCCTGCGTGACACAATTTCGTGAAGAAAAAAAATAATGAACGACTCTATCCGAGAAAGAGGGACGAGATCGCAGCCGATGGATCCTTACCCATTCGAGTAAAGCCTTCTCCATATCTCTGATCCACGTCTCCTCGCCGTGCGACAGGAAACCGTGAACTATCATCACCGTCCTACGTTCTATCCTGAAATCCGTCCACTCCAAGCCGAACTGCTCGCCCAGGACCACTTGCACGCGACGCGGTTGCTTCCTGGAGGAGAGAAAGAATCGCACGTCCAGCGCGTAACTGCCGTTAGGCTTGCTCCTGAAGAACCACTCTAGAGCCGTTGCGACCGTCTTTCCCAATCCGAAGCAGTCCACTTGCGCGACTCGCGTAGAGTTGTCAGGCTCAAACTCCTCGACCTCGAACTCGCTGAAGTTGGCTCCGACGTGAACGGTGTATGTAAAATTCGTCAGGGTGGTCTCGTTGAAGAGGAGCCCTGGCGCCCTGGCAATCCCTTTCGCGACGTGCGTCGTTCTGTTTAACGCATCCTGAAGCGGCCGAGTTACGTTCGTCGTGTGCAGTTGCCATAGGCAGGAACACTCCCTGATGCTGGAGAATTGCCACAGAACGGCGAACACGAGAACGATGGACCTCATCATCAAGTACTAGCGCACAAGTGACGTTTGATATCATATTTATGTTGCTCTTGACCAACCAATAGATTTATTAAGACGTTGATTGGATATTACCAGTACAAAATACTACCGTAATACTTAGATCACCACTTGTTAGATAAGGCATAAAGAAGATTCTTAAAAAACAACATTTATACAGGTCAAGATAGCAGCATGACCTATAAAGAGAAGAACTGGTCCTGATAACAGAGTTCAATTAGAAAGCGATAATCTCGAAAATATGTCAAGTGGAATTGGAAGATGTTTAGATCCATTATGTCTTTTAATTTCTTCCTAGAATAAACGCGTGATCTAAGAATGTTAATATTTATCAGGTAATAATATTATTTTAATGGAAAAAATAATGTATTCTCTGTTCGTTCTATTAATCAGTAATTGAAAAGTAATTGCGCAAAATATTTCTAGCATAGATGTGGCTGTATTGACGTAATCACACATTATGTATATGGATTTTGGCAAACTTTATTTTCATAAAAATGCATAACACTCATATTTACAGATACTTTTTACAGATATACGATCTGTATTAAAAACAAAAAAAAAAAAGAAAAGTTAAAAATGAATGAGCATTTTTATACTTACAGAATTCAGCTTTCGAGTTTGTCTTTAATGTTTTAGAAGAAGTGACAAAATTTTATGTCAACGAAAATCAATACCAACTTTTGACATATGAACTTAAAAAATGAAATTTAAAAATCTGCATTCTACATTGTCCTTGCTATCATCCTCTCAGCATTCTTCTTCTCTCCGAAGATAGTTTGATGAAAGATCAAATGAAAAGTTGTATCACACAATTTATATGTTCAATTTCTGTTTCTTTTTCTTTTTTGAATCTCTCCATCTCTCCTTCTTCTTTTGCTGAAAAAGATTTTTTCGCATTGAGTACATTTTAAATATTAATATCTATTTATGAAAGGATAAAACAGTATATATTTTTACTTACTCGAGGTTGCTGGAATTGCGTCTGACTCGCACTACTCTCTGTACTGCCACCTTGGAAGCTGCTGAAGTCTACTGATTTGTAATTGAATTGCTCCGACGGTAGCATACCCTGTGACTTCAGCACTTGTTGATTTGCCTTCTTATCATTCTTTTTCCTAGCCCTGTCGCCGAATTAGAAGAACATCGTTATCACTTCGAATATCGTTACGTGTAGTATCCTTTTTCTGAATCGAATTTTTTAAATCTTACCTTATCGATTGAACTATTTCAGAATTATTATCCTGAGCTTTCCATTCGCTTGCTTCTTCCCGTTTTATTTTCTTAGACTGCATAACTCTGACATCCAAGGACGGTGTCGGTGTAGAAAAGTAATTATTATCGATCTTCACTTGAATCTCATTTTTAATGTCAGACTCTCTCTTTCTTTTTTTGCCTTGCTGTGCCATTTGACTTAAGATTAACTGGTTATTATGTGTCTTCTTTTTCTTCTTCTTCTTCTTAGGCAAGACTTCAACTTCTTTACTCACAGTTTGAGACACTACTTGTTTGAAGTGTTCATAAACTCTATCTTTACTCTTATTAATCTCGGTCTCATCTATGTGTTTCTCTTCGACTTTTACAGTCGAACGATTTTCTCCTTCTTCTTCCTTCTTCTCCCCCTCCTTTTGCTGTCTCTCCCGTTCTTTCGCTTCGTGATGCACTATCATTGGTATCACACACTTATATCTCATATATGGACTTATAAATATGGCCTTTTTCTTTCCGCTACTATCTTTCATTTCTTCGTCCTGAAATGAGAAGTGCAACTTTGTTATTTTAATGAAAATACTTAGATATTACTAATATGTATTGTGTAATATTTTCTATATCTTCAATATATTGTTAAAATATTCTCTAAATATCATAAAACTATAAAGAGATATATCGTAATCTTATTAATTGCTATAGTTAACATTTTACCTCCGATGTAACTGGTGTATCAAATAGCGTCACATTGTGTTTCGCCGTTCGATGCTGGTTCGTCTCCGACTGTTGCGAGTCATTCTTATCCAAAAGACAGGGTAAATCTGCTCTCGCCTCGGTACCACTCGGTATATCATGCGGCGTGTACAAGGACGTCCCAGAATCTACCGTTTGACTCTGCTGCGTCGGCCTCTGCCGAATATCCTGTTCCGGAACGGACATTACGAGCGGCTGGTCTCTGGCCTTCAGCACTATCTTGTGGAGTTTCAGCACGTTTTGCCGCACCAACGGTGGAATCGGATTGCAACACGCCAGAATACCTTGCATCTCGCGCGGCAGCGTCTCGGCAATGTTGAGCAGCATGTGATTCGGCAACACGTAGCCGATACTGTCGTCCTCCTCCCTCGCAGTGATGTCACGCCATTTGTGTAACTCGAGCAGCGCGTACATCTGCTTGTTATTGAACGACTTCTGACTCTTCCTGTACATGTTCATGCAACTCTCCTCTGTCCAGATCGATTTCACGTACGTTCGTTTGCAAATGTCGGTGCACCGGTCGTACACGGCCTTGAGGATATTGCTCTTGCCGTTAGCAGTCTCGATCAATTCGTTCTTCAACATGTCTTTTATGTGGAGTAAGTAATGTGTATCCTCTCTAGCGTACTTTATCAATTCCGCCGGTAAAGGCCTTATACGCCAATCGGCCAATTGAAAGTGTTTGTTGGGACTTATGTCGCAATATTTGTTCAACAGATAGGCCAAACTGAGATAGGGCAGGTTGAGCTGTTTCGCGGCTTGATGAGTGTCGAACATGTTCACGACGTATAGCGACAGGTCCCTTTGAAGCCACATAATATCCATGTCGGCACCGTGAAAGATCTTCAAGATTGTAGGTTTTGTGAAGATTTCATTGAGTTGATGCAATTCTGATCGCAGAGCCAGGGTATCGATCAAGTAATCGGTATTCACTGTCGATATCTGCATCAGACAAGTTATGCCTTGAAACGTTCTGTAAGAGTGATGTTCCAAATCTACAGCTATTTCTTTCTGATTTTTCAGATCCTCCAGGAGAAACTTGATGTCGGACGATTTCTCGATAAATTTGAATTTGGTGCTCTCCAGTGACTTGTATTCTACAGGCACGCTCTTCTTCAATTGGCATTCGGGCGTGTCAAATTTATCCAACTCAATCTCGTAAGGATGATTAAAGACCTCGCCGTGTTCGCCTTCTTCGACATAGAGAGCCAATGGTTTCAAAGAATTCGGTTTCTCTTTAATTCGAGGCATCCACGGCTTCGAGCTATTGTCGATCTTGTCCTTGAACATTAACTGCGGCCTCTGTATATTCTTTCCGCCCAGCAATCGTATCTTTTCAGAACTGTCCGAGCCTTGGTTAGTACGATCAGTCCTTACATTCCAACTGCCGTTCACAACCGGTTTCGGCATTTGCGACACAACCAATTCAACTTGAGGATTTCGTAGAATACCGCTCTCTTCGTCCATTAATATATTCTACAGTAGAGAAATTCATTGAGAAACTTAGATTGCCACGTAAGAAAACATAAATTGTCATATAAGTTTGCAATGCTCACAGCTTGGTCAAGTAGTTGATCATTTATCTCTAATAAAAGCTCGAACTTATCATCAACATCTGCGCATTCAATATTACTGGAACCCCCGGTTGTTTTTATTATCGTCTGCATTGTAGCCAGTATTCTTCTTAGATCTTTATTCCTGGCCTCGTTAAAACTTGGAAAGCAAACATAATAGTTGAAGTTGTCTCCAGCAGGCAGATTATTAGCAGCTTTGATCCCAGCTCTCACTGTGTCATACGCTTCCTGAAATACATCGCATAATTTTATATAATATATATAAAGAGCTTGATATAAAATTATAAGTAAATAAATATATGTATAAGATACTTATATAAACGATAATTTTGATAGATATGCCAATATTGAATGAATAACACACCTGAATACGAGCGTCGAACGTTTCGTCAGGCTGTTCAGATTCCATCTTGGAAATCGAAAAAGGTCAGTTTCAGCGTTCTTTGCCCTTAGACTCGAATACGAGCGAATTACAATAATACTTCGTCGATGCCACTGAACAACTTGATTCCCCTGCTTAACGTTCTCATTTATCTTGTTTTTGAGGTTAGATTCAACGCACGGTCGAGGATGGACAACGGTATCTTCTTCTACGATTCGAATGGCACCGATTAATCAAGATAGGATCTAATCTAAATTGATGGTAAGGTTCTACCAGTTTTTAATCAAATTGGTTCCAAACAAAGGATACACATTCGACCACATCCGCCCGTCCACGGATACGACACAGTTGTGATATGATGGTGTGTGCGTGTGCGTGTAAAATCCATCCTATATATACAATAATGTATTAATTAATATCAATATAAATATATAAAATTATATATAATAAAATTAATTACATGTATATAAATACATATACATACAATATATAAACGAGTTTTGTGACAAACATGTATATGTATGTACATAAATATAATTGATCGAATATCGGTGATGTGAGTCTACTCATCTTGCTTTACTGTAGTCCATGCTCGGACATAACCGACAGCCTATCGGCGCGCGCGCGCGCTCGTCGAGCGTTCCGATTGGGCGGCGCGCGCGACCCAATTAGTACCGCCGACCGCCACCGGCGACTACCGCGGCGCTGTCGTCGACGCCTGGATCTTAATGCGCGTTCGCCCGCTCCCGGCGGCGTTCACGTCCAAAATTAGTAAATAAAGACGATGGCAACGTTCGAGTTCGAGCTGCGCGCCGTCGTCTCGTCGTCGTCGTCGTCATCGTCGTCTCGCGGCGAGGGTGTTTTTCTATAAAATGAAGTGGAAACGTGCCGCGCGTTTCGCGACTGCTCAGGAAAGCGCGAGGAACATCGCCGTGTGACCGGCGGGTGACAAACTCTGTTGGGCTCTCGCTCTCTGACGTGTGTGTGTGCGCGCGTGTGCGTGTGTGAG